>JAUMJK010000352.1:0-429291 GCA_033558105.1 Coccyzus lansbergi
GGTGAGTATCTATGGCACATGCGCAGTCGTATCCTGAGGGTGCGCGTGCGCGCGGCCGGTTGAGGCGGAGAAGCTAAGGGGGCTGGGGGTGCCGGCAGCCATGAGCGCCTTTGGGGCTACGGCGCCGCTGTCGGCCTCCTCTGCCGCGGCGGGAGCGCGGGCCGGCAGCAGCGACAGCCTGGAGAAGATCGACATGTCCCTCGGTGAGGGGAGCGCCCGGGGCCTGCCGCCGCGGCGTTGGCGGGGGGGGGGGGGCCGCGGGCAAAACCAACCGGCTGGGGATGGGTGGGGGGGAGCGCCAAGCTCCGGGCTGCAGCGCGGGCGAAACCAACTTGGGGCGTGGGGGGGGGGGGCGGCCTGCGCCAAGTCGGGGTGGGGGGCGGACCCTACCACTGGCGGGTCGCTGTCCCGGGAGGACATGGAACAGGAGTCAGCGCGGTGAGGCCTCTTTGTTCCGTCTCTGTGCTCGTGCCCTTTGCTGGGCCCTGCTCAGGACGGCAGGAATGGGGGGGGGGGGGGGGGGGGGGGGGGGTTGTGTCGCTTGCTGCTCAGCCGGCCTTGCCTTTTTCTCTTCCCAGGTCTGGAAGCTGGTAATGGCAATTCTCTTTTGTAACCACTCTGCAGTATGGCACCAGGCACATCAAATGTGATGTTCTCTCTCCGTGTATTCTCTCATGACAGCCTCCTCCTTTACTCCCTTACTCTGCCCCCTTTTACTCCTTTACTCTCACCCCCTTTTACTCCCTTACTCTCGCCCCCTTTTACTCCTTTACTCTCGCCCCCTTTTACTCCTTTACTCTCGCCCCCTTTTACTCCTTTACTCTCGCCCCCTTTTACTCCTTTACTCTCGCCCCCTTTTACTCCTTTACTCTCGCCCCCTTTTACTCCTTTACTCTCGCCCCCTTTTACTCCCTTACTCTCGCCCCCTTTTACTCCCTTACTCTCGCCCCCTTTTACTCCCTTACTCTCGCCCCCTTTTACTCCCTTACTCTCGCCCCCTTTTACTCCCTTACTCTCGCCCCCTTTTACTCCCTTACTCTCGCCCCCTTTTACTCCCTTACTCTCGCCCCCTTTTACTCCCCCCTTTACTCCTTTTGGGGTGCCTGAGGGAGCTGCCCAGCCTCACTGCAGAGCTGGTTCCCTCTGAGAACCTGCCTCCCACGCTGTGTATATTTCAGAGGTATCTCAGAGTATTTCTATTCTGAGCCTCCTTAACAGTTGGAGACACATTTGTTGTGTTCCTGGAGTGTGTCTTACAGTTAAGTTTTACCAAAAAGAAATTTGGTTCGTATGCCCTCAGAGAGCTCCGTGGTGTTACCATAGTGTGACTGATAGGTACTATTAGGAGGCTTGAAAAAGTGAAATCACAATATGAATGTTATGGATAGACTCAGCCTTTGTGGGCCACCTTCAAATAAGAGGATTTGTGCAATTCTTCTTTCTCTAAATGATCCAGTGGAGTTCTTTGTTTTGCCAATGGAGATAACTTGTGAAAAGAAGTTTAGAGTTTGGCTGAAGTTGGAGAGTAGCACTACAGCATTCATATAAATATGAACAACTATTTTTACTTATAGTATAGAGTGCTAAGTCTTTGTTTCCAGGGTTACTAGATTAATAGAATTATTGATACCGAATTGCTAGTTCTCTGTTTTCATATATTCTAATGTTTCTTACATGGCTAAATTAACTGCTCAAGTAGCCACCAGTATGTGTCCTGGACTCTGACTGCTAGCAGGTTACAAAAAGCTGCTGTGGTGTCATGGTGAGCTCTTGTGTAAGAAGCACACGGGTGTGTCCCTTACCTTGTTTCCTTGCAAGGGCAGCATTGCAGGAGAACAGTGTCATTCATGACTACCAACCCATGTCACTCTATGGTTTGGTATAGATAAAGACAAGGTGTGGTCTCACATCTGTCATAATACCCAAAAATAGACACAGTGTTAATCTACGAAATTGTAAGATCTAGATGTTAATGTTGAGTATTTTCTCGTGTAGTAATAAAGACGGAACTTTTTGTCACTAGCGTATTATGTAGAACTCTACATAATGTACATAATGTAGAAAGCTGGTGAAGGGGCTGGAGAACAGGCCCTGTGAGGAGCGACTGAGAGAGCTGGGGGTGTTTAGCCTAGAGAAGAGGAGGCTGAGAGGAGACCTCATTACTCTCTACAACTACCTGAAAGGAGGTTGTAGAGATGAGGGAGCTGGGCTCTTCTCCCAAGTGACAGGGGACAGGACAAGAGGGAATGGCCTCAAACTCCGCCAGGTGAGGTTTAGGCTAGGGATTAGGAGGGAGTTTTTCACACAGAGGGTCATTGGGTATTGGAATAGGCTGCCCAGGGAGGTGGTTGATTCCCCTTCCCTGGAGGTGTTTAAGGGACGGGTGGATGAGGTGCTGAGGGACATGGTTTAGTGTTTGATAGGAATGGTTGGATTCGATGATCCGATGGGTCTCTTCCAACCTGGTTATTCTATGATTCTATAACTCATCTGAAGCTAAGCATCCAGTTTGATAACATTCCCAGATTACTCTGCTGTTTTGGCATATTCTGCTCTAACAGTTTTGGAAGTTTTAGTTTTTGTTGAACATCGTTTTATTAGCGATGCTGAGTTCAGGTAGTGCTGCTAGTTGAGAATCACTGCTGGCAGCAATTGTCTCTGCTGTTTTGGACCTCCCTACAACTTTGGAGTTCCATTGCCTTCCTTTATCGCGTAAAAAGGGTTGTTTGGCAATCCTTGCTCCAGGAGTGATACCTTTGGTGAAGAAGATTCCGTAGAAATCAACCCCAAGTGACATGTATCAGTATTCCTTATCCTCATTTTTTTTTCTGGAATATTCAGTCATTTTTTCCTTACTTTTACTTCAGCAGGATACAAAACATTGGATAACAATGTTGTATCGAGTTTTTTTTATGCTGTTTTCTACCCTATCCAGGTCTGTTTGAACTCTATTACAGTAACACCATTCACTTCTTTGCTTGACTTAAAAAAAAGATATCCACGTATTTGTGGTCCCTGCTGAAACATGAATTTTTTATCAGTTATTCTCTCATGATCTAGATGCAATAAACATATTTTGACATTTTCCTTTGTGATGTTTTTGTAAACAAAGTGATAGTTGCATAGAAGTATGTTACAGCTGTTGCTTTACTTTTCTGTCCTGAGCCAACTGCCTGGTCAGTGAAGGAAACCAAACTGATGTGGCATGATCTGTGCTTGACAGACTTGCTGTTCGCTTCTCATGAGTTTATTATCTTACACTTATTTTTAAACTGATTAATAATTTGTTCAGCATTGTTTCCCTGGACAATAGATAAGATGATTGCTTTGGATTGCAGATACCTGGGAACAGAAGTCTTGCTTGGTTTTTTTCTCCGTCATCTGAACATCACTGGATTTATGACGATAACTGATGGGCCAAGTTCTCTCCATGTCATTTTTCTTAAGTAATTTAGGATGAGAGAACTAAGGCTTGAATTGACATTTAGTGTGAAATCTGCAAAGTCTGATAGTGAGAAGGGATTATCTCCTTTTTAATGGAATAAAAAAAACTAATGTAGTTATTCAGGTTAGAATTTCTTACTGGGCTGAGTGCCATGATCTTTCAAGTCTCTTGTATGTTCTGAATGTATGCAACTTTTTCACTTTGGCTGGGGCATTATGCTATGAAGGAAGAGCTTTACAACTAATAGGGACTGACTGTTTTTTAGAGATATTTCTAGAACCTTCATTTGTATGTGCTGGATTTGTGAGATTAACTTGCTTGTTTCCCATGACTGCAGCTTGAGAGGGTGTTCTTTTCTGAACCAGAGTATGTCTGCAGTATGGCAAATCTTTATTTTCTATGTCCTACTTACAGATGATATAATTAAACTGAACAAGAAAGAAGAGAGAAAACAATATTCCCCTAAAATGAAAAGAGGGCTTCAGCAGAATCGAACTCGACAGTTCAGGACACCAGGCTCCAAGTGGGGCATCCAACAGCAGAGAGGTATGTATCCCAAACATCATGTGGATTGCACAGGTTTGGGGTTTTTTCAGCTGAAATGTAACCTAATGAAAATGCGTGGAAGAAAATGGTCAATTCATGGGTCTTTGAAATAGTGTCATATACAGCTTTGATTATAATTCAGTACTTTGTAATCCATTTATGTTTGGTTCAGCACGAGAACAGCATTCATGTGTTTGGCCAACAGGGAGCTTAGTGTTTGGGTTTTTTATATTTTAGATTTGGAAATTGTTTTGCTATGTTATCCCTTCTCAGAGATAGCGAGAAAGTGTGCTCATGCCAGAGACCATATATTTGGAGACCTTGCTAGAGCTCAGAGATTTGTGCAAAAGAGACAGCATGTTTTGATTTTGCTAGGTAGAATTCTTGTAGGCCTCCTCAAAATAGCTGTTACGGAGACTGTAATGCTGCCTCTGGGATACATAAATGGATAGTGCAAAGCGTCTGGGTTGGATTTCTTGTTAAGTCTTTGGGATGTAAAGGAAGTGCTGTGTCAGCCTATTTAAGACAATGTTTTTACAGTGGAATTTAAAAGCAGGGGAGAAAAAAATCACATAGCAAGTGAGTAAAGAGAGGAGTAGTGCACAGTAAAGGCTTTGCTGCAGATTCCCCAAGCACCTATCAGGGTTTTTTGATAAACGGGAGTCATATTCTAAAATGGTCCCCATGTGTTAGTCCAGTACATGGCCAACCCGTGTTTGAAGTATAGACTGATTTTGCTCATGTTTCATTTAGCTAGGGGTGTTTATCCTGGAGAAGAGGAGACTGAGAGGAGACCTCACTGCTCTCTACAACTACCTGAAAGGAGGTTGTAGAGAGGAGGGAGCTGGGCTCTTCTCCCAAGTGACAGGGGACAGGACAAGAGGGAACGGCCTCAAGCTCCACCAGGGGAGGTTCAGGTTAGACATTAGGAAAAATTTTTTCACGGAAAGGGTCATTGGGCATTGGAATAGGCTGCCCAGGGAGGTGGTTGATTCCTTGGAGGTGTTTAAGGTACGGGTGGATGAGGTGCTGAGGGACATGGTTTAGTGTTTGATAGGAACAGTTGGACTCGATGATCCGGTGGTCTCTTCCAACGTGGTTATTCTATGATTCTATGATTCTAATGTTGAAAAGTACATTTTAGCACTAGATTATCAAAATGTGGAAAAATACCATCTCATCAGAAAGCTTATCATGTCAATCCCAGCTAGTGAAGTGTTTAAGTTAATTGATGCAAGTCCCTGTTCAGTGGCAGTCATTTCAAACGTATACATGTCTGTCTGGTGTATTCACAGTGACCCCCACTGTATCTTTGTCATGGTGTAATATTTGCTGTAACTGCAGCTCACAGTTAGACTCTTGGGTGCAAATGTCTTAGGGGATGAGTGGAATGTTGTGTTGCTCAGGGCTCAGAGGAGTTTTGCTGTTTATAGAGGCCAGCACAGCAGCATTGCTTAATTTGTGCATCTTCAGTAAATTGGTGATAGTGCAGGAAAATAGTTCACATCAGTCAGACCCAAGTGTAAGAATATTTGTGTAAATGAAAGAGTAAGTGAATTTACACTGCAGGTTATCAAACAGGTTGGCTTCTGTTTATGATCACAGTTGTCAGTGCAATTGTTTATGATCCAAGGGGCTCAAAAGAAGCAAGAATTAGAATTCGGAATTTTAGGAGGAACTCTAAATAAAACTGTCTCGGCAGCTGCTTTTCTGTCTGGGGACCTTCCCTCCTTGCCCACCCTTGTTCTAGGAAAAAAGTGAGTGTCCAAAATTGCCAGATTCATGACATTGCTGCTCCATTGCCATTGAAGTTATTCTGATAAGTAGTAAATCCTCTGTTGTTTAACTGATTGTGGTTTCTGTAGCTGTTCACAACAGCATTCAATTCCTTGTGGTTTTAGAAGTGGCTGCCAAACTCTCTGGAGAGAAGCAGGGAACTTGAGCTGGGACTCTTTTCAGTTTTTGAGGGGAGAAACAGAGTTGATTTATTTAAACATTGTTGATTTAAATAAAAGTTGTCCTTGGTGACGCACAGAATGCAACTGCTTGTGAGGTCCCTTTCAGCCTAAGTAACCCTGTTTCTCAGCTTCTCTATTTGAAGAGAGCATTTGCAAACCGTTCACAAAATGTGGGTACACACCAATTTCTCCATGGCTGATATACCTAAGCTGGGTTTTGATCGATGGATTGTTTCATAGATCCTGATTCATGGAGAAGTACAGAATTCTTATCAATGCTGTGAAGTCAGATATGTCAAAACTAGTCATGTTTGTTGCTGTAGAGCTGACTCCTTAGTCTTGAATTTGTCTTGCAGGCTGAGGTTCTAGAGTGGGTGATACTTGGGGATAAAACTGAAGTGTGGTCTGTATTCACAGTGTGAAGCTAAATGGCTCCAGACAGGGTTAACCAAACCCTTGTAACTGGAGATGAAACATGTTTATACCTCAGACTTATAAGCCTTTTATATTCAAAGGCTGCTTTCAATTCTCAATTTTGTCTGGATCACCATGCAGAATTCTAACTGAAAACAGTTTAAATGTGATGTAATTTGTACTCTGTTTCATATGGCTTTGTGGACCAATTGCTACGTTCTTTGTTCTTGAGTCATGTATTGGGAACCACTGATCTAGATAAATTAGCTTTGAAGTTGTGTTTTCTCTGTGTTTTTGGTTTGGTTTTTTTTTCCTCTTTAAACTGGTACTTTAAAGTTTGTTGAATGAGTGAGAAGCTGGGTTTTTGGTTGGTTTTTTTTTTTGTTAGTTGGTTTTGTATTATTCAGTACTTGATACAGTTCCATTTTAGAGTATTTTGAGGGTTTTCTATGCCACAATGACAAAAATTCAACAGAAATTAATGCAATGAACCAGAGGAATGTTGTGAATTATGAGGAGCCTGGTTATTGTGCTAGGGCTTCAACCAGACCTACTGAAGTGACTGAATGATGAAATCCTCTTCAATTCTAGCGACAGCTTATGCTGTAAAGCTTGAAGTGTGCAGCCAATTAACTTGCGTTGCCTGTCTAGCATCTTAGAGCAATAAACTTTAAATAAGAATTGTTAAACAATTTGTGCTTTTTGCAGGTTATGGTAAAAATCGTTTGGGACGCAGAAAGAAGATAGCAGGGAAGAAGCGTTCTTACAGAGTTATAACCGGCTTGGCAGCCAAGAAGGCAGTGGGTTCAGGCAAAGGAATTAGTCCTTTGAACAGACAGCCACTTACCGAGAAGGTAATTAATGCAGTTCTAGTCGTTCATGCGAGAACAGATTAAAAGCATGAAACAGAACAATGCTAAAATGGAGACATCTGGTACAACTTTATATTAGATTGAGGATGCCTGATCTTAATTCTTGTTTGGTTTGAGGGGTGTGATTAAGGAGTCGGTTGGAAAGGGGTTTTTTTTAACACTTAATTGGGTTACAAGTCATGAAAATTGAAGTACAAAAGTATTTGCAAGAAAAGCTCACTTACTGGTCTTTGCAGAACTTTGTTACAAACCGGGATTCAGCCAACTTGCAGGTGTTGAGTATATGTCTGATGCCAAAATGTTAGTTTCTGTAGAATACTGCACTCCTTCAGTTGGCTCCCTCTTCTGCACTCCTCCAGTGCATTGTTGCCTGCTCCATTTCCTTCACTACTATAGAATGGATGTTGCTTTTGGATTTGGGAATGAGAGTAATTTTGAAGGCGTGTGAAGCATGTGTTTGGTCAGTTTAGGGAGGTACAGTAATCAAATAGTAACTTCTAAGCTCTGCTATTATCTTTTTTTTTGCCTGGTAAGGAGAGGAGTCTAGAATTCATGGAAGTGTAGAAGCTATTTTCAGTTATACTATATTGTGAAATGTAGGCAAAGCCAAACGTATATGTGATTTGTAAATGGAAGTTGAAGGAAAAGTGTTTGTGTGTATACAGTACTCATATACCTTGTATATATTTATTATTTTTTTAAGAATGCAGAGCGGAATTACCCAGTTTTGAAAAAGAAAATAAACCTGCAGAGACAATCTGAAATGCAGAGAAGACGAGCTCCAACCCTCCAGAGACCTGCGCCGCTAAACAGAAGGTAAAATACCACATCGGCTTAGTGAATTTTTTTTGACAACTTTCCATAGCGAGTCCTGTTGGATGTGACTGAGTCTAAGGGAAGGCAGTAAGTAGTAGCTGTAGTAATACGGTCAAGGCTGTCTTGTGTATGAAGTTCTACAGATCTGGAAGAAAAGAATGGGCAGATGTGGTCTCGAGACAAAGCCAGGTATTCATAGAATCATAGAACAACCAGGTTGGAAGAGACCCACCGGATCACGTCCAACCATTCCTATCAAATACTAAGCCACGTCCCTCAGCACCTCATCAACCTGTGCCTTAAACCCCTCCAGGGAAGGTGAATCAACCACCTCCCTGGGCAGCCTCTGCCAGTGCTCAATCACCCTTTCTGTGAAAAGTTTTTTCCTAATGTCTAGCCTAAATCTCCCCTGGTGGAGCTTGAGGCCATTCCCTCTTGTCCTATCCCCTGTCACTTGGGAGAAGAGCCCAACTCCCTCCTCTCTACAACCTCCTTTCAGGTAGTTGTAGAGAGTAATGAGGTCTCCTCTCAGCCTCCTCTTCTCCAGGCTAAACACCCTCAGCTCTCTCAGACCTTCCTCATAAGGCCTGTTCTCCGGCCCCTTCCCCAGCTTCGTTGCTCTTCTCTGGACTTGCTCCAGAGCCTCAACATCCTTCTTGTGATGAGGGGCCCAGAACTGAACACAGGATTCAAGGAACAGTCTGTGTAGAGCACTGGGGAAGTACCTCTGTGAGCACCTGGTATCCTGCTTTCATTTATATCATAGGCAGCCTGTATGATCAATGTGAATTTCAGTAACTTTGAAGCGACAGCCATGGTTTAGTGAAATGCCTTTGTGGGAGCTGGTGCCACTTTCAGTTTCACGGGAGCTATTGCAGTGATTTGTTAGTGCTGGATTAACTAACGTGCCTGTTATAAACTGCATCTTCACTGGCCTGTATGGTGAAAATTTTCACTATGTGGCTCTATTGTGGAAACTGTAAACAAACTTTCTTTGTAGATATCAATACTGCTCTTTTTTTCATCTAATCAGCAATATTTAAAGCGCAGGAGGATACTGAGCAAAATAATAACCATAGTGCCCTGTGATGTGGGAGCGCTGCGCTGCGCTTCTGTGTGACAGAAGTGACTTTCCCATTTATGAGTAATGTGTTTTGTTCCTAATAGACGAGAAGGGAGCTTATTGAAACTGAAGTGTTTCAATAACTTAGGGATGCGTTGGGCAGTTTCCTGACTTTCATAGCAGTCTCTCTGAGATTTTATTTGTGGACATTTCATAACTGTGTTTTATTAAATATTACAGGAATAATATGCCATCTGCTTTTGCCAGAATTGGAAACAAACTAAATCAGCAGAAAGACACTCGTCAAGCAACTTTCTTGTTCAGAAGGGGGCTAAAGGTAACAAAAAATATTGAATTTAACAGAATAGTGCCACAGGTTCTAAACTAATCTCCATCACTTATTTTGAAGTTGATTCATTAGTATGTTAGTTCTGAGTAGAAACTTCAGGTGGACTGGGAAATAGGCACCAGTTCTTTTAGGGAAACATATTTGTCTTTTTCAGTTATTGTAACCTATCAGACTGTTCAGAGGGGCCTGGAACTTGTCAGAGCGTTTGTGGGCAGTTTCAGGTTATTAATTTTTCCTTTTAGGAGTAGCAGTTAGAAAGCTTTGTGCAGCTTCCAAAAGTGGTCATCGGGTGAAGAATAAAGCAGGAACATATTTTAGAATCAGATTTTATTATTATTTTAGGGTTTGGGTTTTAAGTTACTTTAGTTACATCAGGATTTTTCAGTTTTGAATAGGATCAAGAGAGTAGAGAGTTTGCAATGAGTGGCAGTGGTGTTCTCAGTTTTCATTTGTGCTTTCCTTCTACAACTGCCACCAGTGTGACAGTAAGTAGTTGCCATCTCCCATCTATATGGACTGTAAGTTACAGACAAGATTAGGAGAAAGACAACCAAACCCAAAGTCCTTTAAAAGAGCAGTGGAACTCTGTGACATATTGGATATTATGTGTGTTAACAATGATCAGATTAGAAACTAACCAGGTTTTACGTACTAGCCTCGTAATGTTTTGGTGCATCTTGGCAAAGTGTATGTTTGCTGACAATAGTCTTCATGTGTTTTCATCTCTCTTTTGGTTAAGTTACTGTCACTGACTGTTTTATTTAAATCATTCTTTTTGTTTCATCTGTGTTCTTGGAAGTAATTTCTTTCCAATGTCTTACAAAAGTAATAGGATTGTTACCTTTGGGGTCCCTCTGAAAGTGCAGCCCCACTCGTGCGTGGTGTACAAACCGCCTTAAACTTCTACTTCTGAACCTCTGTGTTTACAACTGCTACCGCAGGAATTGAAAAAGTATTCAAATCCAGTGTCTGATTTGATGTATTTTCAGGTGCAGGCCCAAGTGCAATCAACAGATGATCTTGATAATCAGACAGTAAAGAGGACTCGTCAGTAAGTATTTAATTTGGAAAATTTCTGTTTGGTTACTTGTGTGATTCTCATGTTATTTATGGCTATGAAAATTCAATGAGATTTTTTTTCCCCCTGTAGGCCTGTCAGCTGAGTGAATGTGATCTTCTCCCTATGCACAGTTATTTCCTAGATTACCTTCTAATTTAACCAGGAGAAATTTGTTTGCATAAGATGCTTGCAGGAATGAGGGGGAAGGTGATAGCTTCAGAGGTTCAGACTAACCTTTGCCATTCATGACTACTGTGTAGACTGGAACTAAGATTCAAATGTCAAATGTTCTGTTGAGCTCCTGACGTTTTTGTTTTATTTATTATACATACAAGCTGGTGAAGCAGTTTGGAAATAAGCAAGGCAGGTCACAAGGTGGACACTTAGCTCTCTCCACATGTGTTCTTCTCATTCTTTGCCCACTGGGCTCTTTGCAGCTTGTTTGTCAGTAACCCAACCATCACCTCTTTGATTTGCTGTCAGGACTACGTTGGACCCATTTGTAGCAATGGAACAATATTTTAAAAGTGACATTTCAGTCACTGCTGTAGTTCTAGTACACCTTGACAGCAGGTGCTCTAATGCTCCCCTGGATGGGTTTATATAATGTAAAAGATACAAGAATCAATAGCCAGGCTTCTTCTAGATTGTTTGACTGCATGTGGTCTTTATAGTGGCCCATACTTTGAAAGCTTGTGTGTTCTTTGCTAGGCAGAGTTCTGGACACACATGTAAAGAAAGATGCTCTGACTGAAATTTCTGCACTTTGTAAGTGATTTCTGTGTTTTCAAAGATGGCGAACTTCTACCACGAGTGGAGGGATTCTGACTGTGTCTATTGACAACCCAGGAGCAATCATAAACCCCATGTAAGTGTTCAAAAAAAGCTCTGAAATGTTCTTAACATAATTGAAATTGTCGTTCTGAGCCATTTTGCAAATTCCTTGCAGATAGTACTTGAGTATTACATGGCTTCTTTTAAATTTGTCCCCTTTCTGAGCGTTTCGCAGCTGTGTTTGGATAATGTCACAGCTGGATTTCACAAGGCATTTCCCAGTTAGGAGTGTGATGTCATGCATGGAGTTGAAGAGTGGTGGGCTGGTACATTTTTCACACTGTCTGTCCCTTCCAAACCTGTTACTTGCTGTTTTCCTCCCCTACGTGAATGAAAATGAATGAACATCTTGTTGATGAGTGATCATCATAGCTTGAGTTGTGCTTAAAGAAAGCATTGTTGTATTTGGGAAGATGATGGTACTGTTGTTTCTTGAGGGGTTTTAATTAAAAAAAATCTCTTGAGTAGCTTGTTTTCATTAATAGCATTTTGTCTGTAAGCAAGACTGTACCGATTTTTTATGTTTGTGGGAATAATTAACTGCAAATTATGCATTTGTCAATAGGATCAAGGGATAGAAAGTAAGATCACTTCCTATCGAGGCACTTGCTGTCTGATAACAGATGCTACCTGCTTGTAGTTCTGTCTGACTTTCAGCTTCTTGAATTTGTGCCCTCCAGCTGTTCAGCCCACCTAATCAAATGGTGTGATCAAAAATTCATACCTCTGTCAGTATTAAGGCTTTATTACATAAGACAGGTATTCACCGTGTTCTTTCTAACATTCTTTCACAGTTCCCAGAAATTACGATTAACTCGTACTCCTGTACCACCATTTCTGATGAAAAGGGACCAATCTGAAGAGAAGAAGACTCCCAAAGGGGTTCAGTTGCAGTTTGATATCAATAGTGTTGGAAAACAGGTAAATGCAGTTTCTCTCCTTAACTGTGGAAGAGGTTGCAAGACACACAAAAGTCGATGAGCCAGTCACTTTCTGCCTAGACTCACTAGTGGCAGAAAGAGGGAACTAGCGACTACTTGTTTTCACTTAAAAGTTCTTCCATTAACTTGCTATGTAACTTCAAATAGCTAAACTCACTGTTCCTGTTCCCCTAGTTCATGTCTTGCATGCCCACGTGCTTTAAATACAATTTAAATTCTTGAATATTTCTAAAAGCCTTCTGTCCTTCTTACTGTACTTGAATCAACCAGTGTGCGTAATTCAGGGATGAGCTGCTTTCAGTGTAACCTGCAGGGAGCCTGACAGCTGAATTTTAAAAAGGCAACTTTCGCTGTGCATTTAGGAAGGAAAAAATCAAGTGTGATGACTTAAAGTCTTGAAAGATGAACCATTTTTCACAAGTTTCATGAAAGCAGGTGACATGAAGCAGGAACCTTACTTACTGTTCTTGAAGAAATTGTAACAGAGTAAGGGCTGGATGTTGTTCTTGTAACCAGCTCCTTCCTGCAAGCTGTAAAAAGCTACATGGGCTCAGGGCAGCAGTCTGGATTTCAAAGTTGGGGAAAGAGTGTGGCAAAAGTTCCCTCTTTCAGTCTGTCTGTCCTCAAGTTTAACCTACGATATTTTGAGTAGATTTTCAGTTTTGACACTGTGGACCATGTGTTCTTAATGAATTCTGAGAAATGCTAGCTCTTATTTAGTCCAATCTGATTTTTAAACGTTGTGGGAAGTGATGAAACCCAGTTAAACTTCCTTTTGGTTTCTTTGGTTTGTTTTTTTTAAATTGTGAGGCAATCAAGAAGTCAAGTGATGATCATGCAGAATGAGGAAAAAAAAATATTCTTGCCTCCAATTCTTTGATTAAATTAACCCAACAGGTTTTACATTTCTAGTGAAACGACTTTTATTTTGCAGACAGGGATGACGTTGAATGAACGTTTTGGGATCCTGAAGGAGCAAAGAACAGCGCTGTCTCAGAACAAAGGAAGCCGTTTTGTAACCGTGGGCTAACCTGACAGATGGACTTGAGCCCTGATCCCACCTACCTAAGAAACAGAAATAAAAGCAGGCAGAAGAACACAGCATGTAACTGAAATTCTCCAGACTCCTTGCTAAGATGGTGGCAGAGCTATCTGTCTGTATTACTTTTACTTTGAACGGTAAAAGACATGGTGCCCTGAGGGTGGGGAAAGTGAGGAAGTGGATCTGCTGGAGTGGTACCATTACCGGGTTGGAAAAGATTTGGTCGCCCAACTGATAACAAACACTGACTTTTGGTTCATCTTGCAACCAAACGCAAACGTGAATTTTAAAAGGGTTTTTTTTTGTCGTTGTTGTTTAGGAGCGTTGAGTATGTTGTTCTTTGACCCCTTTATTACAATAAAGACTCTGTATTTCATTACAAACTCCATTTCTAGGGTTTTTAGGGACTGCCTATGAACTTTTTTTGGACTGCAGTTTGGCACAGAGCCTCAGTCCATGAATACTGTGGTAGTAATGTAGCAGCATTTTTCATGGGAACATTGGTTGTACTTATTTGTTCTTTTGAAGTTCAGTTTTTTCTTTTCTTCAAAACTGAATGTCTTGCATCCTCACTTTCACAAATAAAGCTGTTAGCTGAGACCCAAAACACATAATTGGGATGGAGATAATTCTCTTATCCTTAAAAGTGGTCCAGATCATATTGGAGGAGTACTGCACAGGCAGTATGAGAGTAACTTAAATTGCAAATAGCTGAAGTTCATCACTGTCCTCTGTAAATTGAGTATATCTGTCTCTTATTTTTTTTTTAAACTTTTGCTTTCTACTTCTTTTTCTAAGTGTTTTTTCACAAATTCAATGCAATAACTTCACATTTTTTAGTATTTTCATAGGAATAAATTCCAACAGTTGACAAGAAAGTCAGAGAAATGGTAGAGTTCCTTACCCTCCCAGACACAGGATTCTCATCTCTCATACCTTGCCCCACAGGGTTTCCTCTGGCTCTTGCAAGCAGCCAGTGGCACTGGTTTGTTTATACCAAAGAGAGGCAAGATATGAAGCTGATCAGAAGTGGTCAGATGTCTTGAAATTGTCTGAAACTGGGGCCTGTTGCTGGAGGTGAGCTCCCAGTTTGCCCGCATGAAGGCATTAAGCAGGAGCATGGAGTCACTTATTTTAGGCTTAGCTTTATGCATCAGAACCTGCGGGATGGTTACAACTGGTGCATCCTCAGTGTGAGTTTGTGATCCCTAAAACTGAGGCACCTGTTCAGAATGGCTTCCAGACCAGGAACTGATGAACTTAGCACTGTTCTATAGCAATGAGATGTAGGTACAGTCAGGTAAAAGAAGGGTTGGCTTGCTGCATCCAGAAATGTGTATGGTGTTCTAAGTGGGCTTAATTCCTTTGATTGTCTTGAAGAATATACATTTGACTTCTTACAGAGTTGGTTTCCTTGTATTTTTATCTCAAATTCCAAGTTAATTAGCATTTACCAGGAACTTCAGTGCTGAAGAGCATTTGAGAGTAGAAGGGCTTTTGTTCGTATAGCGGTTTTAAAGTCATCCTTGATGCTATATAGTACTTAAACCCTTGTTTTTAATGTTAAAATTTATCCTAGCAGAAATAAACTAAACATAATGGTGTTAAGGTTTTTTTCTTAATTACAACTAGGATTTTTCTTATTGAAAAATGCCCCATGGTTAGAATTTGAGTAGATAAGTTGTCAGTCATCCCGTTTCAATGCATAAGTTTTCCATCTGCCAGGATGCAACAAAAAAAAAATCTTTTGCATCAACATAGATGCAAAACATTGATGCAGTGCATCAAAAAATGCTAGTTTGTATTTAATGAGAAGATGCTTTACACTGTACCTTTTGGTATTTTTTTGGAGAAGTTATTACAGTTGATCTATTCTAAAGCTGTTAATTTTTTTTTTTAATAAAAAGTTACAGGTTTCATAGTGTCTTGTTCCTGTTATAACCACATTGCTTACGTCAATTTTCTGGCATCCTTCAAGGGGTTCTTAATGAGTTAAGTTCCTATTAAAGCCTTCTGGTGGATATACTGCAAAGCGGCGTTGTTTGAGGAGGGCTCGCGTTATTGCCCAGCTTAATATCCTGAAAAGGAAGGACCTCCCAGAGCAGCACCGTGTACACTCACTTGCGTTTGAACTTTTCTGCTATTAACGTGTTTTTCGGTACCAGCTCCCTTCATCCATCCAAGTTTTCATTATCCGCCTAAGTTTTCCATCGCTGTATTGTTCTTCACAGGCTGGTGGATAATGATAGATGCTGCGGTAGTTTACCCTAGGCCAGAGCAAATGAACCATGCGTTCCATACCTGTGGGGTGTTTTCAACACTAGCTTTTTTTCATGATAAATGCTGTATCAAATGCACAGGTGAGAGATGACAGCTACAGTGATGGATGTTTAGGAAGAACAGGTGCTCGTGTCTGGCTTTTCATCGGCTTTATGTTGATGTTTGGTTCACTTATTGCTTCAATGTGGATTCTTTTTGGAGCATATGTTACACAGAACACTAATGTTTACCCTGGATTAGCAGTGTTTTTCCAAAATGCATTGATATTTTTCAGTACTCTGATCTATAAGTTCGGAAGAACAGAAGAGTTATGGGGATGAAAGGTCCACATATGGCATTGTCTGTTCTATAGTTGCTATGTCGTACTACGTATGTAGATACATTGACATTTATTTGTTCTTGTTCTGCTTTCTAAATTGTACGAACTGAGACAAATTACAATTTCTGTAATAAGCTCCCTCTTTTCATAGAATCATAGAACAACCAGGTTGGAAGAGACCCACTGGATCATCGAGTCCAACCATTCCCACTAATCTCTAAACCATGCCCCTCAGTACCTCAAAGAAGAGCAAGTGCTCACCTGAGGCTTGAGTTACAGTTCTCCATTGACAGTATCTTTCGCACCCCCATCTTTTTGTATCGCAGTATTAAGCCTTAGTACAGAATCCCAGAACAACCAGGTTGGAAGGGACCCATCGGATCTTCTAGTCCAACCATTCCTATCTAAAATGATAGATATTGGATGTCACATGCTGTAAACAGCACTTCAGGGTTGCAGGGCAATCCCACTCTCCACATTTCCACGCTGCAAAAAGCTTCATCGCTGTATTTAAACATGAGTTTGGGTACCTGGTAGATCTGCAAGTACATAAGCAGGTCAGCCTGGGCAGCAGGTGAAAAGAAACTAGAACCTTGTTGGAGACAGGGGACAGGACAAGAGGGAATGGCCTCAAGCTCCGCCAGGGGAGATTTAGGCTAGAGATTAGGAGGAAGTTTTTCACAGAAAGGGTCATTGGGCATTGGAATAGGCTGCCAAGGGAGGTGGTTGAGTCCCCTTTCCTGGAGGTGTTTAAGGGACGGGTGGATGAGGTCTTGAGGGACTTGGTTTAGTGTTTGATAGGAATGGTTGGACTAGAAGATCCAATGGGTCCCTTCCAACCTGGTCGTTCTATGATTCTATGGATTCACTCCTTCACTGCTGCCTTAAGAGTGCGTGGGTTCGAGAGGGTGTGGAGTGCAGAACGGTTTTCACAGAACAGATTTGTGAATATGTACATATGACTGTATATATCTTAAAAAGGGAACGTGAGGCTTCTGAGGTACTGAGGGGCGTGGTTTAGAGATTGGTGGGAACGGTTGGACTCGATGATCTGGTGGGTCTCTTCCAACCGGGTGATTCTATGACTCTTTTTTGCTCCCAAGCAGCAGCGGCCGCGCTCGCTCGACGCCTCGTGTGGCGGGGCCGGGGGGAGCGCCGGGCGGCGCTGCTGCCCGCAACTCCGGGTCCCGAGGCGCCGAGCGCCCCCGTTCCTCGGTGGGGCCCGTTGGCTGCCGGTTCCAGCCCCGGGGCGCGCCCTTCCGGGTCACGCGGGGCGCGCGCTTTTTTTTTCCCGCGGGGAAAGCCCCCGCGGCGGCCGCCGCCCCTGCGCCTGCGCCCTCCGCCCCGCGCCTGCGCCCTCCCCCTCCGGCCGCGCGTGCGCGGAGCGCGGGCTGAGAAGAGGGGGGGGGGGAAATGGCGGCGCTGGCGGCGCCCGAGGGAGGAGGCAGCGCGGTGATGCCGGCGGGGAGCGCCGCGGCCGGCCCTCCGCCCGCCGGGCCCCCGGGGCCGGGATCCTGGAGCCGCTCCTTGGACCGAGCTTTGGAAGAGGCGGAGGCCAGCGGCGCTCTCAGCCTGAGCGGCAGGAAGCTACGGGACTTCCCGCGGGCCAGCGCCGCCGGGCACGACCTCAGCGACACCACCCGCGCCGGTGAGCGGGGAGTACCCTCGCGGGGGGGGGGGGGGAGCGGGGACCTTGGGCGGGGGGATTATCCCTCTGTACTCGGCACTGGGGAGACTGCTCCATGAATCCTGTGTTCAGTTGTGGGCCCCTCAGCACAAGAAGGATGTTGAGGCTCTGGAGCGAGTCCAGAGAAGAGCAATGAAGCTGGTGAAGGGGCTGGAGAACAGGCCCTATGAGGAATGGCTGGAGAGAGCTGGGGGTGTTTATCCTGGAGAAGAGGAAGCTGAGGGGAGACCTCATTGCTCTCTCCAACTACCTGAAAGGAGGTTGTGGAGAGGAGGGAGCTGGGCACTTCTCCCAAGTGTCAGGGGACAGGACGAGAGGGAATGGCCTCCAGCTCTGCCAGGGTGGTTCAGGCTGGACAGTAGGAAAAAACCTTTCACAGAAAGAGTCACTGTGCACTGGCAGAGGCTGCCCAGGGATGTGGTTGATTCACCTTCCCTGGAGGTGTTTAAGGTGTGGGTGGACAAGATGCCGAGGGACATGTTTTAATGTTTGATGGGAATGGTTGGACTCAGTGATCCAGTGGGTCTCTTCCAGCACAGTTATTCTATGATTCTCCCTCTCAGAGGGGATGGAGCTGACTCTGAGAAGGGGTTTGTGGGCGCTGCTGCCCTTTGGGGGGTGTTTCTCCCCCTCGGAAAGGACTGCCCCGGGCGAGGCTGTGATCCCCCCTCTCAGGAGTGCAGAGAGGGAGGCTTCACCGCCCCTGGGTGCGGGAGAAGGAAACTTTGCCTCAGTGGGTGTTTGAGGGGCTCCCCTGCCTTCCCCCCATTTCTTTCCCCGGGTGCCTCTCCCCTCCTGCCACGGGTCCTGAGCCTCTCCCAGCCCCGTGGGCTCTGTCGGACCCAGCGCTGTCCAGACTGTTCAACAACAGTTCCCTGGGCTCTCCCCGCACTGCCGCTCGCCGGTGCGGTTATGAGCAGCCGTGTGAGTGTGTGCAAACATGTACAGACGCCCTCGCCCTCTCATCCTGCACCGTTGACAGCGGAAAGCAAGTTTCCACCCAGGGCTGTCAGGTGGATGTGTGCTAAAGACAACTGTTTCTTGTACTCTGAGGCTTTCTTCTTAGAATCAGTCACAGAATCATAGAATTGCTTGGTTGGTAAAGACCTTTGAGATCATCAAGTCTGACTGTACCTGCCCACTACTTAACCATATCCTTGAGCACTTCATCTACCCGTCTTTTAAACACCTCCAGGGATGGAGACTCAACCACCTCCCTAGTGCAGCCTCTGCCAGTGCCCGAGAACCCTTTCAGTGAAGAGATTTTTCCTGATGTCCAATCTGAACCTCTCCTGGTGCAGCTTTAGACCATTCCTTCTAGTCTTATCACCTATCACTTGGGAGAAAAGGCCAGCACCCTCCTCATTACAACCCGCTTTCAAGCAGTTGGACACAGTGATAAGGTCTTCCCTCAGCCTCCTTTTCTCTGGGCTAAATAGCCCCAGTTCCCTCAGCTGCTCCTCATAAGACTTGTGCTGCAGCCCCTTTATAGGTTTCTCATTTCTGACAGCCATAAGCAAGATGTGAAAGGCACTGTGAACAGAATCACTTCCCTTTTTTCTGTTTGTGCGCTGTATTATATGGATAAAAATAGTAAGGATTTTTAAGAAATACTTCTCAAGGTACAGTACACAATAGGGCTGTTCTTTTCCCTTCTGCTCTTCAAATACGTTCATAGGAGTAAGCTAAAAATGTGTGGTTTCCCTGTAAGGAGCTTGATCTGAAGCAAGCTCTCCTGGAGGAGAAGGACCTGGGGGTGTTGGTTGACAGCTGACTGAACATGAGGCAGCAGTGGCCCAGGTGGCCAAGAAGGCCAATGGCATCCTGGCTTGGATCAGAAGTAGTGTGACCAGCAGGTCCAGGGAGGTTCTTCTCCTTCTGTACTCAGCACTGGTGAGACTGCTCCATGAATCCTGTGTTCAGTTCTGGGCCCCTCAGCACAAGATGGATGATGAGGCTCTGGAGCGAGTCCAGAGAAGAGCAACGAAGCTGGTGAAGGGGCTGGAGAACAGGCCTTATGAGGAATGGCTGAGAGAGCTGGGGGTGTTTATCCTGGAGAAGAGGAGGCTGAGAGGAGACCTCATTGCTCTCTCCAACTACCTGAAAGGAGGTTGTGGAGAGGAGGGAGCTGGGCTCTTCTCCCAAGTGCCAGGGGACAGGACAAGAGGGAATGGCCTCAAGCTCTGCCAGGATGGTTTAGGCTGAAAATTAGGAAAAAAACTTCCACAGAAAGGGTCAGTGGACACTGGCAGAGGCTGCCCAGGGAGATGGTTGATTCACCTTCCCTGGAGGTGTTTAAGGCATGGGTGGACAAGGTCCTGAGGGACATGGTTTAGCGTTTGATAGGAATGGTTGGACTTAATGATCTGGTGGGTCTCTTCCAACCTGGTGGTTCTATGATTCTATATTGTGGAATACATATACATATTACTGTATTCAATAGAGGTGAGACATGGGAAGGGATAAAGGTTTGTGCAGGATGTAGAAGTTTTCTTAATGCATGATATAGAGCAATGTTTATTTTGATTGTCAGCTTGTATAAGTGAAGTAAAAGTAGTTCTATAAGATATCGATATGCCATTTGTTTGTAGTATTGATTACTTCCTATGCAGTCATTTAGATTTTCTAGTGTTCTGCGTAGAGTTGTAGCTTAGAAACTTAGAAATAAACGACAAGCATTGCCTTTTGGAAGTTACCATGTTTGTTAGTGCATAGACTCTCAGTTAAGTAATTCAAAATGGAGCCTCCTTTAAAATTGTCTGACTTCGTGCTCTGTCCTGTAACAACCTATTTTTGCAAAACTCTCAGTAATAACAAAAAAAATGAAAACCACCCAACCAAATCTTGCAACCACTGTGATTTGTTTGACTTGAACACGTCTATAAATAGAAAATGCTTTTTGTTAGGGTATAAAAATTTCTTTTCGAATTATTTGTAACAAATGCAGCTGCACAATGAATGCGTGGTGGTCTGATCTGTTAGAAAATGCAGTGTACACATTTGTTGAGGGGTTGGGGCTTTTTGTTTACAGTACTATTCATTTACTGTACTCTTAAACAATTTGTGGGAATTCTTGTTTCCACCAAGGTTCCCATCTATTGTGATGAATATTTGCATTGTAGTTGTTCAAGAAGCATTAAATGCTAATAAGCGGCAGTGCATGCCATACACTTTTGTGCATTTATCATCACAATGAACCTTGGAAAAAAGCTGGAACTGTTCTTACGTTCTAAGAAGCAAAGCTTATTTGGGAAGCATGTTGTTTAAGTTCTCTGTTTTGAAGACTGCTGTGAATAATTTCATCTCATGCCATTTTTAGTGTGGTCTGTTCTATGACTTGTTTTCAATAAGGCTGGACAGTGGAGGAAAAATTCATCCAAGCATTTTCTAGCACTCAGTTTTCAGCTGAGTACTCAGCTAGGAATTTAATCCACTTCTTTCCCTACGTCAGTTTCTTTCTTGTGCAACTTCTAGTTCTTTTATATAGGAGTAGCCACAAAACATAGAATCACCAGGTTGGAAGAGACCCACCAGATCATCAAGTCCAACCATAATGTGATATAATGTGTATTGCATGTTAGTTGTTATAAACACTTTAAATAACCCTGTAGACTGTGAGTGCCTTCCTGCATGCTGTGCTGCAGAGACTCAAAGCACATCAGTTTGTGAAGAGTTTCATAAATATTACTGGAATTGCTCTCAAACTATGAAACTGAAGAGGAAACAATGTATAGGCTAATCATATTCCCTTTATGTGCCAGACTAGACACCTTTCTAGTGTGGATCATGTTATACTGGTATAGCTCCTTCCTGTTCTTGTAGTAATAATGTTAATTGCACATCACCGTATCTGCATCGATGCTAAAGAGGTGGGAATGAGTCACATCCCTCATTAAAGTAACTACACTGCCAGAAAACCAGCATCTAGCAGAGCCTTAAGCCTTAACAGAATCCCTGGCCTTGCCTGGAAGCTGTTGTTAATGCAGATGAACCAGCAAAGCGGGTCAGCAGGGACACAAGGTGTTAGAGATTAGATGCTAGATCAAGTTTATCTGGGTGCTGTGTGCACATGATGAGGCTGATGATGAGCAAAGGGAGAATCTCTTTTAAGTAGATTTCAGCAGCACATTTTCAAACATTAAGGCAATGGGAAGGTCACATTTATTTGGGTCTTTTGTGGGTTCAGAGTTGACAGTAGTGCTAACACTAATGCTCAAATTTAGTAGCTTCTAGGTACTATTCTTACCTGCTTGCTAAACAGTAATCATAGCTGAGTTTCTGGCGGGTGTGACTTAACGTTGGAGAAGTATTTGATAAACAGGTCATAGAATATCTCAAGTTGGAAGGGTCCTATAAGGATCACTTGAGTCTTGTTTCTTGCAGGACCAGATCGGGTCTGCTGCATTTTTATTCTGGAAGTCAATATATTATTTCTGTTAGGAATCAGTGGAAAAATTAAGGTATTCATTAATCGTTTGTCTACATCACAAAGCTTTTCACTGGGAAGTGAATACTCTAGTTATGCCAGAGCCTCAGCTGTTCTGGGCACTGCTGTCTCCCAGGTGATGAAGACCCACAGGTGGGTTTTTAAACCAAGATCGGGGCTCCAGGTTGTTCTCAGAACTGAGCAGGTCACTTCAGCAGGCACTGAAGTAACAGTGAGTTTCTGGTTGTTTTGTACTTTAACTGGAATTAAGATCACTTGATATAAAATCAAATTGAAGCTGGGATAGTCTGTGCCTGGGAGCTTTGGAATGCGTTAGCAGGAAGGTAGATCTCTCCACAGCGTCTGATGCAGTTGTTCACCTGACGTTCTGGTACATGTGGGATGGCTCAGGTACAAGAAATGCAGTGTGATAACAACATAAATAATGAAAGAGGGGAAAGCAGCTGTTCTTTATGCTCATCTCTTACAACTTAATTGGAATTTTAGGAAGTGACTCATGCTTAAAAGTTCATTTGATGATGAAGAATGAACGAGCTTAATTTATACAGCAAGTACGTCCTTCTCTTTTTTTTTCATGCTCTTCCATTTAACCTGCATTATCTATACCCATTTTATCGGAGCTGAATTACAGCCTATTTGTTCATTCCTCTCTTGTTCTCAACAAAGGAATAGGAAAAGAAAGAGCTATAAACTATCCAAATTAAATATGAAAGGAAGCACAGTTGCATTTTGCCAGTGATAATGTAGACTCTGATGTCATTATTTGACAGCTTTCCCAGTGGCCTAAAGCGTACATTGAGCAGAAAAGTTATTTGTCAAACCCTCAGTGACAGTCGTGATAGTGTAAACCACTCACTGTCTCCATTTTTAAAGGAGAAGATGGGAATATTAATGGTGAAAATGGATGGCAAGTCTCTGAGAAGGAAGAAAAAAAAATCTGTGACTGTCTTTTGAACAGCTTTTCCAGTAAGATGCCTCTATAGTTTTGTTCTTAGCAGCTCTCCATAGAAATGGTAAAATCTGACCATAGTGTCAATAAAGCTTCTCCATGCTAAGTACTTGCATGCATTTGGGAGGCTTACAGCGAGTGTGTGAGTGTTCTGCAGTAAGAGGTCTCACTGGTATTTTTCTTTCCTGCCAGAATTCAGTTAATATTACCTGTTGAAATGTAAAACAGCTTGAGCAGTTCAATGTGGCTCGATAGCATTGGCCATATTTCCCAAACATTTATTCTTAAAGCCACAACAGGAGAGCCCAGACCATCCTAAAATTAAATAACTGCTTGAAAAGAACTCTTTGGATTAATGTGTTTTGAATGGAAGATAACTTGGAAAGAAATGGGATTGTTCTTTGTTCAAGTTGCAGGCTATTTGTCAAAAAAAATTACTGTGTTGGTACTAAGATTACCTGAAGTTTCCGTATTAAAAATCAAACCTTAACATTTCATGAGGGTAGTTGAGAGTCTTGTGCTCACATTTCCAAGCTTGCCTCTACCCTTAGCAAAACCCAAACAGAAATATGCTGTCTAGAGTGGTTCCAATAGCTGTAAGGATGAGGAGGGAGATGACAAACTTTCCCCAAACTTTAGATGGTTGTGTAGCTTATTTCATTTGGTTCCATCTTCTGGTCTTACCTCCTTCCCATTATAATTTGACTATTGCTCCCTCTTGTTTTATTTTTCATTACGTTTCTGTTATTTCTGTTATTAGAAAATCTGGATCTCACGTGTGTTTTGTGCATAGATACTGGTAATTTTTAGTCTAGACTTACGGAATTGCTTCAGTGTGGTGTGTTCCTAAGCTGAGGTCAGTTCTCGTGCTTGTTTTGTTACCCTCACAACGTGGAGAGCAGTTGACTGTCCTAGCTCATAGTTTGTTTCTGTTGAATGTGTTGGGTTGGGTTTTGATGGAGAGCTGATGCCTGCAGTGTAGTGCTTAAAGGTTCTTGGCACACAAGCAGTTTTTTTGCCTAATGTTTTATAGCAACTGGGAACGGGGAGTCTGAGCTTGTAATTTCTAAGCCCTGTTGCAATGAAAGTAGTGTGTGACGTTCAGAATGCCTTTGTTTAGCTTAAAAAGACCTTTTAAAACAAAAAGAAGTCCCATAATCAAACTTTTACTGCCAGTAAAATCTCTAAATGGTGTTCAGGGTTGCACGTGTTTCTAGTTACTTCCCTAGTAGCTTTCCACTTCCCTGCCTCCACCATTATCAACTTTATTTATTTTCTTTTTAATAATGACTTGTCTGCATACGCACTCTTAGCTATGTTTTTTGAGACAGCTGTAACAGCATAAAAAGTAAAGAGCAGAGGGATTGATAGGGCAATATATTGAGTCCTGCATTCGTATGAAGAACAAGTTAAGAATTTAGGAAAAGTCTTTGTTTCTCCCATGGTGTTTCCAGTCCTCTTCTCCCATGGCTGTACCTGTGGTTGGAGGTAGCAAAGTTATACCAGTTAAGTACTCCCTTAAGTCAGTCGTAAATAAACAGCCTAATGTGATTAAAGGTCAGCGCTGATGCCAAAAGGGGAAGTTCTGTTTTCCTGCTGCACAGTCGACACCAGCAATCATATTGCCTTCCAGCATGCTGTTTCGTGCTTATCTGCCTGCAGACTCAGCCAGTAACTAGTTCACAGTTGGATCAAATCCTTGGACAGCTTGCTGCTTTTTCACGTGTGCCTGAGCGCTAGCAAACAGAAATGGTGGAAAGGCTGTATGGGGTGATGAGAATGAGAGGGCCTGTTTTGGCAGATATATAAGCTTAAATTGACTCATACCAATTGTGAAATCACAGCTTAACTCTATTTTGTAACCTTGTACCACTGCCTTGGTGTAAATTTGCTAATTATTTTTTTGTAAAACAGTGCACTAGCCTTTGAGTCAGTGGGCTTAGGATTTTTTCCTTTTGGAGCCTGGCTCATGTAGCTGAACCGCATTCACTGAAACGTTACTGCTGACAGATTTGGATCTCATGCTTTCATTTGACAGAATGTTATTTTATGAAGGTGATTTGAAACTGATTGTTTAGCTTCAGATTACAGTAGACAGCATGAGTTTCTTCAAGCAGAAGAAGCAGCAGCAAAGAATTACTTACAGCAAACACTGCAAATTATATAGCATGTGTTAAAAATAAAATTACATGGTGGCTAATGAAAAGGCTATAACTCAATTCGAGGGTTCTTCTGTCTCATAACTAATCAGGCTTGGATCTCATGATTTCTGCTGTTAGCCAAACAGCTTGAATGAATTGCAGTTGTGTGTCTAACTGAAGTCATGGATCACACAGTGTGATTTCTTCTTTTTCTGCTGCATCCCACTCTGAAGTGGAGGGGTGAAAACTCATTTATGTTATAAGCATCATGACAGTTAGTCCATTCAAGTTAAATTATTGCTTTAGTTCTCTGAATTATAGATATTTAGAGAAGACACAACAGGTAATACATTGGTCTTTTCTTTGTAGGTTTGTTCTGCATAAGTTAGTATTTCTGTGTATCTGCAGGAAGAGGGTTTTGTTTTTCACTCTTAAGTCCTCAAAACTGTCCCAATAGTCCAGTTGTACATCTACACTACAAGCCTTTGCTGGCAGAACCCAGAAGGCCTTCAGAGTGAGGATGATCTTTGTTTTTTATAGCTCTTACTAATTTGAATGTTCAGGTATTTATGTCGTAGTCTAAATGTAGTAATTAGGATTTGCCCAAAAAATCCTACTTGCTGTGCAGACCAGGTGGTGGCTGCTGGAACATAAGGTTGTTGTCCATGGTCTGCTCTGTGATGAGGGCAGGAGGATTAGTGAGCATCCAGTCATTTCCACACTCCCCCTCCCCATTGTTAAATGACCCATGTGAATTCTGGTCTCTTTATTCTGCTTATTGTTGAAACCTAGCTCTGAATACAGAAATGTATTATTGTTGCCTTGGGCTTTTGGGTAGTGTTCCCCAGTGTCGAAAAGGTTTCAAACACTATTTTGCATGTAATCTCTGAAGCGAAGCTTAGAATGCCTGTGATATTACTGCATTTTATCTGTATGAAGCTTGGGATTTTATAAAGTTTGAAAACATTTGCTGATTTGGGGTACCAGATTAAAAATAATTTGGTGCCTGAACTTTTAGGCAACCTGACTGTTGCTGGTTAATTTATTTTATTTTTTTAAATACAGTCCTTATTAATTCAGAAGCCATAGTGACTCCTCAGGAGTACTGGAGATCAAGACCAACATCTAGAAATGGAAATATATTATTAATAACTACCTTTGGAGAAATTAATTTAGAATACTTGATTAGCAGGAATTGTATGGCACTGACAGTGTGCAATCCTTTTTTCCAAAGCAGTGTTCACCAGCTTTCAGATTAGCCATTCTGTTTTCTTTCTCCAATTCTCTACTTTGTTCCCTAATGATTTTTCAAGATCGGTCTTTTGTGTACAGCAATTACTATCATTGGTCTTGATTCTACACTGGTTTCATCTTGTTTGAACGAATCTATGTGAACAGAAAAATCTTGGAATAGGAAGAAATACAACGTGTTTGTTAATTACAGACCTGTGGACAGTGGATGTGCACAGGAAACAAGCAATTGAAGTTCCATGGGCACCTCTGATTATAGCCTGTACTGTCTGTGCACTTGATTGACCATCTTGGATAAGTCTTTAACTGAATTTTCTCTGTACAAAATATCAGTACCCCTTTCAGGTTACTTCTTTAAGCACCAAATTCTAATTTCGGGCTGTTATTTTCAGTCAGAGGTTTGGGATGAATTTCTGGATTCAGTTGAGTGGAATTGTGCTGACATCCATGTCACTCAGTGCGGTTCAAACCTTTACATTCATCAGGTTTCTTACCTGAGCCAATAATATAGCAGTGTGCTGTCATTCCCTGGCACCTGCTTGTGGAGTGGGTTGCGCTGCCTTTGGGTCGTACAGAGGTTTGAGAGCAGAAGAGTGATGGGTTGTGCGAGTCTTGGGTTCTGTGCTTGGTACTGGAGGGGATTGTTTTCTACCAGGTTGGGGTTCCTCTGTGTTTTCATGTCCCATGTCTTGTCCTCAGCAATATGTCATTATCTCAGTCCTGCCTCTTCTATCTCCAACTTTTTTCTTTAGTTCCTTCATCCCAGATTCCACCTCTTAACCTTTTCTTTCCTTATTAATCTTGTCTGTTCTCAAATGCCTCTCATTGCCAACTCCAGTATTCTCATCGAAGTTGTTAGTGTGGTAAAAAGAGGAATAATCAGTATCTTAATATTGGTAGAAAATTCATTTTAAATCCAAGGAAAAAATTAATTCTAGGGTGCTGATGAGATAAGTAGTAATTTAAACCAGCTTAATTCATTATTACTGTTATTTACGGCCATATGTATATTACCTTTTAGTACACTCGTAGCCCAAGGCTTTTACTGGTCTTTGAGTAGGTGTCATATGCACTGTTCACTAGGAGTAAGAGAGTCTTTAGGCACAGTAATAGCAGGACAGTTAATTAGGTGCTTGTCATTACATTGACTCCTCGCTCAGCTGCGGAATGAATGTTTTTGTAGAGGGCCACAACGGAGTGTGGTTATGAGCCATGAAATGTCTGCCACTTCCTTTTATTCTTCTGACTTGCCAATGGTTGGGTAGATTTGTGCTTAGCAAGATAAAAAAATTATCTTTGGAACCCATCAAAGCTGAACCAGCAGGCTGATCATTTGAGCTATAAATGTGTTGCAAAATAGTCAGTTATTTTGTGTGGCATGGCTCTGTCCCACTGCTGTGCAGATGCTATCCCACCCTTAAGGGATGCCGATGTGTCCAAAGATTCTTAGAATTACTGTTAAAAGCTTCAGTGGAAGAAGGAAAGCCTAAGAGCTTCACTGGTTATTCCCTTTGCTGGGGATTAAGTACCAGCTTCTCATTCTGAGCATGGGGAAGGAAATTTTCATCAAGAATACCAACCCCACCTCCCCCATAACTGATAAAGTTCTTTCTGTCTTGTAGTTCCTGTTCTCCTTGAAAACACATTTCTTTAAAAACAGTTTTTCAAATTGAATTTTCAATGTAATCTTTTAAACATCTGCCATCTCAACTTTCAAAAATATGTGCTAAAATGAGTAGTGCATCTGTTAATCTGTCAGGTTCTTTGTGTCGGTTTTACTGAAGTATAATTTCTATTCACAGTCCCTGTACTGCTGCTTCAGAAAGTGATTAAGAGATAAGTCTGTGGAAGTTCAGTCCAGCAACGCTCTCGGTTTGAAACCAGGTTGATTAAATAGCATTTCCATTTAAATAAAATTAGAATATTATTAATTACATATTCTTTTTTGTAAAACACATTTTTCCTCTTTGGATATGCAAAACAAAAGGCAAAATTGTATATTTTCCTCAATAATATAATTCTTGGCACAGTGCTGCCATATTTACAGTATTTAAATGGAAATAAAATTGTTTTACAGTTACAGTAACCACTGTTGATATTTCTGTCCAATTAGATTTTCATGCAGAAATGTGATTTTTTTAATTATTATTTTTTTAAACCTGATTTTTCTTCCCATAAGATGCAGTTCTTTTCATCTCTTGACCAGGAAGAGTATGTAATAAATGGAAATACAAGGGTTTTTTAGAAGCACACATTGCAAGTGTTATGAGCAGATTCTGAGATAATTGAATGATGTGTTATCCCCTCTCTGTTGGGAAAGGGGTTCCCTCTTCAAATAAATGACTACAGCACATCTCTGTGGCTTTCTTAGTAAGGTAATGAGAGGAGTATCTGACACCTGATGGTTGCTGGGGTTTACAAAAGGAAACAAACAGAAAGTCCTGAGTGGAATCATAGCAATTTCTTTTTCCTCCTTTTTGCGCTGTGATGCTGTGCAAGAGGCAGAGAGGATTTCTTACAGCTCCATGGATACTACTTCCCTCTGAGTAGCTGTTTATACTTTTGTTTTTCTCATCTAATGTGGTTTTTTTTTTTAGTCTCCCGAGCCCTGGAATCAATTTTTTTTAATCATATTAGAAGAAAGCATATTTGTAATTAAAATAAATGGTGCTTCTTAAACTTGCCTATTCTGTATCCATTCTGTGGTTTTGACCTTAAAGAAACACTTCTGCTGCTGCGTTTCCTGTCTCTTTGCATCTTGCTTTCTCTGATTTGTGTGGTACATCCTGCTTCCTTGCTGTTGGCACAGTGAAACATGCCTGTGTCAGGGGCATTGATAGAAAAACTTGTTTGTTGTTTTACTTCGCAGGCAAAGTTGAGTAATTTTAAATCTTGAAAACACAGTTTGTGGCCCATGAAGAGAGGAGGAAGAAAGAAATCATAAGCCATCTGTATGACTTGGGAGACTTGATTTTAATTCAAGTTTTGTGTTGCACACAGACTAAATTTGTTGAAAGAGGGTTTTTGTTATATGCCTTTGTGTTTTATTTCCATGCCAGTTGACTTGAAACTATATGGCTACATATAGTTTCATATACATCCTACCCTCACTGCTTTCTTTTCACAGAATCACTAGGTTGGAAAAGGCCTCCAGGATCATCTAGTCAGACAATTCCTATCAACCGTTAAACCTTGTCCCTGAGCACCTCATCCACACATCTTTTAAACACCTCCAGGGGTGGTGACTCAACCCCCTCTCTGGGCAGCCTGTTCCAGTGCCCAGTGACCCTTTTGCTGACAACTTCCATAATTTTACTGAGGCTAAATTAATATTTTAATGCTGTGCTATTTTTATAGTGTCTTTTAAAAATCCTACGTATCAGAGCCAGGTATTTGCAGTGTATAGCCCTTCCATTTTGCTGAGTGTGATTCACTGGTTTATTCCTTGCTATTCAGTGGAAATCAGATTTGTAATTTCAGGATTCTTAAGCTATCCGGCACACCTGCTGCATTAAACCCTTACCTCCTATCTCCCCACATCTCTGTACAGACTTCTGAGAGTTGTTCAAGGTGAATTATTTCCATTAAGTCTCTTAATTAAAATCCAGAGAGTGATTGTTGCAGTGGGACTGTTTTCAGTGGCTTGGGATTAGGTTTGTTCAGGACTTTTTGCGGTGCTGTAACTGCTAGTTTACCTGCTGGTTTGTTTTTTTTTTTTTTTTTACCCAAGCCTGTTATCCCAGTGAGGTTTTGGGAAAGATAAATGGATTGAGTAAGTATTAAATGCTTGTTTTTAACAATGGTCATAATTTTCAATAGGGAAGAATAATAGATGGATCCAGAGGTTTGCACGTGGACTTGCAATCTGGTAATAGTTCTAGCTACATTTTTTTAATGTTTTTTTATGCCTTTTGATTTGTTTACTTGTGTAATTCCTTTTGTACCTGAAGAGGCTTCATGTTGGGGGTTGGGAGGGGTGACTTGGCTTACTGCACACTTCCTCTCACTGCTAACTTTGTGAAGCCTTCTTGTAAAATGAAACCCTGCTCTGCTGGAACAAAGTCAAGTATTTCATAAGCAGTGGGCAGGAGGCAGGGTGTCGTGTTGCTGAGGAGCACTAGGAAGCTTTCATACATTTCAAATGTGCTTGTGTCCATGTGTTACTGTATATGAAGCAATTTCTCTGTAATTTGAGAATTTTCTCTTTGGGTTTTTTTACACATCTTGCAAAGGAACACTTTTAAATAAGATTTTTATATGTATGTAGAGTTCTAAAAATACTGGCAGTTAAAATAGTCATTATGAAATGGAATAACGGAGATCTCTGTAAGTGTGGAATTCCTGTCGTTGTCGTTGCACAGCGTGGGTAGTCACCACGCAGCTTTTCTTCTGTGGCTCAGTGTTTTGTCAAGACTTCTTCCAGCAAGGCAAAAAGCTTTTGTTCTCCTTTTTCTACTGCTCTGTGCAGTTTTTACTGAGCTGGTATAGATAGAGCTGACACATGCTCAAAATTGATGCTTCCCAGGAGGAGTCAGAGGGATAGAGCCAATCCAGCCAAAACCTTTCAAATCAACTACTGTATTTTGAGATTAATTTACATCACAGCCTCTTAAGAGCAATGTTTACCATTAGACCTTGACTTGAGCATTTTCCTGAACAGGGATTGGTTTGGTTTGATTTTGAGAGGAAAAAAAAAAAAAAAAAAAACCCAAAATTTTTTTCAGTTGTAGTCAGATCAGTTTGGATTTTGATTTGTGTGTTTGCTGCTAGGGATTCATGATGTTGAATTTTTTTGTGAAAAGATTTATACAATTCATCTCAAATATTAATTTGAGACTGTAACAATAATTTTGATAGCCTTGCTACTAGTTCTTAGCAAGCTTAGCTTTTTAAAAAAGTGACAGTGTATGATATAGTGACTGCCAGTTCTGTAGTCCTTGATCCCTGCTAATGTCTGCATGGTGTGTTTTTGACTGAAAGTGACTTTTATGATTTCCAGATTCAAAATTTATTTCATTTATGTACATATGTTTTGGCAATTGCTGTCATTTATCTCCTCATTTGGCTGTTCTCTCTGTTTGATATGGGATATTTTCCATACGTATCCTATACCGTTGTTTTATTTCTTGACACTAAAATGGCTTGTACTACACAGATGACTTGGTCGGCCTCCAGCTCTTTTTCTAGAATTCTGGCAATAATTGTCCTATTGAAGATTGCAGTGCCGCTTGAGTGAAGAGTAACAGGCTTTTTTTGTTAGGAGTGATGTCAGCATGAGAGATGGCCTCGAGGAGTCATTAAAAGAACATAAGACTTTTGACTGTTGGACTTTATTGACTTTGCTCCTCAATAAAATGCCATTCTGCTGAAGACAGATGAGTGTCTGCAGTGGTAGGAGACATCTCTGGTGACTTTACTGAAGTCTGAAACTGTTTCTGGGTGCCATAAACACGGAAGGACTCTGTTAGGGCTTCAGGAAAATGCAGTATTAACTGGCATAAAATTTTAAAGAAATGCTTGCCTTTCTCTGAAACTAATTGGCCTTTTTGTGTGAAATTATTCACTTTCCTTTTTAGGACCTTTGAATTTTCAGTTCTGGTTTGAGCTGGTTTGTTTCTAACTCTCCACGTAAGGCATTCTGAAATGTGTTCACAGCTAAAATGTTTTTCTTTATGGTCTGTCCATCTGTTGCTGACTTTTAATATATCATTCTATTTAAACTGTCTGTGGAAAAGAGGGGCTGATTGATGAAATATATAGGGGGAGTATGCAAAACTAATGTGTCACTGGGTAAACTGGAGCTGTTGTATTAACTGACACATTTATATGTGAAAATACTTGTAGATGGAGAATTTAATCTACAATATTAAGATGAACTGAGGTCATTGGCAGCTTTTAGTAAGATAAATAGATGAATGGTGGAAATAAGAAGTCTTTGTTGGTTGTATTTCCAGCCCTCCTGACTGACCTGTTCCTGCCTTTATTCCGTGCCAGGTCTCCTTCTCCGAGTTATGGTTTAGTCACAGAGCTATTGGAATTGCTGAATATGTGAGATATTTGAAACAGATGAAAGTCAGAGCAGAGCATCAAGCACAGTGACAGTAACATACAATCTTCCTCACTGGTGATCTCTTCAGATATAGCTCTTAATAGTGATAAACAGATTGTTGAGGGTGGTTTAACAATGTAGTAGGTGTACTTGGAATGCCTGAGCTTGTTGTGGGAGTGCCAGCTTGGACAGCAGAATTTTATTCAGAAGGCATCGTGCTGCTTTCTGGCCTGGCTCAGTGCTACCTCAGAGGTCTGAGTACTCTTCTGTCAGCAGTATCATCACTTAGGATTGTACATTGTCCTCATCATGTTTTATATTAACCTCTGTTGTTGCTTTATCTGTTTTATCTGGCCCTCCCTTCCCTCTCCTTTCTGAATAACTGAAAGCTGACTGTGGGTTTTAAACTGTAGACTAAGTTCTGGTGTTGTATCTTAGAGCCTAATCCTGAAATAGAGGAATTGGTATTTATCGTGTTTTTCTTTTCCTGTCTTTTTTTTTTTTTTTTTTGGTAAAGGAGAGCTGTATGTGCAGTATAGTTTCTTGGCAGGTGTCTCTTATTTTACATAGCTTATAGAGGTACTGCCTGCTACAGGTTTTCCATGTAAAAGTGGATAGGTAGGAGAAATGGGATTGAAGGAGATGATGAGTGAAGACCTTGAAGCCCTCTGAGTGCTTCCTGGCCAGTATCTGAAGCATGAGAAAAATCTGTTTCCTTAAATTTGTAGAAGGAAATGAAAAGTTAGAATACACAGCAATCTCTTCTCTCTTAGTGAGGGCATCTTCCCGTTACAGCACCAGCTCGGCTTCTGTTTCTGGAGGTGGCAGCATGCATCATGTCCTGTAATGAAGTATGGTTTTGAATACAGTTTACCATTATGTGAGGACAACCTTTATAATGACACCAGCAAGCTTTTTAATTAGAAACAAGACAAAAAAATTCATTAAGTGACTTGACGTTTACATTCAGCGTTCTGACTCAAGCCTTGGAAAAGAATGTCTTCAACTGAAGTTTAAGGAAGCTCAAGTATCAGGAGATGCTGTCGCAGCAGGTTGAAGAAGTTGCAGCCCTTTGCGACACTGATTCCTGTTTCTGTGCAGTTAATCTCTGTGATGTAAACCAGGTCACTAAGACCAAGTTGCTGTAAGTTATGAAGCGACAGCCAGGTTAGTTCTGCCCCTGTGGAAATGAGAAGTTGCACTCAAGTCTTGAGTCATCAGTTGTCTTGAAGTATTCATAGGAATACTTCTCAGAAAATCCTGTTTAAAGATATTCTTTCAGAAGTTGTTTTCTTTCTTCCACTCTGTATTTTTCTGAACCTTTTTGTTAAGTCTTCAGCTTGATGTCAGAGAACAGATAACAGCCACTTCAAGGAGAAAGTGCTGCCAAAAGAAGTCACTGCCCTTACAGATCTGCTAGAGATGCAGTTCATCTTTGCTTCAGGCAAAATTTGCAAGAGTACTTTAAACAACTTAAAAAGTCATATGAGCTAACTTGACTGGGTTATTTTGCCTGATGTGAAATGCTCACATTTCTGCCTAATGGGAGATGCTCACACAAGCATTGCAAAATCAGTAGCTCATAGCAAAGGTCTGCTGAGTATCCAGTAGATGTGATAATTTCACACCAGTGTAGTTGGGTCCCAGAGGATTTATCTCTGAAGCTTTCAGATATCCTTTTGATCTGTCTTGGTTAAACTGGTATAAAAGACTAGGCACAGAGGTGCCATGCTGTGATTTGGCAGGGTTTTCTTGTTGGTTTTTTTTTCTTTTTTTAGTTTAAAGTCTTAGAATCATATAATAACCAGGTTGGAAGAGACCAAATGGATCATCGAGTCCAACCATTAAGTCAACAAGGAGTAGGTTTGAGTCAAACCAAAATAGACTCCTTTAAAAACGATTTATCGATGAAAGTTTGTATGCTGCCTTACCAGCTTTGTAGGTGTAGTATAAAGGCTACTTTCCCTGGGGATGATTACTTGGATGTATGTTTTGCACAGAAAAAAGAGGGGGATGGGCAATGCAGCTGAGCAGTGAGGAGGAACCAAACTTCCCCAATTTAACCGGACTTGGTGACCTGGAGACTCTGGTTCATTTCCTCAGCGTCAGATCTCTTTCAACATTGCTTCTCCGACTTTCACTTATGTATTTTGTTTGGCTTTATGTTGTTTGAAAGAGGAGCATGGTTGTGATGCTGGGTGGATGGCCAAGTTCGGTGAGGAAGGGGGATGAAATCACTGGAAGAGAGAAGACTGGGGGGAGTATCTGTCAGAAGTTGGAAGTAGAGCATATGGTAAACTTTAACCTCAAACCCCATTGGAATGGGCTAGAATTAATCCTTATTTTCAAACATGGACAAAACAGTTCCACTTTGCATGATCTCTGCTGTAGCAGTGCATGCATTTGCAGTTCGTGTTCTGTCTGTGCCATTGTTCACTGACCAATCATGAGGCCCCAGCTGACTTGAGGTCATCTGACTTCCTTTATCTCCCTCCCTTTTAAAGCCACTGAATTCCACTTCCTGTGCATTTCTTGCAGTGGTTGCCTTGTTCCTGACTTGTTTGCTTTCCTCCACCATGTGCTGTCCTTAAAATGTTGTGCTGTGTATGCTCGTGCCTATCAGTAATGAGCAAAACTTGGGAATAAATCCCTGATCACAACCCTCTATTTCTACTCTGAAAAGAACTGGTGTTATATTAGAAGTGTGTGTATTAAGGAACAAAAAAAAGTGCAGTTTCATGGTTATTATTAACCAGTAAATCCAAATCTCAGCTTCTGCCAAAAGCCGAGGTCCCATTCTTCCCTACATGTGCAGCCACACATTCTCATCTTCCCCCTTATGTTGATCTTACCAATTACACAAATGCAGCATGAATCAGACTATGCCTCAGAAGGGCTGAAAACTATTTGTGGCTTTTTTTTTTTTCCAGAATTTGCTCTCAGTAATGAGACCAAACTGGCTGTGTGGCTCCACAGTTGGGGATGCTGGCACAAGGGAGGGGATGGTAGCATGTGGCCAGTAAGGAATCATTCCCTTCACTGGCTTGGAGTGGCTGACTATGAAGCCAGGGTCTACATTATAAAATAAGTAAATAATGCTTGACATAACAATTTGATTAATTTAGGCTGCTGATTTACCTGCTGTAGAGCCAAGTAAAGGAGAAGCAACTGGAATCGATGTAATATTAAGGAGCACTCAGTTCCTTGCAGGGACTGGAGCTTGTTACTCTTGCCTGTTCTCCAGTAACCACACAAACAAATGCATAATGGTTGTATAGGTTCCACTGGCTTGGGATTTTTTTCAGAGGAAGTGCCATTGTAGTCCAAGTTGTTACTGTGATTATAATATTTATCCTCTTCTTGCAGTACTTGTGCAGTCTACTCCTGCAAGAAGGTCAAGCCTTTGTTGGGAATGTGCTTTCTTGTCAGAAGACATAGAGCAGGTGACAATAAGTGTAGAGCTGTAAAAGATGTGTTTGTGTTTAGTCAGTGTTTTTTTATGAAGATACCTGTTGGGCTTTCATGTAAAAGAGAAAACTGAACTACAGCAAATACGCGTTAAAATCATGTGGAGAGAAAAAAGAGAGTGAGAATAGGAGCTGGTGCTTAAAATCTTCCATTTTCCTCTTTGATCCCAGCCATGACTGACTATTCTTATGTAGTATAATCAAAGTTCTTGCAGAACCTTGTACATAGTTTTTTCTAGTTTTTACAGAGAATGGTGAATGTTGCAGAGACTAAGCTCAGCATGAGACTTGTAGTTAATTAATTTCTTGGGTTTGTGGGATGTGTTTTAATAGAGAAGAGTTGAAGGGGCAACTTACTGCTAAAAAAAACCAACCTAATGTGGTTCGAGTAATTTGGAAGCCAGATGCTGGAAAAATCCCTGGTGTAACTGATCTTAAGACACTCCAGACTTAAAAAAAAAAACTAGCCAGGTTTCATTTGATAATCCAGGTGTTGAAGGAAAGAGTAAATGCATTGACCATAGTTCTTGCTCACTAAAATTGCTTCAAGCAAGGGATTTGTAAGAGTTCCTCAGAAAAGTGAGTAGTTTTCTTGGTTTTTAAGTCCTTTGGCAAGAAGCTTTGTTGTTTGTATTGAGTGTTCCAAACTGAAAGTGTAGTCAGAGGAAGCAGTGCATGTGGAACTTTGATCCGCACATCTGAAACCTTGGCAAGGACTTGGAACAGGTTTTTTTTATAAAGGACAATGTTAAGCAGCTCTGGTTAAAGACATGTTATAAACGTCATCTTTAACAGACAAGGCAGGAAATCTAGAGGGTTGATTTTAATGTGAAGTGTAAATCTTTGCATTTGTTTGGCATGTTACACAGTGTATTCTCAGGTTAGTGAAGCAGGCGTTGGTGGGAAGTACCTCTGCACTTCAGGCATAGCATCACCAAGTTGACATTTGGAAGATGCCATTAACCTTTGTCTTGTTTTCTATAACTGCAGAAATCACAACTGGTTAATGTTGCAAAAACCAGCAGGGTAGAGATTCTTGGTTACAAAATACTTATCCATGGAAATGGTTAAACAGCATTTAATGCTGCTGTTACTGCTGCTGAGTAGGAATGTAATTGTACATATCAGGAATGGATCTGCTGAGAATTGAAATGTGTAAGTGTATTAAGGACAGATTGCATGTCTGAATCTGAAATTCTGTAAGTTATAACTAGAAATTGAGGGATGCATTTCATTATGGGCCTACAAAAGTAATGTAGGTGAGAAGAGACTTCGTTATGCCCATTACATGGGTATTCCAGCTTGGGCAGTGGTGCTGTCACATTGGTGGTGTGCATTAGCTGGATAAACAAAGAAGGAACAGCCTCATTTTCATAGAATCATAGAACAGCCAGCTTGGAAGAGACCCACCGGATCATCTAGTCCAACCATTCCTATCGAACACTAACCCATGTCCCTCAGCACCTCATCCACCCATCCCTTAAACACCTCCAGGGAAGGTGACTCAATCACCTCTCTGGGCAGCCTGTTCCAGTGCCCAATGAGCCTTTCTGTGAAATTTTTTTTCCTAATGTGTAATCTGAACCTCCCCTGGTGGAGCTTGAGGCCATTCCCTCTTGTCCTGACCCGTTGTCACTTGGGAGAAGAGGCCATTACTCTCCTCTTTACAACCTCCTTTCAGGTCATTATAGAGAGCAGTGAGGTCTCCTCTCAGCCTTCTCTTCTCCAGGCTAAACAACCCCATTTTGTTTCAGTGAATGCTACCTTCTTTTTCCTTAACTTAATAGGTTTACAAGAAGTGTATGTGGGAGAATAGTTGGGAAAAAAGCTCAGGTTTGACAGGACTGGCAGGTTGAAGGTGAGTAGGGAGACAACATTTCTGAGGTTTGTTTTAAATTAGGGTATGACAAAAGCGGTAGTGTTATATCACAGCAGGCAGGAAGAGGTAAGATTAGCCCTCCTGCATCAGGAAATCCTCCAGGTGTGAAGTAAAGCTTGAAGGATGCCAGCATATTTAGTGCTTGGAATGGAAAACATTCCAAGTTACTGAGAACAGAGACCAACAGCATCAGAATTGCATCACAAAGCTGTTCTATTGTGATGATTTTGATCTTCTTGTGCAAAAAAAGTACAATAATACATAGAGCTCATCTGCTTGGGGCTATACTTTCATTTATTGGTTTTCTTTTAATAGCTGTATGGGAGTGTCTCCTAAAAATCAGCAGGATCACAAGCATTGCTCTTCACAGATTTTAATTTTCAAGTTCTGAATTGTTTGAGAGGTGAAATGAATTTGTAAAATCAAGATCAATATACATGAATTTATTTTTTTCTAGAAAACAAATGACAAATAAAATGTGCACTTAAGGTTAATACAGCAGCGTGCATCAACTGTGAGTAATCATTCTAACAGCAGTGCTTCTAAATGTCATAATTGAGCAATCAAATGGCATGAAGTTCCTCAGCAGATCTGTTTAGTGACGTTATCTAAAAGATGCCTGTAACCTATGCAGGTAATTTCCAGGGAGAAGCCTGAAATCTCCCAGACAGTAGTTGTACATGAGTTGTTCAGGTGAGCTGCTTTTTATATCTGAGAGATTACATCAGCTACATCAAGGATATTCTTCAGTTTTTACGAGGAGCTGGTGATTGGGTTTTTGTTGTTATTGTTGTGAAACTGTGGAGTTTGCTTCTGATCTTCACGTTGGGTATGTGGGCGGAAAAAGTCAGTTTGCACAGTTCCAGATTTTGAACATCCGTCTTCTTGAACAGCTGTACTTGGTCCTCTTGCAGCAGTTCATTCAGCCTTTTCCCTTCTGTCATCGAGTTGGCTGTCAGCCTCGTGGGTATCGATTGGCTTTCCAGTCATTGGCATGAAAATCTTCTGTTGTCTGTAAGCTGCAAGCTAGTATATCTAAGATTTGTCTGGTATAAAAGGAAAACCCCAAGTGTGCTTTTAAGTTATACTGCCTGCTTCATGGTTTTAGGGAAACCAGAACGTGGTTTTGGCCTTTAAGTGGAGTCATCCGAGTTGAGGGCAGCATATGGCAGCCAGCATCACCATCAGGATTCAAATCAACTCACAGATACCAGGATTGTGTCATCACTGCAGCACGTTCGTGGCTGATGTCACACAGCTGCAGCTGGGTGGTTATAGGAGACATGATACATCATGTGTGGGAACCCACAGCTCAGAGCTGCTGACATCATGTCACAGTCTCTTACTTTAGTGTTTTGCTGGTGGGTGGTGTGGTGGTTGCTGACTTGGTTTTGAATAGACAGCCAAAAATCTAGGCTCTACTGCGTTACGTTTAATTAAAAAAATAAATTTAAGAGCACGTGGGGAATATGTGCAGATGTTGGGTGACAGAAGGCAGATTTTTATCAACAGCTTTTTTTGTAGCACAGGCCAGGCCTAGAACTGACCTTCATTGTCATAGTTAATCAGAGTGAGAGCGGAAGCTGTATTCCCATTGCAACAAGATTAGTGGACCGATCACATTAGCATCTCGTGATGAATGGAATTCACCATCACCCAGCCAGTTTGAGTGCCGGCAACAGTTGAGCTGCAGCTCCCTCTCTTTGTAGTGTCTGTAGTGGGTTAAAGTTCTCGGCACTTTAAACAGTGCATTTTGATGGATCAGTTATTTTCCTTTGGAGACAAAATTTGTGTTACAGCTGAGGATAAAGACGTGTGAATACAGCCCTGCTAGTGCTTGATGGTGGAGCAACCTTCTTCCTTAAGCAGGAAGAGTTTATGTGTGATGCCAAGTGATGCGATTTTAAACATAGTGTATTCTCTAGTCACAGTTAACACTGGATTTGCTGGCTTTCCAGATGGAATGCCAATTAAGAAGGAAAAGGTCAGTGAACTGAATCCGCTCAGAGATTTTATTTTGTGTTTGTACTGTTGGCTATTTTATCTTTCACAAAGAGCTTAGTTCCAAAGAATGCTTTCCCTTTGCCAAAATTCCACATGGACTTGCCTTCAAGGAAACGCATCCATTTTTAGAGGTTGAGAGAGCTGTTTTTAAAGCATATTTCTGGTAACGGGAATTTTAACTCATGAAATGTGGACCATAACAAGTCAATCCTAATTCACATTGCAGTAACCGTATTTCATTCATACTGATAGTAAAATCCAGTATTTGTGCAGAAACTAGTCACTCTTGGTATTTTATGGTGTGTGTCAAGCAGTAGCAATGTGCACACACTTCGTGAAGCACATAGTCTGTATCATGCTGAGTAGTCTTCCTTAGTTTGACAGTTGTCGATTGCTTCTTAATACGTGCTACAAGATCTGTAAATAAATAAATATCACACAACAGCATTCTGTCATTTTTCTGAGAAATGGAGAGAAACCTTTGCACAAATTTTAGTTTACACAGTATTTTGTGCTCTAACACCTTTTTAATTTTCGGTTGTTATTGAACAGTTATTTTATGCATACAGTAAGAATATCACCAGAACAGCCGTACCTTTGGTTTTGTTCCTTACCACACTCCCACTTTGTCTTCTGGAAAAGCAACAGCTACCAGCAGGGTAGCTTATATGTAACTATACAACCAATCACTAGAGTGCTTTTCCTTTTACCCCTCTCCTGATTTTATTACAGCTATTCCTTTCATTCAGGGATTTTTAGGAGGAAAGTGGGGAAGAGGGTGGAATTACTGAATCATCTCATACAGTGACTGCTGTTCTCTCTGCCCTGTTTCTGGTCCCATTTAAGGTCTGCTTTCTGGAACGGGGGAGGGTTCTAGGAAAAATGACCAAAATAAAAAATGCTGCACGGTGTTAGAGATGCTGTGTTCTCGACTTTGGGAAATTTAAATACTAACTGGAGATTTGTAGGGTGACAAGGAAGGGACTGCAGACCTCAAGCTCCACCGGGGGAGATTTAGGCTAGAGATTAGGAGGAAGGTTTTCACAGAAAGGGTCATTTGGCATTGGAATAGGCTGCCCAGGGAGGTGGTTGATTCACCTTCCCTGGAGGTGTGTAAGGCACAGGTAGATGAGGTCCTGAGGGACATGGTTTAGTATTTGATAGGAAGGGTTGGACTCGATGATCTGATGGGTCTCTTCCAACCTGGTGATTCTATGATTCTATAACCCAAAACATTCTTCATTTGTGAATTCAGAATTCGTTGAATTTTATCATGTATTGCTTCTAACTAATCCTCAAGTTATTCTTGCTTGACTGTATAATGTAGTCTTGCTTTTCTAGTACTTGCCTTTTTTTAAGGTCTTGGTAGACCTTTCCCTTTAGGTCTCCATTTAAGCGCATGAAATCATGGATGCTCCATATAGGATGGCCATTATGCAAGGAAAAATGCTACAGCCTTATTAACTAAACCATTAACAGGTTAGACACATTTTTAATTATGTAAGAGACTATTCTGCAACATCAAAACTCAGCTCTGATTTAATCTTTCTACTGAGTTTCTACTGCTGAAAAGAAAAGCCAAGTTTTGAAAATCACTGTAGGTTGAGGGAAATGTGGCAAAACTTAGTCACTGCTCCTAACCAGCTTTGGTGTCTTTTCTGTCATTCTGGGACCTCAGTTGTTGTTTAAAAATGCGTATTCATTTGTTCATATCTAATGTTATTTTGCAGGGAGTTATTTCTTTAGAAATACTAAATTGTAGCTCAGAATACATGGAGTTCTTGATTAGTACTCCCACACATTATGCTCTGAACACTGTGCAAACACTAGTTTTTTGGTAAGATAAAGTGAAACAAAAAGCAATTGAGGATTGTCCAGTCTGGTACGGAGTTGAAAGAAACTTCTTTGTGACTCTTCTGCCGGAAAACATGGTTCAGTGCTTGGGGAGCTGCCTTCTTTGTCAAGATGGGTAGTATTAAAGCAGACTTTGCCAGCACAGCTGTGTGAAGGGTGGATAAAGCTGTGTGCTGAAGGCTGTCAGTACATCGTGAGACAAGTGGTGGAATTAAATTCCGTCCTCTGAGGTTTGTAAGAAAAATACTTTAAATCTCATATATGAACCAATGTTGTAATTCTTTAACATAAATAGGTGCTTAAACATCTGTTCAGTGTGGAAGCAAAGTATTCTTTTCTAAGTTACTCTTGCTTGTTTGTCGTAATCTCTGAAATGTCCTGCGTTCTTCTTCCCTTTCTTACATGGTAACAGAGCTGAATGGTGAAACCTTATGGCAAGCTCTATGGATTGCAGATAGTTTCAGTGATTACAAACACCATAGTTGGCTGCAGTTATTAGAAACTTTTCAGGATACATCATTTTTATTTGTGTTGGGACAGTGTCTGTTTGGAAATCACCCTTCTCCTGTTACATTTTACAACAATGTTGGCGAAGGAGAGGTTCCATTGGGAATGTTGCAATTTTGAACATCCCATTGTTGCAGTTTTAGGACTATTACTCTGCTTTAAACCCACTGGAGCCATGTGACTGGGAGGAGTGGAGGGTCAGAGTTTGCTATCGTTATCACTTAACGTTAATGAGAATTAAAATATGGAAGTAAAGCACAAGAAACCTTAGGACAGAGTTGTGTATCGTGGGAGACACCTTATATAAAATAAGTCTCCTTTGTATAAATTCCCTTGAAAGTGTATGCAGTGTCCCTGCACAATATACACAATTACTTTGACTCCTTTACTGTCTAACAGATTCCGAAGCACGTTCTGATCAGGCCAATTCATTTGCTGTTTCTGCTTAGGCTGAAGTTCAGTGAATGCTTTACATCAGCAAAAGGTAATCCCTGCCACCAGAACTAGGGATTCTATCTGCACCATCATTTTTTCCTTGTGCTGGCATAGGGTCTGTGTGGCTGTAGGTTGAGGTGATCAGAAAAACTATTGTATTTAATTCCAATTGGAGTTTCCGACAAACTCTGACAATACAAAGAGCCTGAGACAAGTGACAGAGGTAAGAAAACTTGGGGTTGGCAGTAGCAGGAAGCAGGATCCATCACTGTGGGTTGTCTTTGCGTATGATGCATTTATCTGATGTTTATCTGGATTAGCATATGGTAATATTAAGATGTTTACGGAAGCAGTGTTTAGCAATCTGTAAGCATAGGGGTTTTTTCACTTATAAAAGAAAAGAAAAAAAATAGGAGGGAAGGGTTGTCTTTTTCACAAAAACTAGAAAAGTGGGGGGCAAGGATCTCCAACTGTTTTCTATCCTAATGCAATTATACAGTTCCAGATATTCAGATATAATACTGACAACTTCTGTTTTGTTGCAAGTTTAGTTCCCACTACTAGAGCTGGTTGAAAATATTCATTTGCAAGTATTGTTTCTTCAAAATCAAGTTTAGACGAATTTAAGCTCAGGTCATGTCTGAGGTTGACATGAGCTGGAAGGAAGCACTTTATGTATTTTTTTTTTATCTTTGAATTTTGTTTTGTTTTATTTTAAATACTTATGGCTGAACAGAAAATGAATTTCATGCTTCCCATCACATTTTTATATTGGTGGGTTAGAATTTTCCGTTATTTCTATGTTTTATTGCCTGTGAGCACCCTGTAGCAGCTGCTGGATTTGTATCCATCGTAGCCTCAGTTAGTGTCAACCATACCTGTAGATGGGAAAATGCCATTTCTTCCCATGTGTGCGTGAAAATGCATCTGGAGGGCTTTATCCACAAAGCTTTTCTTAGTGACTCTTTCTACTGAGATTTCTAGTTACTGGATATGCATCAGTAGTAGCTCAATGCTTGGAACAAGCATTGAGCTACTACTGATGCATATCCAGTAACTGTGCTTGTTCCAAGCACTGAGGTAAGACACAGAATGAGTTCTAGCTGCGCTTGGAGTGACCCTTTTAAATCATTTGTGACACCCAGTCAGTTTAGATGGTTTGGTTTTTTTTACAGTGAGTGTCTGTCCTCCCTTAAAAATGTAAAGGTGAAGCCTCAGTTTATTAAATGGTCAATATTTCTCTAGGAGCTCCCTACCAACACAAGGTGCTCTTGATGTGAGTGTGACCCCTGTGAGAGATAAGAGCTGGGTGCACTAGGAAGCAGGAGCTGTGAGAGTGTATTTGTGAGAACTGGCCTTTGGCATTTATAAGCAAGAGTTTTCCTTGACCTTTACATAAAAAAAGAACTCTTTGCAACTGCATTGTTTGTCACAATGCAGCTTTTACTCTTGCAGGAGAGTAATACTGAGGGATAGTTTGTAACTGGAACTGGCTAAGGACAAATATTGATTCTTCGAATACAAACGTTTGGTAGTAGTTTTCGTCAAACTCTTTTCTCTTGCCAAGTAAGGAATGTATGAGCACAAAGAAATAGTGAACTTTACTGCTAGAAGCAAGAGAACATATCTCTGCAGCTGGGTAGACCCTTTATTGAAAACCCATCACCTGGTTGAGACTACAGGCTTGAACTGGGGTCTCTCTGAAGGAGGAAATGATTGGCTGGAGTACAGAAGGTTTGTCTGTACCTCATGTTTCCCTTGTTGGAACTCTTACCTGTAAATAGTCATGTATCTGTGCAAATTATATATTTTAGACCAGAAATTTGAAGCTGAGATTTCCAAGTAGCACAGTTACCTTAGCAGGGGGCTAGGAGAAAAGTACTTCCTGATGCTTTTCATTACCATAGAATCATAGAATCACCAGGTTGGAAGAGACCCACTGGATCATCGAGTCCAACCATTCCTATCAAACACTAAACCGTGTCCCTCAGCACCTCATCCACCTGTGTCTTAAACACCTCCAGGGAAGGTGAATCTACCACCTCCCTGGGCAGCCTATTCCAATGCCCAGTGACCCTTTCCGTGAAAAACCTCCTCCTAATCTCTAGCCTAAATGTCCCCTGGCGGAGCTTGAGGCCATTCCCTCTTGTCCTGTCCCCTGTCACTTGGGAGAAGAGCCCAGCTCCCTCCTCTCTACAACCTCCTTTCAGGTAGTTGTAGAGAGTAATGAGGTCTCCTCTCAGCCTCCTCTTCTCTAGGCTAAACACCCCCAGCTCTCTCAGACGCTCCTCATAGGGCCTGTTCTCCAGCCCCTTCACCAGCTTCGTTGCTCAATTATGGCCCTGCCCACCCAAAACCAACTCCATAAACTAAAGATGAGGCCTGGAACACAGGTTTGAAGGTGGCCTTTCAGCATGTTAAACTAGCTTCCTCTGAGTCAGTCTGAGATGTGAAAGCGTGACTGTGAAAGGAATGCTGTGCCTGGCTCTCTCTTTCTCATTGTGGCTGTAAGATTTTGATTTATTTTGTGTGCGAAGTGAGAGTCACTTCATAGTAATGAAAATTTTGTGGGCTCAACAGCGAAACTGATTCCTGTCCAACTATTTCCACTGTGTGATGGTGAATATGCAGGAAATATTTGTCCTTGTGAAGTTTTAAGGTAGTTGTACTGAATGTTTCTTTTTTTCCTTCCCTTCAGATTTTTCACGGAACAGACTGTCAGAGCTTCCAGCAGAAGCATGTCACTTTGTCTCCCTCGAGAGTCTTAATTTGTACCAGAACTGCATTCGATATATCCCAGAGGCTGTTTTAAACTTACAGTCTTTGACATTTCTAAATATCAGGTAACAATGGTGTTTAAAAATTTTGCTTCAGCATCAATAGTCTACGTTTATAAATCTTAATGCATCTTTAAGTAATGCTAACATGATGTGTATCGTCACGTTGATATATTGTGCGTCGTTCATCAAAGCAACCTGAACCCGTCTTACCCGCTCAGTTAGACAGGGAACATGAGGATTAAATAGCAGCTTGTAGGAGTGCAACATGAAGAAGGAAGCTAATTCAAATTTAAAGGACTCACAAAATAAATTCCAGTAATTTTCAGGTGAAACATAGGCATTGTAGACTGGAGAGAGAGAGCGTAGAGCTTTTGGAAGGGCTCACAGTTCATCTCTCAGCAATTGCATAAAGCTTGAGCAATTTCCTTTTGCCTTCACTGTACTGGTGGTTTTTAAAGATCTTTCTCAACCATTAACTCTTCTCTGCCAGCATTAAAAGCTGATTGCTGCAGCTTTAGCCTGTTGATGAAATTTGGCTCTGTACAGTGCCCTCCATTTGTAAAAGTCCTTTTAAGAGGTGTGGAAACTTCCTCCTCACAAACTGTCATGGATATAAAACAAGAAGAACTTTAGACTGTTTCCTTCTGGTGTTGCACTTTTGCCAGTTTCATGTGTTTATGTTTCTTTTTTTTTTAATTGATGGTGAGAATTGTAGGAATAGGATGTGAATCAGGTATGTGTTTCCTATTGCTGTGACCTCAATTAGGTGCAATTCAATTATTATCCTTTTAAAAGCTGCCAGTGGTTCACCTACTGGTCAGAAGTTTGGGGGTTTGGTGGTTTTTTTTAATCTTTTAATAGCAAGGAGAGCTGTGTTTCAAGAATGAAATAGTACAGCAGCGTATTTTTGTAAATGTCAAGACCCAGTCAAAGCCATAGTTAAGATCCTAATCTTTCTAATCATCCAGCCATTGCTCCTTGCTCTGTTTTATTTTTAAAGGGAATCTTTCATTTTACAGTGTTCTCATTCTGCATGATTCTTATCTGAGGTTACGCTCCAGTCATATGACTTCACATTTGCTTTAATAGTAGTTTATTATGAGAAGTCCAAGACTGCGTTTTGGAACAGTGAAATCCATCATACCAAAGTTCTTGATCCACATGACTTACTAAATATTTGAAGTATTTTTCTAATTGAGCAAGTCATGACTTTCTCTGGGGCATTTTGTATGTGCTGACCTGCAGTGCTACCCATCAGAAAGGCTTTTACACTCTATTCAAACATGCTCGTGTGTGACAGGGGTGGCCAGTTGTCAGAAGCACCCAAAAGGGCATGAAAAGATCATATTTCCCAGCACTGAGTTTAAAACTTTTGATCAGGCTTGGTGCTTGATATTCAGGGTTTGTTCACACGTAACTAGATACAGCAAATAATGAAGAAAGATTTCACGGAACTGAAGTAATTGTATAAAAACTGTGTTGATCATCTGAATTCAGTGTGCTTTTTGTGTGTGTCTTTCATTGTGTTAAGACGTGAGGTGTTGTCTCTTTGGAGTTCTGATAATTTTGTTTTCTTTCTGTCCAAAAAAGTCGAAACCAGCTTTCCACGTTGCCAGTGCACCTCTGTAGTCTGCCACTAAAGGTTTTGATAGCAAGTAATAATAAATTGGTTTCGATACCTGAAGAAATTGGACAGCTCAGGCAGCTGACAGAGCTTGTGAGTATACCGTTACTTTTTAATTTTTACTTTTCAGTCTTTAGTTTTTATTTGGTGGATTTAATAGATTCAGAGGTTCTTCAGAAGAAATAACAGTTTTTTTAAACTGATCAAAATAATGCAGCCATTAAGATGCTATGTGGGCATGTGCAGGATTGACATCCTGTTTCTCATTCAGCTGAGAACTTTGTAGTTGTAAACCAGTCACTTGTATGCAGTAGCAAGTTCTTTAAATCTGCTCTTAACCTAAGGAAGTTTTCTGTCTGCTTTAGTATCTCCAACTCTGATTTTGTATAGAGGAGTTAGAAAAGAGTTTGAAATGTTCTGAGATAAAAAAAAATATTACATGGAGAGAAGATGCCTTGTACTGGAGATCAAATGATCCATGTCAGTTTAACTGCAAGTCCTCCCTATTTTTGAAAGGAAAGTTAGATGAAATTAGAGCTGTTGGTGCATTTGTTTCTGGCAAAAGGCTTTTATGTAGGAAGTTGCGCTGACTCAGATAATATGGCATAACTTGAATGAGATAACTTGAAATAAACTTCTGCATCTGACTGCTTAATCTTGTAAAGCTTTTATTTCCCCATATATTTAAAATTAGAATAATGCTTCATATCAGAAGTGAGATTTAATGAATATAAAGATCTGAGATGTTATGAAAATAATTGTCTCTTCCTTTCAGTCCCTAGCTTAAAGACTACATATTGTAATTAACAGGTAATGGCAGAACCGCCAGCTTATTCTTTCCTCTTGCTTTGTAGGATGTGAGCTGTAATGAAATACAGACAATACCTCCACAGATTGGCAATTTGGAATCCTTGCGAGACCTAAATGTCAGAAGAAATAATTTGGTGTGTTTACCCGAAGGTGAGACGAAGACTGTCAGTTCTAATAGCAGAAACTTCAAGTACTTCTCTGTGTCCAGTGCCTTTTTCTTCCCCTGCGAACCAGAAGCAGTGTACTTAATTACTTTGGAAAACATATTTTTATGTTCTTGCATTTAAATCTGATGAATTGTGTTTATTTTCTATCTCCAGAGCTCGCTGAGTTGCCTCTGATTCGATTAGATTTCTCCTGCAATAAAATAACAACAATACCAGTTTGTTATAGAAATCTCAGACACCTGCAGACCATCATGTTAGAGAACAACCCTCTCCAGTCGCCCCCTGCACAGGTAAACTGGAACTAGGAATTCAGGTGACTCGTTCAACTAAAAGGGCAGAACAAAGTTAAAAGCTGAAGGATTATATTACAAACTTTGTTTAAGAACAAGAGGATTTCAAATAAACCATATTGTCTGTAAGTGTTAAATACACAGCACAACTTGAAAAACCCATTTTTCTTCTCTTACTTTACTGCATTCCTAGTCTCACCTATGGGTTGTTCCTGTGTATTCCACTGTTAGCATGGCACTATTATTAGCTGAACATTCCTGTTAATGTAGGATAGGGGAAACTGTTAGGCAAGACTCTTTTTGTGCCACTCACCAAAATTTCAGCTGTGGCCTCAGTGCTGCTGTGTGCAGGTTCACTGTGCATCTGAGTGCTCAAATTGGCCTTTGAGTTAGAACCTGCAACATGGTTATTGACTAATTTCATTTTTGATGTGAATATCTAAGCCCTTGAATATTGCAGGTTCTACTGTGAGCTGCTGCTTCTGAGTCAGGAGAGGCACTTGCTAAGACCTGTCATTTCAGTAGAGTTTTGCCTCCCTTTTGAAAGCAAAGGCAGCTGTTATTGGCACTGTTCACTTTAAATTTGAGCTTGCTTTGGCAGCCTGCCACTGCCTTTCAAAGCTGGGCAGGGGTGGGATGCATCTGTTCTGATGCCAAGGGTATAAATTCTAGTACTTGTAAATGCTTACGTCTTGTTTGCATGATGAAATTTCAGCATCCGGCTGACAAAGCTGCATACAGACCAGATGTACTCGGAGAACAGCATCCATTTGTCTGTCATGGGCATCCCATGATGCTCCAGTATAGCTATTTCTCGAAAATACGCTGAGATTAGAAGAAAAGTTGTATTGGTTAATATAAATTCATTCATTTATTAATCCCACCTCCAGGTGAAATGTCTGTAAACTGCTTTGAAAATGTTTTGTCAAATTATACTTAAGTAGTTTTATTTCTTTTTTTTTAAGATATGTATAAAAGGAAAAATTCATATATTTAAATACCTGAACATAGAAGCGTGCAAGATAGCTCCAGACTTGCCTGATTATGATAGGAGACCCATGGGATTTGGATCTTGGTAAGTCTGGCACAATCCGAGTTCCTAATTTTGATGACATTCAGGAAGATTTTGTCACCCGAGCTTTTTAAAACCATAGATCCAAGCATTGTTCTTTTTAAGTGTGTTGATGGAGTTGGCCTTATAACATCACATTTTGTGTTATCTCCTGGTGCGAGCGACTGAGAGAGCTGGGGTTGTTTAGCCTGGAGAAGAGGAGGCTGAGAGGAGACCTCTGAGAGGAAGTTTTTCACACAGAGGGTCATTGGGCATTGGAATAGGCTACCCAGGGAGGTGGTTGAGTCACCTTCCCTGGAGGTGTTTAAGGCACGGGTGGATGAGGTCTTGAGGGACTTGGTTTAGTGTTTGATAGGAATGGTTGGACTAGAAGATCCGATGGGTCCCTTCCAACCTGGTTGTTCTATAATTCTATGATTGGAACACGGTACTTAAGAAATGAGGAGCAGTTAAAAAGAAAATCTGTGCAGTATCGTATGAAAGGCACTGTTAGAGTTTACAGTAAGAAGAGAGTGTTTGTATTTTCATAGTGCAGGGAGGCTGCTCTTGTGTTCTTAACATGTGTATTCATTTTATAAGATCTTTGTGTTTTCCGTGTCGTTACTGAAGTTATAACCCTGCTGTGAATTTTAACCTTTTGTTCAGAATTTTATAACTGCTGAGCACAAACCGTAGGCGTAGATGCTGATCTCCATCCCATTAGTAAACTGTTATTTTTGGCAAGGTTTGGCACTATCGCTTAACAGTGTAACACAAATGTTAGAACAGTCATCAGTTGCAAAATTAAGTTGTCTAGAGAAAAGCAGGAGTTAGGATTTATTTGTATTGAACAATATAGAAAAAAGGGAGTCAGTGAAGTATGTACTAAATATATATAAAAATTACCTCAGTCATCTTGGAAGATGGTAATAAAGTGTGGAGCAGTAAGTTGCTAAAGGGTATATCCCTGTCTTAGCTGTGATAAAACACAAAGCAGAGGACCTTACAATAAATCATCATGAATCAGATTCAGGAAGAAAAATTTGCATGAGGGACTGACAGAGCAGTTCCTCAGCAGCAGCGAATGTCTTGAATTATTTTTCTAGATGAGGTCAACATACGAGCATTTTGAGTGTTACTCAGTTTCCCAGAGTATGAGCTGTTGCAGATGGATTCTGCTTAATACTGGGGTTAGTGTCCTGTTATGGAAAAATAAATGGCTCTAAATGATGAAATTTCGCGATCTGTTTATCTCTAGCATAGTTTGTTTATTTTTTCAGAGAAATTCCTCAAAAATTAGGAGGCTGTGTGGTAATGAACTTATTGTTTGTAGTTGTAGTTTACTATGGAAGTTTTCATTACTTGCTTTTGTGACATGAGAAGAATTAATATATTTTAATATTAGCTTGGAATTATTTATATAACAAGTGTAGAACTGGTTGAGGATGCTATCTATAGAGTTGCTTCCAGATTCAGCTGTATGAAATAAGCTTCCACTGGCTCTCCTTTAGCTGTATTTCCATCCTCAGGAGGTTGTAAGAGTTGGTGGTAGTTATTTGTTGTTACTGTGCCGTTTAGGGCATTTAGTATTGCAGGTGGAAGAACTGTCTGGGGATCAGAGTGTATATTGGGAGAAAATGGTAAAATGATCCAGTGGAAGAGCGGATCTCAAATTATTATATTCTTTTGGAACTTGTAATGAGAAAAATACAAGCACTTAGCTACGGCATAGTTAATATTTTCAGGCAAGAGCTTTATGAGACCTTTATGTTTGTTATCTTCAAAGATAACCAATAGAAGTAAGGTACCAGCCAGTACACCTAGACCTTGTTGCTGTTTTGTCTTGTAAGCTAAGTGAAATACTGTGGAGGTCAAGAGTTTGAAACTGAGCGGTAGAGACTCTTAAAGTTTTAAGAAGTTTGAGTCATGCCATGAGTTCGGTCTTTATCAAATGTTTTTAATAATAAAATTGTTAATATTGCAAGTAAAACAAGATACTCTGAAACAACATGGCAGAAAGTATGGCTTGGATGTCCCAGTGCAGCTGATTATTTATTTTAGCCTTGTTATATTATATCAAACTGTCTCACAGGAGTGAAATCTTGTACTTCACCGTCCTTTACTAAACATAAGCTATGTGAAGCATATCTTGTAGCAAGCTTTGATCTGCTGCAGCCAGTTTCTTATTTGCAACACTGAATACCCAGCTGTGTAGCAATTCTTTTGGCAAACTGGTGTAGTCCAGAGTCAGAAGGTTTAAAATATAAAGTACTGGTGCATGAACCAGCATAGAGGATACTCTGGCACTTGGGCAGCTTCTTACAGGAGGTAAAAAAAGGTGCTTTAGTATTGCTTTGGAGCTCTGGTTTTGAAACGTCATGTACTGCGTTTCCTTTGGCTATTAGCCTTACCAGGCACTAAGCTTCTCATCCTTTGATTTCAAGCTTTACATAGATTCACGGGTAAGTTGTAGTTGCCCCGAAATTCTCTGATCTATTCAAATGCCCAGGTGTTGTTCTTTGCTGCTTGTTGGTCAGAGAGGAGTAAAAATCATAGAATAGTTTGGGTTGGAAGGGACCTTAATGATCATCCAGTTCTAACTCCCCTGCCATGGGCAGGGAGACCTCCCACTGGATCAGGTTACTCAAGGCCCCATCCAACCAGGCCTTTAACACCTCTAGGAATGGGGCATCCACAGCTTCTCTGGGCAGCCTGTCCCACTGCCTCACCACACTCACAGTAAGAAAATTCTTCCCAATATCTCATCTAGGTCTCCCTTCTTTCAGCTTAAAACTGTTCCTCCTCATCCTATCCCTGTGTTCCGTGATAAAGAGCCTCTCCCCGACTTTATTGTAGCCCCCTCCTTATGTACTGGAACGCTGCTTTAAGGTCTCACGGAGCCTTCTCTTCTTGAGGCTAAACAAGCCCAACTCTCTCAGCCTGTCCTCTTACGGGAGAGGCTCCAGCCTTCGGATCATTTTCTCTAAGTCTCAACTGATTTCAGGATGGCTGCTTATAATCATACAATTATCAGTGTGTAAAGTCTGCAGCATTTAGTAGCTGTTTTTTTATGTGAGAGAGACACAGAAAGCAGCTTTCATGTTAAAAAGAGAGGAGTCCTGGGAACACTGATTATGAATTTTTGAGCTTCCATATAACCTTAGTGTTGGAGGTGTAGCTTTTCAAAATCACTAGTTGAAAAGGAAGGCTAAAAGTAGAAAGTTTCTGTCAAAGTATTTCCGCGCTTTTGAGATGTAGCCACATAATCCTTTTGATTCTTATCAATTTGCAATAAATTATCAGCTTACAGCAGTGTTCTCAGGACATTCTGAAAATATTGATGCATTTAAAATAGAATTATACTGCAGATGGATTTTTCTTTTCTCTGGCCTGTGTTTTAAATCCCATATTTAAGTACTGTGGACTGTTAGCATAGGCATGGGTCTATTGTTAGTGATCCAAGTTAATAGTTTTAACTACCCTAGGTGATTTTGTAGTCATTCCTTTGTCTTCCCCTCTCAAAAGAAGGGAGTTGGGCTTTTTTATTTCCAAGGGTTTATTATGTAGATGATCTTCTGTTCAAATACAGAACCATAATAGTGGAACTCTTTTGAGTTAATCAAAATTCCATGCCAGTACAAAAGCTTATTTTTTGGTGAACATCTGCAGAGAAGCAAATGTATAACCTAACATTGCTCACCTGTAGCCCTCAATCCCTGCTCTTCCTTTTTTGATGTTTTATGTCTGTCTGAAAATGAAAATAGCCCAGAATAACAGTCTGTCCATGTTGTACAAAGTCCCATGGAGACATACGGTGATCCAATAATAATAATTAATATAAAAATAAGTGTTGCGTGAGAGGATTTCAAGAGTAAGCAACAACTTGAGAACAATGCCGGTGAGGAAATGACCTGCAATTTAGTTGTGACGGGTGAAGCAGTTAGCTTCCTCAAATTCGTTCTTCCTCGTGTATTATGTAGTAATTACTGCTGCAGTTCTCCCAGGGGCATCAAGTGCCAGTGGGACAGTCAGGCCATTGTGAAATGCCATCTGCAGTGGATCAGACAAGTCCCATTGTCTCTTCTGCTGTAGCGATCTGCAGCAGTTGCCAGACTTGACATCTGTGATGGCTCTACTGCTGGATTACATAGTTTCTAAGCCCACAAATGTAGAGAAGAACTGGATGGCTGTTTGGTGATGTGTATTGTAACACTGGGTGCATGTCTGATGCCTTTGTCTAGACAGGTTGTTGATGAAGTCAGGCTCTGTAATTGAAACCTTTACTTCTATATTTACTATAATCTGGAGTATTTGAAGTACTATCCAGTTTACTGCACAGCTTCTTAGGTGGGTGATGGTACAGAAGATTATCCATTAATGTTACTCATTGTGTGTACTGTTGCGTAGAAGCAGTATATTCTGTATTTTTAGTCATCTTTTATGGGCTCATGCTTATTTACCAAAAAAGTTTGAGAGACTGTCAACCAAAACAAATGAGTAGTGGAAAGTGAACGTTTGATTTGTTAAACAGTGAAAACTGCAAAATGGTCTCTTTTGTCATAACTTCTACTTGGGAAATATTTGAACTGTGGTGTATGCTTTGTATCAAATGAGCTCTGAAACACGAGGCAGTGGCAGGTGGACAGATGAGTGACAAGTGTGGTTGTAGTTGCGAGCACGTCTCTCGCTCTACGTGGCAAATGCAGTGCGATGCTTTCTACTACACTGAGCTTGTGAACACACTGCAACTGTGCTTAGTGGCTTATTCTGCTTTGGTTCTCTAATAGCTGAGAAGCTTTTGATGGTGTTTATATTACAGTAACTAAAACTGTATGTTTGACAGCCATGAGGAGCTTTACTCTGGACGGCCCTATGGAGCACTTGATTCTGGTTTCAATAGTGTGGACAGTGGAGACAAAAGATGGTCAGGAAATGAAGTAAGTGTTGCAGCTTTATTTTTCTGGACTGCGGTATTGTAGACAAAAGAGAACTAACCAGTACAGATCTGGAAGCATGTTCAGTGGATGGCATGTATAGTCTAGCGTGCAAGTTGCCTTGAGCCAAAATTATTTGTTGTTTTGTCGGAGGATACCGTATGGGATGGACACAAAGTTAGAAATAATGAGAGAAATATGTAAAAGACTGCATGGCAGAATAATTTACTGGAGCATAAAAGATGAGAAAAAAGGTTCCTCATTTTCAAAAAAGCTCATAACTATCGTATTACAACGTTGAGTCAACTACAATTACTTATGAGTAGTTATTTCAATAAAATAAATCTGAGCATGAAAATTAAGCTTTGAAAATAAAATAGAGATTTCATTATCTATCTCTGCAGTGTTTCAGACATTGGAAACAAAATCTGTCTGCCATTTAGAAGTAGGAACATGGGGTCTCTTAGCAAGGAGACTGTCAATTACACTTCCAAGGAAGAAGCTCCCTCTTCCTCTTGGGACAACTACAAAAGGCAGTAGCCAAGACCTGTTCGTATGAAACACTTCAGATCTTGGCTATTGCCTTTTCTAGTTGCTTGCAATTTCTAGTTTGCTTTTTTCTGCTTGCAGTCCTAGCTTGATTTTTGAGAAGGTGCGAAGAATTTCCATCTTGGGACATTTTCAAGCACTTTTAGGTAGTGCAGAGCAAAAAAAAAAACCCCATCAAGCTAATTTTTTAAGAAAGCTTAAATGTATTTTTTTTTAAAAACAATGCTGTATAGCTTTTTTTCAGTTAGTGTTTTACAGAAGCAGAATGAGGCAGCTGAAGTAAAACCACAAATCAATCAAGATCATAACTTACAAGATAATGTTTCCAAGCATAAATGTTTCTTGACTTCATTGTTTGTTTTCTAAAGCCAACAGATGAGTTCTCAGATCTCCCTTTGCGTGTAGCAGAAATCACTAAGGAACAGAGACTGAGAAGAGAAAGTCAGTATCAAGAAAACAGAGGGAGCACCATCATAACCAATGGTGGAGGTAAATAGTGGTCTTCAACAATATTTATTGTCATCGTTGTTAAAGGTTGCTATGTTAATTATATTTGCTATGAATAGATTGTTCAAAGAGGGGAAAGATAAAGGTCTGGGTGAAATTACACAAAGACACAGTTGTGTAAACAGTGTAAAAACGCTGTTGTATTAATGATGTAGCAAGGCAACATTAAGTAACATCAAAGTCAGGATTATCTGGGAAACATTGTCAGCTTCTGCATATGTGCTGTGTCAAAACCTTCAAATGCTTCAAAATATATTTTGGAATATTGAATTTCAATGCATGGAGTTACGCTGCATATGCTGTTGGAGAAAATATACAGCAGTAGTAAATTGTCAGTGCTCTGCACTGGCTGCTCTCAGAATGGGGTGAGCGGTTTTGTCTTGGTTCCAATTAGCAAAAATGCCTCATTCAGCAGTTTTGAGTTTTAATCCAAACATGCAAGCCACCCAGGAGAGACTGGTGTTTGTGGGTGACATTGCTTTTTTGCACTTTTTCGGTTTATTATCCTACAGTCTTACAGCAACACCTGCTTATTTGGTCAAGAAGTGATAGTGCCTGCTTCCCATGTTTCTTGATCCTTGCAGTCCTTAATTTCGGCTTCCCATAATCTGCCACCACAACTGATTTACAGTTCAGCCCTATTCTTGTCTGTCTCGATTTTATCATTTTTCTAGGTGTACTTTTTCAGTCATTCCCTCTTCTCCATTTTTTTACGCTACTGATTATTAGATCTCATGCCCATATACTTTGATTAATTTTTCTTCCTTCTCCGTTGCTCCCCTCTTTAGGCTGGAGATTAGGAAGAGGTTTTTCACACAGAGGGTCATTGGGCATTGGAATAGGCTGCCCAGGGAGGTGGTTGAGTCACCTTCCCTGGAGGTGTTTAAGGCATGGGTGGATGAGGTATTGAGGAACTTGGTTTAGTGTTAGATAGGAATGGTTGGACTAGAAGATCCTATGGGTCCCTTCCAACCTGCTTGTTCTGTGATTCTGTGATTCCCTGTTCTCGATTTTCCCTAATGACTCCAGTTCATATTCCCTGTCTGAGCATGTCACTCTTCCCAGCTAGTTTCAATCTTCCAGGCACAACTCCAGCTTTTTCTTCCTTCCTCCCTCCTTATCACCCTCTTCATCTTTTGTTGTCTTCTTTTCTTGGACTCAACTCTTCCCTGTCACAGTGTTCTGTTTTCTTTGCCACCTTCTAGAAATCATAGAATCATAGAACAACCAGGTTGGAAGAGACCCACTGGATCATCGAGTCCAACCATTCCTATCAAACACTAAACCATGTCCCTCAGGACCTCGTCCACCTGTGCCTTAAACACCTCCAGGGAAGGTGAATCAACCACTTCCCTGGGCAGCCTATTCCAATGCCCAGTGACCCTCTGTGTGAAAAGCTTCCTCCTAATCTCCAGCCTAAACCTCACCTGGCGGAGCTTGAGGCCATTCCCTCTTGTCCTGTCCCCTGTCACTTGGGAGAAGAGCCAAGCTCCCTCCTCTCTACAACCTCCCTTCAGGTAGTTGTAGAGAGTAATGAGGAATGTCTGGAACTTCTTGGTTGACTCACATGAACAGACAGAAATTCAGTTCAAACTGTTAAATTCTGGCAAAGTTTGAAGGTGATGTTATGGGAAGCCATGGGCAGCTGTAATAAGAGGCAGTGCTGCCGGCTCCACCTTGAAGAACTTTATTTTGTTCTTTGGGTTTTGTACACCAGGAGTTTTGAAATGCCTCACTGGTCTTAAGATGGAGCACAGTGAGTTCGTGAGTAGGAGTATCTGAGAGGGGCATAAGCCATAGCACGTGGCCGTCAGCAGTCCAGGAGATCCTTTCCAATTTTGTGTTCCTAACACGGATATGAATGTCTCTCACTTTCTACTGTAGTATTATTACTATTTAAGTTTAATAAGAAAGTCTAGAAAGAAGGATGTTTTTCTGTTGAGGATTTTTTTAAGGTTTGAAACTTAAGATGGCGATTGAATGAAGCCAGAGTATATAGGAATGCTGTTTTGGATGGTTGTAGTAGCAGAGGAGGTGGCTTTGGCAGTTGCTAGACTGTGTGGTGAGGCAAAGAGAAGCCTGTTTTAGACAAGCAGGAAAGGGGCGGGGGAGTAGAAAAAGAACGTCTACAAGAGAGTCTGGAGTAAGTCTGGGGAGAGTTCTAAGAAAAAGAAAGCTCCAGTGCTCAGCAAGGGAGATGATGGTTTACCCGGCATCCCCAGCACCGTATTTTTCACCAGGGTAGTTTGCTCACTGTCACGATTCTTAATGTGCAAAATTAGTGACCAAGTTAAAAAATTGCCATACGTTGTATCACCTACACAAGGGAAAATCAATACTAGCCGAACTGTGCTGTTCCTTGCTCTCATTTCTGCTCTTTTAGAGAGGAGGGAGCTGGGCTCTTCTCCCAAGTGACAGGGGACAGGACAAGAGGGAATGGCCTCAAGCTCCACCAGGGGAGATTGAGGCTGGAGATTAGGAGGAAGTTTTTCACGGAAAGGGTCATTGGGCATTGGAATAGGCTGCCCAGGGAGGTGGTAGATTCCCCTTCCCTGGAGGTGTTTAAGGGATGGGTAGATGAGGTCCTGAGGGACATGGTTTAGTGTTAGATAGGAATGGTTGGACTCGATGATCTGATGGGTCTCTTCCAACCTGGTGATTCTATGATTCTGTGATTTCAGTGGGTCCTAATTTCTTTTTTTTCTTCCTCTTTTTAAAATAAAACTGCAGATACTTTATATTGCTTTAGAGGGGTTTTATTGCTTTCTATACTGTCATTCATTATTTCCACATGCACTTTTTATATTTATCTCGTTTGCATCCAGACAACTTTGACATGATGTCCTCTGTTTCGTCATTGTAGTAGTAAAATAGAACTGTCGCATCTGTTTAATTTTTATGACAGGAGAAACCAAGAGAAGTTATTCGAAATGCACACAAAAAAATTGTGCAGTCTTGGTGTGAGCTGACAGATTTTGATAGCTCCTTTGCAGTAGTGAAAATAAAATCACTGTATTTATTTTTTCAGTCACTGCAAAAGTATCTGTGGCCAGTAATGTAAAACTGCATGCTCGATCCCTGTTTTTCTTTACTTTATAAAAGCATGAATGTTATCATTATTTCAAAATTTGATGTTTAACTAATGTTAGTGGCAAGATCCAAGAGCTTTTAGGCTGAGCTTTCCCAGACAGAAGAACAACACTGGGGCCTTAGTTCCCCACATTGTTTTTTGTTCAGTTGTTTAGCTCTCTTGTTGGTTATCTAATTACGGGTGTTTTCTTTGTGTATGTATGTCAAGTGGAACATGATCTTGATCAGATCGACTATATTGATAGCTGCACCACAGAAGAGGAGGAGGAAGAGGTGAGGCAACCCAAGTGCATGGACTCAGACAGCCTCAGCTCGCAATTCATGGCATATATTGACCAGCGGAGAATCTCTAACGAGGTGGTGCTTTTACTTAGATTCATTAAATCCATACACTCCAGGAAAGCTTTTGTGATTATATTAGTGCTGCTTATTCTCAACAGTTTTCTCTGTGGCTTTATTTATTTGCTTAGTTAGAAAGTCAGGTCTGACCTGGGGGAAGAGCACTGCTTTGTCCTTTATGGAGGGTCAGAGCCAGAGCATTAGGTTGCTTCCAAATGCCCTTTGGGATACATAGAATAAGTGTAAAGCAGCCACGTTTTTTTCTTGTCATGTGTGTTCTTGCAAGCTTGTGCTTTAGGCTTATGTGAAGTAGATGGTTTTTAGAAAGGAATGTTGTCTCCAAAAACCACCAAAGTGTTCCAACAGGCAATTGGTGATATCAAGACAGTGGTTAACAACCTTTATTTCTTAGTACCAAATGCATGTTGACTTCCTCAAGAGAAAAATGTTGATTGTTATCAGCACAAAGTATTAGTACAGGAACTTTGCAACTGCATTAATTTGACTGTTCATGATTGTTCAATAACTTCAGGTTCCTATTTAAGTTTAGACTAACTTAAATACTTAGACTTTTATCAAAGCTTATGATTTGCAGAGAACTATTTCTTTCTCTCTGTGTTGAGCAACGCTCTGAATCCACAGGTGCAGCCCCGGATATATATTTAGTCATTTTTCTGAACAAGAAATGCCATCTGTAGTTTCAGATAAATCTGGCATGAAACTGTTCTTAGTCATTAAAAGTACACAGCTGAATGAATAATACATAAAATTATAGCTAGACAGATTAGAAAGTTCTCTGGACACCTTTTTACAGGTGTCTAGAAATAGGTTGGAGTAACTCTGGATGTTGCCCTGTTTTCTCTTGCAGAAAAAAAAAAGGAAAAATCATAATAAACAAAACAAACAACGGGCAATGTTAGCATACACTGTCCTAATAATAGCTTCTTTTGTTGATTGTTTACTGTGTCCAAATGATGTGTTTCAGTAAAGTTACTAAGACACTTTTCTTTAGCTTACATCATTTCATTGCTTTCTCGCTCTGTGAGGATTAGCGTGCACTTCAATAAAATTCACTGGAGCTGCTCTGAAAGTGCATGAATCGACAAAACTGGAAGGTGTCTTTGTCCCAGTTGTAGCAGCCAATGCTGTGAACATGTGGAGAAAACTGTTCCCCATTAAGGGATGTGGATGGTATAGTTTTGGAAAGTGTCCTTAGAAATCAAACCTACAAAAAGATTTTCATCCACGAAATGTTTTGTTCTGTGCTGTCAGTCTTAGAACCTGTGTACACAGCTGCACAGCTCAGTGGCTCCTGTGTCTGCTATATAAATAACCTGTCTGAGAGAAGCTTTTTTATGCCTCAGCAGTACCTGTTATGCTGCAGTACAAATGTGTCTTTTCAAAGTCTGGCATACTTTGAAGCAGAAATGCACCTGCCATTTTGGAGAAAGAAAGAAAACGTGGATCTTTAGCATTCATGTAGGAGCCTGATCCCTAATTTGTCCACTTTGTGTGACTATTTACTGTGTTTAAAATCAGCGACATTGAGACGTGCTTTCACGTTGCAGATCTCAAATTCAGTATCAGATCACAAAAGTGGTCACCACTTAAAAGCACAGACAGAAGAGCAGAACTCAGCAAAGGCAACAGTTAGCAATGCAGCCTAAGGATTCTTTGCTATAGATATTGAAAAGACATTGAGCAACGTAAAAATTCTGTTTGTAGGGATTAAAAAAAATCATAAAAAATAAACTATTTGCTATTAACTAAAGCAATAGTTTCTCTAAATATGATCTAAAATACACTGCTGCTTAGGAAGACTGACTATACCGTAGAGCAAAATGCATACAGGCATGAGTGAAAATGGACAAGATAATCTTGAGAAGTTTCTATTTTCCTACACTAATGGGTGTCAGTAAAAGTTTTACGTAACACCAGAGGCACTATGTCCCTGTTCCGAATGGGATAAATAATTTCATAGCTCAAACTAAGCCTAAGGTGTTCTCATTCATCCCATGTTTTGCTGTCTTAGACCATCTGTGACCGGTCTTTAGGGTGTCATAAAAAAACATCACCTATTGTATCCTGTATTTCTGAGAATCCAGACTGCATTGCTGTATTCTTTGGAGCTTAGCTCTACGTTTCTTCTGTGTTACATTAACTATTTTTTACCTACATGTACTTGCCTGCATGATTCTTAATAGTTGAAGTTTTTAAACTCTTATATTTGTCAGTAGGCACTTTAATCTTGAAACTAACATTTATTTATTGGAGGCAAAAATAAAAGTGAGTTTGCCTCTTTGGAAATTAACATCCCTGAATTGTGTTTTGTGGTTCTTTGTCAGGTAGTTTGAATGCCAGGAGTTACAAATGTTGCTTTGCAAAGAGGTTCTTTGACATTAAACTACGGTTTTCTGAAAAGTTGCTAACTTCATCTTCTTATTTTGCGTAGGGGCCGCAAGTGAAACCTGCATCCATCAAAGAATTTCAGAGAACAGAGGATACAAAACGACATTTACATCAAAACAGGTAAGAAGAATGTGTGTTAACAGTAATTTTATCTAATTTCACAGTAAGGCAGAGCACATATTTACTGAAGGTGTTTAAAAAATGATGCTCTTTTCTGTTGCTTCACCAGAATGTGCAAGGTGCTTTGCTTATAAATTATCGCTCCAGATTAGGAATTTGTATTCCAGTCGTAGCAGTGACCAAAAGGCTTGGCTGTTCTAGGCCAGTGCTTGGCTCAAAATCACTTGGTTGAAGAATTCTGCCAAATTGAAGTGTATATTTTTTTAAGCAGATATCTGCTTTCCATGATTTGATTTGTACTTTGATTCAATAGTTGACTTAATTGTATTGAATCGTAGCTTATCCATATTATGCTGCAGCAGAAAGAAATTCTTCATGAGGTACTTGAAAACAGTCCGTAACGCTTTTGCCTTCAAAACTGTGTAAAAGCAGCCATGTGACAATGAGTAATTTTTTGTATTTCAAGCTTGTATTAGGCAAATATTTCATTTGTGGCAACCACAAGCTGTGAACTGCTTCCGCAGTAATTCTGTGCAAATGCCTTGGCAGGCAGCCTCCCTTTTTCCTTCGGCATGCTGGAGCCATTTAAAACTCTTAGAGTAATGTAATGCAGACTTCATCTCCAGAGTACTTATATTAGTTGATCGAGATCAGTAAATTCAGTTTGTGCCTCTGGACGGAGTGAGTGTATTCCTGATACAACAAAGCTGTGTGTACTCTGGTCCAAATACACCTCTGGGCACTCAGTTGGACCCGGTCCTGTCTATTCACAGCAGCATTTGGCTCTGTCGTGTGCATTGGTGCTAATTTAAGTCACAGAAGAGACCTGTAGGATGCAGGTCTTATATATCTTAAGCGTTTCCGTGCAGAATAGGTGATGGCTGCATGCAAGCAGCAAGACTGACGTTTTGGAAATGTATTGGAAGTGCCTCAGTTTCATTGTTGCTCTGGGGTGAAGGTTGCAGGGTTGACGGTGTCAAGAGTAAGGTACTCAATTTCCGTCACCTTTCTTTCTAGTCAGCAATATGGCAGGGAACACACTGTATACTGTGGACTTTGGGAATTGTTTCAGTGCTAGCAGCTGCCTTCTAGCAAAATTTCTCTTTTGTTCTTGGTCTGATGGATAAGAGAGATCAGTTATTGTTTACCTTTTGATTTTTCTGGCTTGTGACGCTGACAGTAGAAAGTCATCGCTAGGTTGGTGAACTGAGCAGATTTGTTTCTGAAGATATCAGAGGGTGCTAATGTTTAAAACCAATTCTCTTCTTTCCAGAGCAGAGGGAGACCTACAGTAATCAGAGTATAATCTTAAAAGAGAGATTTCATCTTTGTGTATTTTGAAATCATTGTTAATTAAGCAAGTTATGTATGTTAAATTATGAACTGCAGTAGTGGTTACCTGAGGCTAATTGTCAAGGCAATTACTCCTAGAAAACCAGCTGTAATCTAGAGGAAAATTAATCTGGCAGTAGTTTATATACATCACTGCCCAATCCCCATTCCACGTGGTGTTTACCTGCAGGGATACTGATGAATTACGAGGATCTGAAACACTAAATTTGATGCAGGACATAGAGCATCACCAAGTACTAAGGAGTTATGTGGACAGGACAGAGAGGTAGGGAAAAGAAATGCATAGTTTCTATGGATTAATTTTATTCCCCTCCCCCCTTCAATAACTGTAATAAAAAGTTGTTCCTCTAAATGAGGATTATCCCAAAAGTTCCCAGATTAGTTACTTAACCAGCTCTTAGAGAATGGGTATGAAGTACCAAATATCCCAATATAGTAGGCTAAATGTATGCTCTTGTTGGTGCATTTTGAACTGTAGAAAAATATTACCACAATTCAGGAGAAAAGATAGAAATGACTGTGCAGAATCTGTCATGCACAATGAGTCAAATTGTTATCGCAGCAGTTGGTTTAACAACTTTGCTTACTAAACAGTTATTCATCTGATTTGATGAGATACTTGTGTGTCACTGACAACTCATGAGCATTTGTTTTTATTTAAGATGAAAAGTGTACTCACTCTTTGTTTTTCCATTTCTCAGACCCCCGGCTGATTCACCTCACTTTCTATCAAGTCACCACAGTCAGGTAACGCATTGAATTCTACTATTTTATTCTTTTGGAAGAGATGATTCCAACCAATCTTAGCTGTAAGACATGGACCATAACCCATTCTTTTTTACCTCATTGGGTAAACAGCCTAGTACCCTGTTTTGTTCCAGGTGCCTAATACAGATCCCGAGCTGTACCGCAGGCATGTAGAGCGTACCCGCCGGGAGGCCCAGCTTGCAGCGCTTCAGTACGAGGAGGAGAGGATGAGAACAAAACAGATTCAGAGGGAAGCAGTCCTTGACTTTGTTAAGGTACTTCCGATTAGTACCTACTTGATAATTTATCTTTTCCAAATTACTTAAGGTAAATTCATTGCCAGGATAGTTAATATGCGTATGTTACATTCTGGGGCGTGCGTGGCACTTCATGAAGAAAATGGAGAAATAGCATTTTAGTCCATTCGGTGTTGGTGCTGTAGCTTCACATAGACAAAACTAGAACCGGGGAGGAAGATGGAAGAGATTTATCCAAAATATGATTATTGCAAAGAATTCTGGTTTTACATAATCTGCCTCATTCTGTCCATTTTTCATTTTTATGGATGTGACAGGGCTGATATAAGAAAGGGTCTTTATTTGAGAAGGCATAGAGGCAATTTAAGTTTGAATACCGATTATTAGAGAAGAAAACCTTGCCTGGAGATGTTTAAGGGACAGGTGGACAGGGTGCTAAGGGACATGGTTTAGTGGTTGAAAAGAATGGTTGGACTCAGTGATCCAGTGGGTCTCTTCCAACCTGGTTTTTCTATGATTCCATGAAAAACAGTCATAAACACAAGAAGATAATGTTGTCTTATCTATTTCGATTTTTTATGATGCATAAATAAGTTACCTCCAGATAAAGCACAAGCGCGGATTTATGGTTCATCAGATACTCTGTGGCCACCACATCTTTACTTTCTATTTCACTGTAGTTAGTATGAAGTACCGTGGTGCTTAACCTACAAACTTGCTTATATGCTAGTTGACTTAAATTTATTTTAGTGTTGTTGTGGCTCTGGTCACCTACCCCAATATCCCTGTCACAAATTTAAGAAATGCTACAGCTCATATTTCAGGCTCAGGGCAGTCTGCAGAGGGGGAAAGAATATTTTATCGCATTTATGTAATGTATAAAGTTAGTTTAGAAAATGATTTTTAGCTGCCTGAACATGGGCTTTTCGTTAGCATGAACTAATCTCAGGCCCCTGGTGATGTTTTGTAGAAAAACTGCTTTTATTAAAGATTGAACTGAGTCTTTCAGTTAAAGACTTTCAATGTTTAGAATGCATTTTGTTCATTGATGAGCCTTCTGGGGTTTGGCTGTATTTTTTTCTTGATTGCCTTTGTTATTCATGAGCATTTTATTCTTAGCAATTAAATAACTCCCTTGGGTTATATTTTGGGTTTATTATGCATCTCTACTATGCAGAACCTATTTGTTTTTTGTTTTCATATGGAATAAAGCTGGATTTTTTTACTAATAGTATCCAAATCTTCAGCTCAGTGTAAACTTGCAGTTTTCCCAATGCATGTTTTATTTAGAACAGAGGCTTCTTACGTTTTAAACCAATTCAAATTATGCTAGTTTGTTCTGAGCTTTTGTTTCTCTGTCACACTCTTTTAATTTGGTCTTTCTTTTTTCTATTTCTCTCTACAGCAAAAAGCATCCTCAAGTCCTCAGAAACAAAGTCCTCTGGATAGTGAGGTAAGAGTCCAGTAAGAGTATCACTAGGGATATTAGCACCTGAATTCTTAGCACTCTCCACCAGATATAGTTTCCTGGTTGTGATGATTTTTTCAGGACTGGATTATAGTATAGTTTTTCCACACTCATTACTAAGCCTTGGGTTGTTTATTTTGCTTGTGGGACCAATATTTTCTTCAGTTCATATAGATTGCATGTCCACGTGTGTTATTTTTATTGTTTCTTGTATGTTTCTATGTTCTGTATAGCAAAAGTATTTTATATTCAGGTTTAAGATACTCCTTGTGAGCAGCACAGTTTACTTTCTAAGGAGATGATTCAGACAGGTTATTATGTTCCAGCCATCCTTTGTTGATTTGTTTTCTCCCAGCGGATCACCATCTGTCCAAGAAAGATTAAGCATTAGAATTTAGGAGGCTATCAGAAAAAAACAATACGTAATTTTTTTAAAGTTTTATTCTAACGTAGTCTGTAATCAAAACCGGTAAGTCAGCAGGGAGTACAAATCATACAGGGCTCAGTCCTGTAGAATATACAGAGCCGAGCCAATGACATCTGTTCACTCTCTACATCAGATTTCTGCATAGTAATAGCTCTTCCACTGCTCAACATCCCCAGTTTCCTCCAGGGGAAGATAATTCACTTGGCAGTGCTAATCAGATCAAAACTTTTAATAATATAATGAATATAAATACTTCTTTAGCAGCGTTTTCTAACTAACTTTTTTTTGTTAGAGAATTACTGAAACATGGGGTAAATGAAGTAGGTTTTGCTCCTTTTCCTTCTCAATGTTCTTCTGTTCTTAATTTATTCTTTTAAAGAGTCCTTTGTTCTACCACAGTAAGAGCTGTGAATACATAGCTGTCTGTATTTGCTTGAGACAACGCAGAAAGCAGAATAATTGATTCCTTAAGTTATGTGAATACACTTTAACTCATGGGCCATGTGGCTCTGTGTTCCTGCGGAGTTACGTATATTTTATGGATTTTTAAAAGAAGCCTCACAGTGCTATAAAGAAGCAACACCATGGTCCAAAATTTCTGTCTGTTCACGTACTGTGTGTTTCTGACATTCTGTGTGTTTCTGACGTTACTCCATCTCTCCCACCTCCCAGTGTCCCTTTCCATCCAGAAGGTCTCAACATACTGATGATAGTGCCTTGTTAGTGGTAAGATCCTGCACGTAACAGCCTTTTTATCTGGCAGATTCTGTAGCATAGAAGTAACATTATGATTGTCTCAGATTAGACCAACTATTTTAGAATTAATCTAAATAGCATAAAACATGACCATCTTCTTTGAAAAGCAGCTTAGCTTTGAAGTTCCATATTATGAATATGCTGATACTTTTTCATTTTGTTAATAATACAGTGATGTTTTTCCGCAAAATAATTTAAGCTTATCTTTTGCTGAGAGCAGAAGAAAATTACTGATAGTACAAAACAACTTCTAAAATTAAAAATTCATATCGAGTTGTTCTGGTTTGATTTCTTCTCCATTTAGCTTGCTTTCTAATTGCTGTGCTCTTCAGCGTCAAGTAAGCAGTTTTAATGCTTCAGGCACAGCCTTATACTGTAACTTGTCTGCATATAAGGTGATTAGGAATACTTAGTGTCTGGGTAACCATATCACAGCACAGGGAAAAACTACTCTATGCATGAATGCTACATCCAGTGAAATATTCCTCATACTTTTTTATTGTTTATTGATGGCTCAAAAATAATCAATTTTGAACACTTGGCAAAATTTAAAACATTTATGTATTTAATTCATGTTTTATGCTATTTCTTCCTTTGTGACATCCTAGTGATGTAGAATTACTAAAGAATGTAATTAATGCCATAATCTATTTCTGTAAAAGACAAATACACCTGATTTGCCTGCTGTTGCATGACTGCATGCGTGGGATTTATTTTCTTAATTCATGTGCTTCCATCTCCAGCCTATGTTGGTCAAGATATTTACTGTCTCTTTTTATCAGACTTTCTGTTTTTCCTGTTTCCAATGACTCTGTGTAGGAGAGTAAAAAGGGCTATAATATTAGAGAGATTTAGTGATCATGCATGTGCCCGTTTAGAGAAATCACAATCTCTTAGCATATAAAAACCTGCTTTTATATTTAGATAACAAGAAGCAGGAGAGCAGCATTGGTTTGAGTTAAGTGTGGATACTCTGTTGTCAGTTCATCTTTGGACTGTATTTTAATGATACCTTTCAGGGTAAAAGATTGTGCCATCCCATGACTTTTGTGGTAAATTAACATGTGGAATTTCACATTACCTGACCTGGAATTTTCAGAAATTACTTTGAAACTGTCTTACATCACTGTTTGCTTCCTTTGTGTCTTTATCCAATTTACATCCTTGCACTTCACAAAACGGTGGCCAGGCTGGCAGGAGAACGTCAGACTCGATTGGAAAGCAATCGTTTCTCTGTTCATTTTTCTTTTAATTCCTTGCTTTTTTTGAGGAGCATTAAACTATAATAGTGTATGGAATAACTTCTTTCTGAACCACTGAAGTATGATTTGTAACTCTGTTTTGTAGTGGAAATACACACTGCGTCTAATGATGACATATGCCAGGGCAGCTGTTTCTGGCAGTTAGTGTAGCTGGAACATTAAGCCCATGCTACTTCATGAATCTGTGGCATTTTTGTTTCCATGAATGTATTTTATAGGGTAAAAACTTGTTCAACAACAAACAAATGTTCATTAGTTTGCTTTAAAAAAAAACCCACTCTGTCATATGAGTTAAATTACTTTTACCTCTTTATGTTTTATTGCATTTCATTTGATATTGTCCCTCTGCTTATTGATTTGAAATTTAGCTAGATCTAATTTCTGAGGACGTTTTTTTTCCTCTACTAAAGTAGAGAGGCATTTCATACCAAAATTCTCCTTGCTGATGGTAGTTTTCAGTACACATTTTCCATTTACATCATTTCCCCTCTGTGGTTTTTTTTTCTCGATGCATAAAGACTGCATGCAGTAGTGTAAACCTTGCCTTGCAAAGCTTCTGGGCTTTGAAGCTTGCAGATAGGGTAGTTTTAAGAAAAGGTCTAAAATTTAAAAAAAAAAAAAAAAAAAGTGATAGATTTTCCACTGGTGGTTCTGGCTTTGTGGTGTGCGAATAACACTTTGTGGCAGAAGGGGAGAGAATTACATAGAGGTATAATACATACTCTTTTGTTCAGCATTTCCCTCATAACATCTGAGTTCTGTAAACTAAGCAGTTGCTTTTCTTTTGCTTCAAACAATGTTTTCAGCTCAGATGTAAGGGAAGGATTAAGAAAATAGTAAGTCTACTATATAGTTAGAAAGCAAGTAGCGTTCCTTTTGTTTTATTACTTCCATCTTCTGGTATTGTTACTTCTTTAACAAATACTTTCTTAAAACCAACATTTAAGTTGTGATTCTCCTTTTTTTAAAACCTTACATCATATTTCTTTTGGTCTCCTCCTTGTTTTTTTTTCTCACTAATTAAAATTTAAATTATTTACATTGGACAGGTTGCTCTGACTGTTTCCTTCTGTTTGCAGCAATTTCAGGATAGTCTGAGCTCGCAAAAGGACTCCCCATACTTTCTATGAATGTAAATAGTTCAGTTGTGTGTTTCGTTTACATCCCTGTGATTAGAAGTGCGGTGAAGTTTGGCTGTAGGACATGGTTGCACATGGTGGTGCATTTCTTTGTGTTGACTTCTCATAGCCAGGCTAACGAAAATGTTGCAGAAGAAATGTAATCAGTGGTCTCTCTGAGAAAATGTGCCTTATACCTCCAAGTTTTGTATTAGTCTGATTCTGCTTGCTGTTCTCACAAGGACAGTCAGTCCCACTCGTTACAGTGTGGGTTACCTGTTGAGGTAGTGTCAAGGCTTCACGCTGGGCTAATGATTTCAGCCTTGATTGCTTATGAATCTTGTTTTTCCCCAAATAACTTCCTATTTTCTTCCGTACTGTCCCTTTGAAGGTGAAAACTATGGAAGAAAAATAAAACCCAAAACATCTTCTTAAACTGCTGCCCAGTTTCTCTGTTGTGAAGCCTGTGAAATGCTTTACAAGCATCCCGTGGCTGATGTTGACCTCTTCCTTTCACAACCTGTGTCATTGCTACCTGTAGGCTCCCTGCATTGCATTGTGTTTTCTTGTTGTGGTCTCAAACACGGCCTGAGGCCATCGTATTACTGTCAGCACATGGGATCTCTGAAACTAAGTCAGGGCTTTTAGTCACAAGTGTGTTACAAATGATACTGGTATGGGTAAAGTAAGCAGGACTTGAATTATGCTAACTTGTACCCTGAAGTTTTCTGTCAGCCTGTTGGCTTCCATTTGTTTATTCAAATGGTTAATAATCACCTTCCCTTAAAATACCCTTATTTGGTTGGCATGGAGTTGGGCTCTGCTTTGGCAGGCCTTGTATCTACAGTTGTTTCTGGCACTGGGAGATTTCTCTGACTTCAATGCTAGAGGCCAGTTGCAGTGTGTACATCTGAATTGCAGCAACCTGGTTCCTTTTGTACTGAGGCTAACTTTTCTTAGAGTTTTTTTTTGCCTCACTTCTTCCTTTCTTCCCTCTCTTTCTTTCCTTGCTGTCCGTGACAGAATGGCTTTGAGCCTCTCTTTGTCTTTGAGATTGACAATAACACCAATACCATTAAAAGAAGGCCAGGGACTCGCAAACAGGTGATGAGCATGCGGTGTGTTGCTATTGTGATTGTCCTACCCTGTGCTGTGCCGTGTTCCCCTTTCCTTCACCCAGTGCAGGGTATGTGGATTGTGACAACATCTTGTTAGTCTGCGTCAAGGTTGTCTCGCTCTTTTCATTCAAGAATAAACAGTTATATTAATGTTACAGACCACCTACTTCTGTTTTATTTTACTGTTCTCATATAGTAGCTAACATTTCGCGTAAGCCAAGTGGTATTTGGAAACTCTTCCAAACAAAAAAGAAACTCACAATTTTTGCTCTGTGCTACTGTGAAGAAAGAGGCTGTCTTGAGGATCAACTGTTGAGTCTGCGTAGGGCCTGAAAATGTTTGTGTTTCTGGCTTGCCCCGAGTATAGCCTCTCCTTCTAGTCCTTCCTGGCTTTACTGTTCTGAAGTGCCATTTAGTGTTCTTTTCCTGTGCTGAATTGCCACTTGGCTATTTCAATGCTGTTTCAGAGAATCTAGTTTCATTCTTGAGCCATTCAGTCCTCAGATGTTAACATTTTGATTGTGCTTTCCATAAGATATGGTGTTTGGCCTTCTAGGTCTGTTTGTCAGTAATAAATCAACATACTGGTGCTCCTGTTCTATAAACAATAAGTTTTCTTTTGATTGGGTTTGCTATATTTGAAATTTAGCTGCACCATCAACCACTGACATTTTCCCCAAAAGATAGAGTCTTATTTGCTTTATGTCAAATTCTCAAAGATCAACATTAGGTGTTTATGGCAGACACAAAGCGTGTTTTCTTGAGCCCATTAGATGTGGATTTCTCTGATTTTACAAAGTTGAAAGGAAAATAACTTACTAAAAATACATAACATGCTTGAAACATTAAAAATAAAGCTGTTTATTTTGAATAGTGGCTCAGAATGAACTGTTGTAGGGTAAAATTTCCTTCTGTCTAATTGTACAGGTGTTACATTAGGTGTTAATAAGGAAGCTTTTACTTTGCAGTTCTTAGTTCTGCTTTTGATGTCGGTGTGTTATGTGTAAAAGAAACATCACACCTCCCAAGCTTTATAGCCAGGAAGTTCAGGAGGGTAGGAAGGCTTTAGCTGTAGTTCAGCAAGTGTGTATCTGCCGCCTGTTGTGTGTTTCTGAGAACGTGATTGTGATCACCTCTTCCTTTTTAACGTGTCTGCTGCATTCCATCTCTGTGCATGACCTGTCAGCTGTTTGCTAGCACTGCTACTGCCTTCTCTCTCTTTCTGCATTCAGTCACTGTCAGGGTTGAATCAAGAAAGCTGTGCTACTTCCCCGCCTAATGCCTCTACCTTCACTCCTGTCAAGGTATCTCTTGCTATTATCATTCACCACTAAAGCCAACAAAAAAACTCTTGGATCCACACGTCTGTTTTAACAGGTGTTAGTCTGTCAGCTTCTAATCAAACATTCAGGTAGGGTATGAATCCAATTTGCCTGATTAAACTGTATTAGATGTTACCACATCTTAGCTTCAGGCTGTTTCTACAGGAGGCCTAAGCTATAAACACATTTACCATGTGTGTGCTCCGAGGGGTTTTTGGTTGTCTATGATGTTGTTTTTCCTGTACAAGATTATTTAACTAAGTTGAGTTCATCAAAAATACTTCTGCGTTCTTTGCCAGCTTGCTTTTGAATACAGATATCTTATGTTTCTTTCTCTTCTGTGGAAACTGCTACACTGAAAGCATTCATCACAAGAAACCATCAGTCTGTGTCAGGACTGTAATAGAACCACAGTGTCTTTCACTGGGGAGAGTGATGCTCAGTAAGTAGCAGTTTTACATTAGTAGGTGTCAGAGGTGTATCTTTATTGGTGCTGCTGTAATGCAAGCCCTGCATGTTATTTAATTATCTGGTTTTCGGTGTCCTCTTTGCAAAGAATACTTGGAAATTTTCTGTTGGAAGGCAGAATAAATGAAGATCTGTCACTGTGTTGTTTCATCTTTTTTTTTTCCCCCCAGAAAAAAAAAAAAAACCAATCGTGTCATTTCTGCAAAAGGAAAGACTTTGTGACTTTCTGCAGAGATGAGACTTGGGGAACAATCTACTGTGTCTTTCCAGATTTCTGGGTTTTTTTCTGAAACACATTTAGGTGGATGGAGCGCTTTTTTAAAACACAGCAAATTGACATGTCGTCACAGCTTTTCCAGATTAGGACCATTTATCCTCTTCTTTTTTGTCCACAGAGTGATGACAGACCTACCATCTCCCCTGGCTCGCCTACTGCTCAGACAGGTAACAGGGCAAGGAAGAACAGTTTGGGAAAAACAAGATCAAAATGTCTGCTTACTTATTTGTACTTTGAAGAGAAGGGAGCCTATGTTCTAGAAGAATCTACCCAGTTATTTGGGTCCCCTGGGAAACACACGAGGGAAGAGACGACAGGGATGAAGCATATCCTCAGGCAGAGCGTGGGGTTTGGGTGGTTTAGGCCTTTGTACAGGCTGTGGCACACAGATGCATTCAGCAGCAGTCAGAACAGTTGTTGGAACTGGTATGTGGAATGTGCTTTGCATGCAGGCATCCTTGGAAGTGCGTTTTCCTGCTCTGCGCTTTTATCATGCATGGCTGTAATTTATTTTGTCATTATTACATTAAAATTTTTGGTTTGTTCTTTTTAATTACCACATTGCTGAACCCATTTCCTATTTAAACTCTAACCATTTCCTTCTTCCTCTTATCCTTTCCTGTGCCTTTCCACGTTTGTTTAGTCCACCTTTCCCCTCCATATCCTGGCCATGCAGCCCCACCTTCCTATAGAAACCCTTCCCAGCGACCTGAGAGTTTCCTTTTCCGAGCAGCTGTCAGGGGTGAAGCAAACAAAGGTAGGTTAAATAGCACAGAAATTAGCAAATTTTGCTCTGTTATATTAACATCTGCATTACTTAAGGTTTGCACTGTTGTGTTACTTCAGGTCGTTATCATCAAACCTACTTTTAGAGTTTCATTCCTGTACAAATGACATTAAAGAGTTTGTGAATAAGCAAATTTTTTATTTAGAGCTGTCAAATATTCTTTTGTCATATTTGTGGAAATGTGGGATTTTGTTCTTCCTGGTCTGTACTTACATCTAAAAAGATACCAAGGAAATGCCACAAAACCCTTCAACCATGGATGGAGGCAGCTTCTTAAATTTTGTATTGTACAGTTGTGTGTAGCAAAATTGCAGTTGGTGTAAACAGACTCAACTATTTCAAGTCATTTCATCTAGCAAGACTTTGTCCTCCTTTTGTGATTGACCATTAACCAACAGAGCAGAATCTAAAGAGAAAGGCAAATGTGTTATAGAACAGCTCCTTTAGATTAGTAGGTCACTAGCTTGATTAATAATCAAATGAAAGAAATAGATTTGTTGCAAGGAATGCATTGTACGCATTCCGGAACCTTGTGTGTGCATGTGTAATACTGCAGTGAAGGGCAATCGCCAACCCATGCTTAGTGATTTTCATTCCTTCATGCTACTTTTTTAGCTGTTACTTCGTCTTCTCCCCGTGCCTTGTCTCCTGCTAATGATTCTGTGGACCCTAGAGTGAGACAAAATTCCAAACAGCGAGAGGAGGAGCTGGAGCTGATAGAGCAACTCCGTAAGGTAAGTGCTGCCAGCAGCCAATAGGCAAACATCTTAGTAAACACATCTCACTAAATCTGTCCTTTTGTTTTGGACCTATTTCTGAATCGATATGATGAACAGTTGACCAAGTTTAAATGTCATTGTACATTTTATAATAAAATGAGTGTTTCTTTCAGGTGGTGCAATAGTGTTCACTGTGGGTTTTGTGATGGATAAAGTCAGCTTCAAATTCCATAAAATACACTGTGCTGACTCTTGTTTCTGAGTGTCCAGCAGAGTGACTGCTTTTAATTCTTTCTTCTTTATCAGACATCACACTTGTAAGGAACTCCTTGGAAAGCTGCCTTTTATAACCTTTTTTTTTAAACTCCTCTTTGCTGTAAATCCCACCGGGGAGCAGGTGGAATGCAGAAACTACTGCCAGTCATGGTGGCAGCATGGTTTCCTTGTGTGTTTGGGATCCATCTATTGATTCTGGCCTTATCTTTAGTTAAGTGCAGAACATTTGAGGTACAAACGAGCCTTATGGTAGTGCTCTTTGCCTGTTCAGGGCCACACGCTCCTGGTTTGTGCCCTGGTACAGTGACATTACACATGAGTATTGAAAGCGTCACGTGGCATTAAGGTACCACTGTGCTTTTTCTGGTGCTTGTTTCTGCAGAGGGATCCATTCAGATTAATTAATTCTTAGTGCTTTCTCAAGAAATAAGAATTCCTACTTGTTAAAACCATCCCAGGTGGACAGAGAGAGTTCCTTCTTTGTATAAATTTTAAACTAAAGACAATCGCCTTTCCCTAAAGGTGAAAGTTATCTTAAATAAAACCAAACAAAACAAAGCTTGGTACGGTTTGCAGAGCCTCTCTTCTTTTCTCTCAGATTGCTTTGTATGTGCTGCGTCTCTTGTTCTGCTTCCTAAGTAAGTGTAAATCTTCTTTAATGCTTTCAAAAAAATTAGATACATCATAATAACTCAGTGAAATTCACAAAGCATTTGAAATAAGATGAAAGCCCAAATTGAAAATTTTATTCGTTCTCTTACACAAATGCTAACTACCTTGTTTCTTTAAAACTAGTTATGCCAAGTAGTTTGTGGTTTTCTTTACAGGTGAAAATATTATCATCACTTTTAGTAATTATGTTGTCCTCCAGCCCACAAAGACAACTATTTTCATTTCCCTTGGCAGAACCGTTCTCTGAGAACAAGTAGGATTAACAATACTGTTGTCAGACTCCCATTTCCGTTAATTTTTAATAATGGTTCTATTCGTCCCCTGTGCTGTAAAATGAAAACTGTTTGTTCGTCATTGAACTTAACTGCTCCCAGATTGTGGTCAGCACTGGGCCTCAGCAGTGTGCAGAGCTCTCCTTGCTGTTACTCAGAAAGCTGTTTAGAAGTGTCACGAGTCTTGTAACGGAAGCACTTCTGCCTCTTATAAAATGTGCTACAGAGGGAAGCAGTTGGAGAAAACCAGCTCTTAACTTTTCATGTGTCCATGTTTCTTTTTTTCTGCAGAATATTGAATCACGGTTGAAAGTGTCGTTGCCCAGTGATCTTGGAGCAGCTCTCACCGATGGTGTCGTTCTGTGCCATTTAGCTAATCACGTGCGACCCCGATCTGTTCCCAGCATTCATGTCCCCTCACCTGCTGTTGTAAGTATGTAATAATAACAGGATTTTATAGGGATCCAAGATAACATTCAGTGGTGTTCTGTGGTCCAGACAAATCCTAAATTCAACGTTCTTCTCTGTGAACATATGTGACAAAAAATAGCCATCTGCTCTGTCTAAAAAAGGTGTATATCTTCATTAAAAAAATAACATTAGGATTTGTTTCATTTAAACGAAGTTACTTTAAGCAGAGATTTTAGGAAGGTGCTAACATTTTCAAGTCCCCTCTGTTAACTTGAAAACTGGTGAGTTAAGAGACCGTTCAGTGTGAAAACTCAAGTAGGATATTTCAAAAGGTCCAAGAACTTCAGGAAAACAGTTGTAAAAATACATTTTCTACCACATTTAGGATCCCATTAAGACAGGCACAGAAGCCAAGTTAGTTCTTGGGTTCACTTCACAGCGCTGCAAATTCCTCTGCTTAGAAAACTTAGCAGCTTCTTGGAGAACAGTGTCTCCTGAAACAAAACAAATCCAGTCATATCTTTGTGGTAACAGGAAAGAAAGGTGTTGTATCTGGGAACCACTGAGAGCAAGGAAGGAAGCGCACAACGAAGTCTGAAAAATTCTGAAGTTGTTTTTCCTACCCTGACTAGCAGCAGTGCTTCTGGAAAGCAATGCAGATGGTGCGTTGCTGCATATATTACTGTGTCTCGTGTAGGGAAAGCACAGAATCAGGGAAAGGTCAACAACCGTGAAATAATGACAGATTATTTACCTGATCTGTAATGGTAGAAGTTGGAAAGTCTGGTGAAAATACTGAGGATCAGCTACCTAAAAGTGGGATGGTGGGCATATTGCTCGTTACGCATTTTTAAATTATGTGAATAAGGTAAAAAACCCATGAAGATTGTTCATGGAGCTGTTTTAAACGTGTGTAGTGTGCTTTTCCTTATTTTGGAATCAGTCTTTGTGTTGGCTGGAATTTGAACTGACACTTACAGGGCCTAATACATCATTGTGGTTCCTCTCTGTTGGACTTAATGCGAACAAGCAGATATCTCATTATTTGGAGAACGATCGAACTGGATGCACCAACACTCCAGGCAGATTGAAGAGAAAAGGCGTTCAGCCGCTATTCAGACGACTTGCATCATTGATAATATCATTTCAATGGCCTGGTTTATGTGCTGTTGAATATTCTGTGTTAGGAATTAAATCATGACTTTGTCATATAAATTCCAAGGAAGAGGCAGCCTTTAGCTGCACGGCTCCAGGAGCAGAAGAGGCATCATGTCATTCCTCAGTCACAATGCGATCTTTGTATTCCCTTCACCCTTCAGGGGAAAGAAGTCAGCACTAGCCTTTAACGTGCTTTCTTGGTGGGGAAATGTGGCATGTTGAGGAGACAGAGCAGAAACCCCACCGCTTAAGGAAAAGTGTCGAACCCACAGAGGCTGCTCTCTGCTGCTATGTAGACTGTGGGTCGCCTCTTTAAAGGAGCAGGAAGCTTGTGTTTCTAACCAGAAAAGAATAACCTTTAAGAATAGAAACAAGACAGAGCCTGTGCAGTAGTTGTGTCTGTGTAAAGGTGTGAAAGCCAACTGCAGGAAAAAGCTAGCTTGAAAAAATGCGTTTCAAACAGCTACATAAGATACATCTATGAGAGGCTCATTAGCAGGAAGCTTCAATTCCAGTTCTCTTCCATTATTTTCTGGTTTCATCTAGCCTTCATTTTTTATCTCTTTGTTAATTGAAGTATGGTTTGATATTTATCTTGTTTAGAAAGCTGCCAGGAGGAGAGGGACTGGGGGGTGTTGGTTGACAGCCGACTGAACATAAGCCAGCAGTGGCCCAGGTGGCCAAGGGGGCCAATGGCATCTTGGCTTGTGTCAGAAACGGTGTGACCAGCAGGTCCAGGGAGGTGATTCTCCCTCTGTACTCAGCACTGGTGAGGCCGCTCCTCGAATCCTGTGTTCAGTTCTGGGCCCCTCAGCACAAGAAGAATGTTGAGGCTCTGGAGCAAATCCAGAGAAGAGCAACGAAGCTGGTGAAGGGGCTGGAGAACAGGCCTTACGAGGAACGGCTGAGAGAGCTGGGGGTGTTTAGCCTAGAGAAGAGGAGGATGAGAGGAGACCTTATTACTCTCTACAACTACCTGAAAGGAGGTTGTGGAGAGGAGGGAGCTGGCCTCTTCTCCCAAGTGCCAGGGGACAGGACAAGAGGGAATGGCCTCAAGCTCTGCCAGGGGAGGCTTAGGCAGGAGATTAGGAACAAATTTTTCACAGAAAGGGTCATTGGGCATTGGAATAGGTTGCCCAGGGAGGTGGTAGATTCCCCTTCCCTGGAGGTGTTTAAGGGACGGGTGGATGAGGTCCCGAGGGACATGGTTTAGTGTTTGATAGGAATGGTTGGACTCGATGATCCGATGGGTCTCTTCCAACCTGGTTATTCTGTGATTCTATGTATTTTTGTATTGTAGTACATGAAATTACTCTGAAATCGTAGTGTGTAAGCTTTACATGTGTGTTTCATTCAAAATATATTTTTAATATTATCAAACTGTAGTCACTAAAATGTTTGCCAGTTTTAAATAACACTTTATACAGAAACACTGCACAGCTTAGAAGTATCTCTTTAAAGAAAAACAACCAACCATCCAGCAGTCGACAGTTAGCTCTTCATAAAATAGCTTTGAAATTTGGGCTTGTTTTTCTAAAGAAGAGCAAATTACAGCAGAACCTGCTTTGAATTAGACAAGCTGCTGTCAGTGTGGTAAATTTTTAACAAAAAGATTAAGAGTTTTATTTAAATGAAAAGTAAAAATCTTTTAAAATTCTTCCAATGAGCAACACTGAATGCCTTCTGTGCTTCTTTGCAGCCTAAGCTTACAATGGCAAAATGCAGGCGAAACGTGGAGAATTTTTTGGAAGCTTGCAGGAGGATTGGAGTGCCTCAGGTAGGTATTTCTTCTATCCCCATGTTTGAGGTGCAGTTTTGTATGATGTTTCACAAAGTAGAATCTTTGAAACATTTGATGAGAACAAAACGATTAAAACTTCAGAAGGTTTAAGTATAAGCTATGTCTTGCAGTAGGCAGACTTATCTTGCATTGTCTTCCAGAGTAAAACAACGTCAGATATAGTTTATCAGAGGACTTACTATTGTGTTTCAAATTCATAATAGCCAATGCAGTTAGAATCCGCCTGCCTTTAGAATTCCAAGGTATTTCTATAAAAACAATTACATTTTTTCAAGATTTGATATTTGACAGCTTAAATGTGAGATAAAATTTGGGTAATGTTTTGCCTGTGTTGTTATTACCATTACGAGCTTTTCTCGTTTCTTCAGAATAATTCTCTTTCATGAACCTATTTACTGTCTCACCAACAAGCTGCAGTGTTATTGGCCTTTCTCTCATGGTAGCTATCTTTGTGTAGATCCTAAGTCTTTTGTTATGTACTAGTGGTAGAAGTTTGTCTTCCAGTATTCCTTGTCCTCTTCTGAAACTTGGAAGTGCCAGGAGGTGGGAACATTTATAAAATAGTCCATCTGAGTCGGGTTATCCTGTTTTATACTGTCCTGCCCTTTCCACCTTGTCTTCTTTAGCAGCTGTCTCTGTACAAATAGTTTTGATACGTAATATTTTTCTTAGTTTTTCTTCTAGTGCATTAACTGGTTTGTTTTCTTGTGCTACTAAAACATTAGTGTTTCTGTTGTAGGTGCTGTCTTCTTTCTTTCACATATACTAAAAGGGAAAGGTAGACCCAGTGACTCATTTCCCAGCTATTTCTAAAAGCAGTATTTTCAGATAACCTCACTGGCAGGCATTTGAGCCACTGGGATTTCAGGACAGCGTATTTATTTAGGTGCCTGTCAGTTTTACATGATTCAGTGGTGAATCCTGTTGGAAAGTGGCAGGGAGTTGTAATTAATCATTGGTGCTTTGAGATCCTGCGCTCTTTTGCTCCCCTGAGAAACTCCAGACTTCAACTCCCAGCAGAACTGCGCAATATAAATTTGTCTGGGGCAAAATTGTTCAATTCCACCCCAGCTCCCCTGTTTGTAACTCCCTCGGATATGAAGATATATGTTTTTTTATGAGATTGCAGTACAGGGCAGGCAGGTGGCTGAAATGATCTAAATTTAAAACCAAACAAAAGAGCCACTGGAGAAAAAGTCTGATGTACGTCCAGTCTGCTACACCTGGTCTCTACTAGAACCCTTCTGGTTTCTTAATATTTCTTGCTTTTAACTGGAAAGAGTTGAAGGGGAATGTCTCAGGGGCAACACACTGAAATACCTCCACCCCTGAGATATGAACCTCAGGTGTCTGTGCAGGAATGACCTGGCAGCCTGGTGTACTTTTCCTTGAAAAGATGCCTGCAGGTATTTTCTTTCATTTAAATTCTAATTACAAAATAATAGACTTTCTGAAAGCATGAATCTACCTAGAAGTATCTTCTAAGAAGAAAGTTGCTTTTAGAAAACGCTCATTACAGGCACCGCAGGGAAGCAGCTGTTTCTATAGGGCTTTGCTAGGTAAAGCCCTCTCATCAAAAGAAACCGACAACTGAACGGATTGACATGTGCATCTAGACTGCACTGATTTGCAATAGTTACCTGTGTGAGTGGGAGGGAAAAGTATACACAGTGGGAATAGTTACAGAACAATTAAACTCTAATTAGTCATAGATATTTCTGCAGCATATGGCATTCAAGCATCAGTTACCCACAAATAAACCTTCATCCTACAATTTTCATTAACTAAGGTACATGTGGAGATTTAGTTTGGGTGACTACTCAGCATCAACAACTTCCCAGAAACCTGTAGCCTCTTCGCTTCCCCAGGAGAAAAGTGGTTTTCACTAAGGCGTCTTTAAACTGCTGTGTTTTTAACAAAGACTGTTACAAGTTTAAGCTGTACAGGTAACGGGCACCTCATTGAATGCTAAATATTTGCATTGAGCGAGTTCTTTGCAATGGGAGTCCTGCAGATTCCTTTGTGAGAACTAACCAGCTGTGATGCACTTCTCCAACGTGTAGGTTATATCTGAGATGACTGACTGCTTCGTGGATGTTGCTATGGCTAACTGACTGACCTTTTTTTTTTTTTTTTTCTCTGTCTGTTTTCCCTTCCTGCTCACATACTCTGGACAGGACAATCTTTGTTCCCCTTCTGACATTCTTCAGCTAAACCTCAGCGTTAAAAGAACAGTTGAGACTCTTCTTTCCCTGGGGACAGATTCAGAAGAATCCAGTCTTGTCTCCCTTTCCATTCAGCTTTGGGGCTTTGTGGTGTTTTACTGTACTCTAATGCTAACGCTCTGTATGTTCTATCGCTGGGTCTTTTTTCTTTAGCTGAGGATAATGTCGCTGCTTCCTCCCTCCATTGCTCCGGTGCTCAGGAAAGGATTATATTTCTGTCGAGACTGTGCGTATGAAGCACTTTCTTTCCCGCTGACGGGACAGAGGTGACACGTACGATGTGCCAGCGCACTGGTGCACCCACACAACCATCTGTGACACGATTCACTTTTGTATTTGCTGTGTGATATTTAGCAGATGTAATACTTGTACAGGGGAGGAAGTGCTGTCTGTGGGCTAGAGCGAGGGACTGAGATGAGGACACGTGGGTACAGTCTGCCGATGAGGGATGGAGTACTGGGGAAACTGTCCCCTCGGTTTGTGCCTCAGTTTCCCTATCTGAATAATGGGAGTTGCACTCACTTTGGTAAATTGCTTGGGGATTATCTGATGAAAAATCTTACAGAATCAGAGTATTTTTTTCAACATCAGTGTTCTTGACGCGATCTCACAGTCTTAGGAGACATGAACTGTTAAGTTTTGTCCACAGGATTTTGCAACTGATCTATATTTTGTTACCCTGAGCTCCTTATCCTGCTTCTCAGAGCATTTGATTTCTCATGTTTGTAGAATCTGGTGTATTTGAGTCAGGATTTTAAAAAGTGAATCCTGACCTACTTGAGCTTCCTAACAGGTCAAACGGGAAACTTTCAGAGAAATTGAGCTCTTCAACAGCTTTGAGAGAAAAGTTTTCTAGCACCGAAGGAAAAAATCTTCAAGACTTTGTCAGATGCCACAGAATGGCAGCATAGCATATCTGCATAATTGCATGCAACTTAACAAAACTTCTTGAATTGCCACTTGATTGTGGGTGCCCCGACCCGTGATTATCCTCTTCTTCCTCTTCTCCAGTTGTTTTCAGAAACATTTTGTTGTGCAATTGCAGAAGTCTAAGTCCCAGCTGTATAATCACTCGTCACTGTTTTACAAAACTCAGGTAGCCTTTCACAAAGAGCTTCAAAGCTTTTTCCCTTCCCAGGAAAAGCATCCTGGTGTTTTAATGCTTTAACGTCTCAGGGACATCCCAGAACTTCAGGGCTTTCCCCATAGGATGTGCGTCCATGTCTCCTCAGAGTGTAGATCAGTTCATGAACACTGCTCAGAGGCCAGGGACAGGTAAGCATTCACTAAAAGGGCTGTTCCAAACGTTGGTTCGATGAATTTGTTAGATCTGAAAATACAGCGAGTGGCTGATAAGCCTGGTGGGAGTGGTGGTAGCAGGATTCTAACGACTCTGAGGCACAGTTCAAGATACGCAGGAGTTCGGTTGCAGATGTGGTTGCTACCAGTAAGTCTGGCTTCTGTGTACAGGAATCTCACAAGCTTTTGTAACATGAAGTGAGTATTTAACAAAGGAGCGAGGAGAGGAGTTGCTGCCCTCTCTCCAAATGGCACAAAGTGCTCTGTCCAAGCAAAACATTTTTGAGGAAAGAGGGGACCTTTGACCTTTGTTTTTAAATAAGCTATTTTTGCTGGTTACTCGTTTGAACTAAAATGAACTCAGTTCCTACGTTTCTTAATTTTTTCTAATGAACACTGTGATAAAAGCTGCAAGGGGTTTTACACTAACAGTGCCTTCCAGTTTTTGTTTGTCATGGCTGTGGTATGGAGTCATTCCAAAGCTTTCCTCCTTATCTATTTGCATACATAACAAGAAAGATAAGGCATATTTGCTCAAGTTTACAAGTATTTTCTCGAAAAGCACATTTTTTTTTTTTTTCAAAGTCACATAAATCTTCTGGAAGAAAAATGCTTTTCAGCCTGATCATATGGCTTTACTGTGAAAATATCAGTCTGGGTTCGTTTGTTTTCTCTCTGCTCTGAGCTTTGCGGGAGGAGTGTTGCCTGCCACTGTTTATGCTGAAGGATTTCATTAACGTCAAAAAGTGGAGAAATGCAGGTTCCTGTGAAAAATAATCTTTGTAGTTCTATAGGAAGGACACACTTCGGTTATTTTCTAGAGATGCAGAGAACTGTTGGGCGTGTATCCTGGCTATTGTGGAGTAAGGACAGCCAGGATGTGCCAGGGGCTTATGTAGGATGAGGCTTTAAATCCTTCTTAGACTGAGAATAGCACAATTTATTAATAAACATTTTGAAACCTCTTTTTGCATTTTGTGTATTACTCTTGTTCCTTAATGACTCTGGAGGTAACCTGCTAACTGGGTGTGCTCTGGGGAGATGAATAAGCAGCCTCACCCCTGACATAGGATGGAGATTTGTAAAGACACCAGTGGTTTCTCGTTGCCTTGAACAGGAGAAATGGCACATTCTGAGTTTATTGTCAAGGTTGTTTCAGTCATACATAGAAGCAAGTCTTTTCTTTTCTTTTCTTTTCTTTTCTTTTCTTTTCTTTTCTTTTCTTTTCTTTTCTTTTCTTTTCTTTTCCTTTTCCTTTTCCTTTTCCTTTTCCTTTTCCTTTTCCTTTTCCTTTTCCTTTCTTTTCCTTTCTTTTCCTTTCTTTTCCTTTCTTTTCCTTTCTTTTCCTTTCTTTTCCTTTCTTTTCCTTTCTTTTCCTTTCTTTTCCTTTCTTTTCCTTTCTTTTCCTTTCTTTTCCTTTCTTTTCCTTTCTTTTCCTTTCTTTTCCTTTCTTTTCCTTTCTTTTCCTTTCTTTTCCTTTCTTTTCCTTTCTTTTCCTTTCTTTTCCTTTCTTTTCCTTTCTTTTCCTTTCTTTTCCTTTCTTTTCCTTTCTTTTCCTTTCTTTTCCTTTCTTTTCCTTTCTTTTCCTTTCTTTTCCTTTCTTTTCTTTTCCATAAAGCTTCTTGCTTTTTTGTGCCTTCCAAGGAATTTCCGTGTTGATTGGGATCACCATATGCACACGGACAGGACTTGGTCAGCCTGTCTCATGAGATGAGAAGTGCTTTGCTGTTGCTCTTTTACTCTCAGACTGGAATAGTGTTTCCACACTGGGTATTTCACTCTCTGATTTAAAGCAAATCTTTCCTCGCGTTTGGTAGCTGGACAGGCTTGCTTCATGAGCACTGCCTCAAAAAGGCAGTTCTGTTTTGGAAAGGGGTCCTTTCCTGCTCTGTGGTATAAAGGGTTCACCTTGTTGAAGCAAAGCTTTCCCCTCTCCTCAAGTTCCATCTGGTTTTGGCTTCATAAACTGCTCCATTTCAGTGTGGGCTGAGGTAGGGGACTTCCCTGCTTCTCCCAGCATCCCTTTTCAGATTCTTACTTACACAATTTTCTAATAAACAAACGCAAGGATCACTCTAGGGCCACCTCCTTTCAGTAGCCACGTTCCAGGTTTGTTAGTCACAAGCAGAGAATTCATTTCATACCTTGTGTGTGTGTGTGTGTGCTGCCTGTCCGTAACATTTCATATTTCAGTCACCTTTTGCTTAATTTTTTTTTTTTTTCTTTTCAGTTGAGTGTTTTTCATCCGTTTTGTTTTTGTCTTTGTTTTGTTCCCCATTCAGGAGCAATTATGTTTGCCTCTACATATTTTAGAAGAGAAGGGTTTGACACAGGTAGCTGTGACTGTCCAGGCGCTCCTGGAGCTGGCACCCCCAAAGCAGCAGCAGCTTCACCACTTGTCTGCTGTGTAAAGACCTCCGGGACCTTTTGGGTTACCTTGGCTAAGCAGAAGGACGTGAAGACTTTACTGCCCATGCAGTGCATCCAAACACGCAGAGCTCTGTTCTAAGGAAACGAGTTTCCGTGATTCCTGACAGGAATGTTTTACGTCATTTCTCCATTTTTTTTGGAGATCGCAACAGTGTCCGATAGCGTTTTTATTATCAATATTTTTGCCCCTTATTTAAAAAAAAAAATAAAAATAAGAGTTCACTGGGAGGAGGACAGGGAATTCTGGAGGTTGGCTGTTGGAGCCAGCTGGCCTCGTAGGCTGAAGATGTGGGTGTAGAATTGGGAAAGCGATTCCTAGGGGAGTTAATTTGTAAAAAAAGGCTGTTGCCGCAGTGGGCACAGGGGGAATGAAATTTCTTTCCTTCCCCACAGGGTTCAAACAAAGGGAATTGCTTTGCCTCTGAAGAACAACAGCCATTTCCATTATGTATAAAAAAAAATTGCAACACACAATCATAAGCTGCAGTGTTTCTTAACAGGGTTGAACCTCGAGCAGCTGTAACTTGTATTGTCATGTCCTCAGTACTGGAAATTGGAAGGAAAAAACAAATCTTTTTTTTTTTTTTTTCCCAAGGGAAAAAGTACCGAGTGCTTTCTCCACAAGGAACACCTTAGTAAAGCTACTAAGTCAGAACTGTTGAAATTGTGCTAAGCGCATCAGTATTCTTGCCAGGTTCGCTTTCTGTGTGGGTTTTAACATGTCTTCATCTTGAACATTTTTCCGACATCGGTGGATGGAGATCTCCTACCTGCTCTGAGCTCCTGTTCTGGTCGGGTAGGGATGCATTTGGTTACTCAGCCATTTGTCATATGATGGTGAGGAGTGTCATCAGTGTCACTGCAGTGTGAAGAGGTGCAGCCTGCCATGCTCATCATTAGGAACCCGTTACCAATTAATACATTTGTTTGAGGCTGAAGGTCATACACAGATTGTGCCAGCACTGGTGGTTGCCGCAGGCCCCGAGCCATCTATAATTTTAAGGACACAATTACTGAATTTCCCCAGGTGGGCTGTAAATTGTCAAAATCTGTTACAAAACGTTGCTTCTGTTTGTGAGTTTGTTGAGGCTTTAATGAAAGCCTTTTGAACTACCAATACGTCCTTCCTCTTTCCTTAACATAAAAATGGAAATTCAGTCTGCAGGAACGGGAGACGCAGTGGACAGGTTTTGCGTTTTACTGGGAAGTTGGTTGGCAAAGCAAAGATGAGCTCTCAGTGCTCTGGTCCTTGCCCGGAGACCACGCTCACCACCAGATCCATTGCAATAATCCTCCTCTCCCAAAAACAGGCTCTGCAGAACCTGGTTCTCCGCCCACGCGGTTCTGTGTTAAGTTTTGCCCAGTTTAAAGCCCAGAAGGTTACGCTGCTGATACGTGGAGCAAGGGATCTGTGACCGACTCCAGGCATTCACTGTAGGTACTGCATCTGGGGATGTGTTTGAAGCAGAACACACCAAGAGGATTTAATGGGGATAAAGGAAGGAGAAGAAAGGGAAATGGGCTGGCTACAGGGCATTTTTGCAGGAGTAAACCTGCCGTGGGAACAATGGCAAGGACTGGCATTAGCTGGATTTTTTTTCCCCTTTTGATTTGCAGTTTTGTTTCCACTCCGTTTTGCTTCATGTATTTCTTTCAAGGTTCATTGTGGTGGCTGTGACTCTCTTATTTCACATAATTATTCCAGTTGCTTCTGACTGGCATTGGCTGATAGTGTTGCAAGTGGAGAGGAATGCCTGACGGGTATTTAAAACTGCACAGCTGAAAAGAGAAGGATTGTCCTGCAGAGTAAGCTCGTTGTCCTGTGCCCTGTCAGAAATTAAATCTTGGAGTAGAAGGAGGAGGGAGGAGAGCAGCTCCATACAGACACGTGTCCATCCTTCAGTCAGGCTTGAGTTTCACTGAGCTTTGCTCGCAAGGAGTGTTGGTAATCCTTAAGGGATCACACAGGAGTGTCTGCGGTCTCTGCAACACCGACCGTGGGGATTTCCTTTACATTTGTCTCTGCGCATGATGTGAAAGAGGAGGGCACCGACTTCATCTTAGTTTTCCACATTAGGTCACTTGTAGTGGTACAGGGCGTGTTGCTTTTTAATAGCACAAGCCTTCTTCCCATTTTAAGAAAACCATTCCCTTCCTGGCATCGTGAGGGGGTGTTGTTTGCTCCAGTCCAGCTTCCAGGAGGAGCTTCACAGTGAGGGTGGTGAGTCCCTGGCACAGGCTGCCCAGGCAGGTTGTGGCTGCCCCATCCCTGGAGGTGCCCAAGGCCAGGTTGGATGGGGCTTGGGCAGCCTGAGCCAGTCGCATCTGTGGCAGGGAGGTTGGAACTAGATGGGCTTTAAGGTTCCTTCCAAGCCAAACTATTCTATCATTCCAGCTCTTTGGGGAGATGAACTTAGTAGTGTTCCGGTTGACGGAAGTTTGATGTTTCATCACTACTGGCTTTTAGGAATTAAAGGGGTGGGTGGGGGCTTGGGTCTGATCTGTGGTGACAGTTAACGCTGCTCCTCCTGCACACGAGCAAGGCCGCAGCTGGACTCCCGTAAGAGGTGATGGTCGCACGGCAGTAGGTGAGGGCGTCCGGCAGCAGGTGGGGGCGTCCGCAGTGTTACTTGCTTTGCTCTCAGCAACATTCACTCTGGAGGTTTCAATTCATGTGAGTTTGACTTCATGAAGCCCCTGGTGTTGTGTTGGCAAACAGTAAACGTTGACCAGATGTCTAGAACAGAACTCCAAACCTAAGGTTTCACCACACAGTTTATTTAATGTATTACATCCACACCAACTCCAGTTCCCTTTGGCAAAATGGGTTGGGATTTTTTTTTGGTGTATTTATGTGCAATTTTTGTTGTATCCCATGAAGAGTATTTTAAAGAAAACGTGTATAAAGTTCTATTTTGTGCGTTAAAGCGAAGAGGCAATTGTCCTTCCTCTCCGGGACGTTTGCCTTGGAGGGGGGTGGGAGGAATCCATCAGTGTTCCGTGCTTGGTGGTATTTAATACGCTGACTCCATCGTGTCGCTGACTCACATCGTGTCCCACTTCAAACCGTGTCAAGCACTGAGAAGCAGTTGAGGCTCTTGCACAGCTCTGGATTGAGCGGCTCTGGCGCTCGGAAGGCCCTGGGGGCATCGTAGTGGTCAGGGCAAACCAGCCAGGCCTCCGCTCTTCCCTCCCTGGGAAAGGCTTTCGGAAAGGGCCCGACCTCGGGGACCTGCGTGAAGTAAATCAGAGGCTGCTTTTTACAGTGCCGAGAACACCTCCATTCTGGGTAGTGACACGATGGGAAACGGTATTTTTACCCTTTTATGACTATAAATGGTTCTTTGAAAAAAAAATGTTTTACAAACAAAGGACTTGGAAGGTGAATTTGGATGTCTAAAAAAAAGTCTTTTGTATAGAGATGGTGATGTTTTACAAAACAATCTAATTTTGTTATTTCTGTATTAATTACACGTGTAATTAATAGAGTAAAGGATTTTAAAGCTTCATCCCGTGCTGTATGTCTGTAAATACATTCCATAATTTCTAAGTCTGTTACATATAAATGTGTCGGGATCCTGTACACTTTATTTTAAGTTGCCTGTATTCTGCCAGTAGTGTGAGCTTCCAGCACATGGATAACGTAACAGGAAACTGTGGGTAATTTGAAATAAAGTTTTAAAACTTCCATGAATTCCAGGATTTCTTGGTGCTGTTTTTTTGTTGATCAGTGAATGTCACATGCTCTGTGACAGGTGTTTATTCTCCTTCACCATCCTCATCCTCACAGCTGCCCATTAATGGACCCAGTTTGTTTCTTTGGTTTTGTTAACCAGGCCAGAAAAACTCCAGCGTTTTTACATGTGTTCTGGAGCCACATCAGAAATGTTTCCTTGGGGATGTTTTTAACCTTCCCCAGGCACTGAGAAGCAGTGATTTTGTACAGAATCCTGTGCTCCCCCATTCCTTTTTCCTCTTCTCTAAGTAAAAGGTCTCCTGTATTCGGACTGTTGATGCTTCTTGCTGCTCTCTTTTTCTTGGCTTGATCCTATCTTCCTTTCAGTCTGTAAAACTCACATCCCTGCATCGTGCACCTGCAGCATTTGAGAGGTTTGGGTTTATTCACTGAAACATCTGCTCCTCTTTCCTCCTTAGAGCTACTTTTTATTATTAAAAAAAAAAAACCAACCCAACAAACAGATGCAAGACCTGGAAACTGCCAGAGATCCACAAACCTTCACCACCTTGTACACGCTGCCTGCCCTGTGGGACTGTTCTCTGCCCACCAGGCTGCCTTGTGTCCTTCTTTATCCTCCTGGTGACTCCATCTGTGCTTGGGACAACCCCATTCCTGCCTTCCTGAGGACTGCGCAGCTCTCTCCAGGTGTTCATTTCTGCTGTTCTGTTGAAAGCCTCCTCCTAACAAGCTTCTCAGTCCCCAGGCTTCTCCGTTTCCCTCCTTGGAAACCAGGCCCTCCAAAGGGCTTGTGATTTCTGGTTGTCCCTGCAGAAAATGTCCTGGATGTGTGCTCTGACCCCATCTTTCCATAGCTGGAAAAAAAAGAGCATTGCCGCTCTGGCAAAGTTCCTCAAAACTGCTGGGGTTTGGGACTCTGCTCTCGGCTCCCCTCACCGGACGCACTCAGCCTGTATCCTCGGCAACTGAACAGCTGAGAAGGAAATTGGTTGCGGTTCCTGAGTGAGCAAGGTAAGGGGAGCAGCAGACGTGCCCGGGAGGAGCCAGGCGGTGGGTGGCAGGGCAGCTCCAGGCAGCCCCTGCTGCTCTTACCTGGTAGGTGGAAGCTTGTGGGGGTTTGATCAGGTTACAGACTCACCCCCATGGCCCAGCAGCCAGGGTGGGTCATGTTGGGGCGCAGGGTTTCAGCGCTCACCCCTTCCTATTGGAAACAAACCCAATTCTACTGTTGGTTTTTATAATATTCATTTTTGAAACAAGGACTGAACCTCCAGTCTGAACCTCCCCTGGTGGAGCTTGAGGCCATTCCCTCTCATCCTGTCCCCTGTCCCCTGGGAGAAGAGCCCAGCTCCCTCCTCTCCACAACTTCCTTTCAGGTAGTTGCAGAGAGCAATGAGTTCTCCCCTCAGCCTCCTCCAGGCTAAACACCCCCAGCTCTCTCAGCCATTCCTCATAAGGCCTGTTCTCCAGCCCCTTCACCAGCTTTGTTGCTCTTCTCTGGACTCTCTCCAGAGCCTCAACATCCTTCTTGTGGTGAGGGGCCCAGAACTGGACACAGGATTCAAGAAGCGGTCTCATCAGCGCTAAGTAGAGAGGGAGAATCACCTCCCTGGTCCTGCTGGTCACACCGTTTCTGATTCAGGCCAAGATGCCATTGGCCAAGTCATGTCAGGAGAGAGGGCTCCCTCTGGGTTAAAAAGGCAGAGTGCTGCTCCTCAGCAGCTTCTCTCCCTACCTACCACCTCATCTCACTGTGCAGGGCCAATGGCCAGGGTGGTGGGTATGACTATGATGGATCAGCTCCAGCAGGCAGTGCAGCCAGCTGTCTTTTTCCGTTGTTGCTTCCCTTGGTTGGAAAGTATTTGGAGCGACCCTGTCTGTGCTGACATTTTGCAGGTCTGTGGGAATGGAAACCTGCAGGCTTTGAGTGCCCTTGTGTTTACACTGCAAACTCAGCAATTGTCCTGCTACCGACTTGGTGCTGCTCTGACAGCAGGAGAGCTGCCTGAGCCTGGATGTGGGGGTCTCGGCCTCCCTGCCTCGCCCAGAGCCACAGCCAACGCCTGCTCTCCAGCCACAGGCAGCACCCTGGAACCTGCAGACGAGGCTTTTGTGCAGAGCATCCTGTGCAGGTGAGTTATAGGCTGTTAGCAGAATAACCTCCCGCTAGCTCTGGTGTTACCATGAAGCACTTTGGGGATGCAGTGTTTCTCACTGCTTCGATGCAGTTCCCCCTTTTACTGGAGCATCTCTGCTGTACTAGGGCAGCTTCGAGATCTTAAAAATTACTGCAGCTTCCCCTCCGCTGTGTCTGTGTGCTTCCCAGAACAGTCTGAGCTCTGGTACATGCTTTATTTTGTCCTGTCAGACAGACAGACCGCAGCGCGTTGCCCAGCAGCAGCACTGGAGCGCGTCTATCACCAAGTTTCTTTACTTATCGTTTCTTTTTCTTTGCTCCATTTTTTCCCTTTTCCTCTTTTTCGTTCTGCTTTAATAGCTGTATCTCCCGCATCTTCTTGAGGACCTCGTAGGGGCCAAGGCATCTGCGGACCATTGTACCTTTCCACCAGGCCTGCAGCTGGAAGAGAGGAAAAGGGTTTTAGGGGACATCACTCGCTGAGTGCCTGGTACAGCTCCATGGCCACAGCCTCTCTCCTGCGCTCCCTCCCCAGCTGCCAGAGGGAACCCCCAGCCCACGCAGCAGCAGCTGGAACTGTGCTGGTTACGCTGAAGGTATCCACATTTGGGCCAAGAGCATCTGTTGCTGGGGCCACAGGGGGTGAGCAGGGTAACTGCCCCGTGACCCTCCCCGTGTCACCCATGCAGTGGGGCTGGGGTAATCAATACAACCCCAGATCACTCAAGGAGTCTGGCTTCTCCCTTATCACTCCTCAAACCTGCAGCTGGCTGCTGCCTTTGTGTCTGCCCCAGGGCAGAGGGACAGGCTTTATCAGTCCTTTGCTTGTGCCACCCCGAGCCGTTTTCTGCCTGAATAAAGCTTGTGATGCACATTATTAAGGCCCAACTGCTGATGGAGCAGCTCTGCCTCAGCCCTCCTCCCCTTTACCTTCAGGACGCTCTTCAGCTCCAGGGCATCCTGCTCTAGTTGTCTTCTTTTAGCCTCCTTTTCCACTCGGTCACTGATGATGATTTCCTCCAGTGTCAGGTACTGCAAGACAGCACAGGGGTGGCAGCAGCTGCGTGAAACACACCTCCCCTGCACTGCAGGGCTGGTCCTCCAGGACGACAAGGCCCAGCAGCTTGCCGAGGTGGGGCAGGGCTCACCTGGACCCTGCAGCAAGGAGTCTTCTCCTGCTGCTGCCTACAGGTTCATCCCCATAACCTGCTCTTCCCAGCTGGGGCTGCTCTGACCCATGGGTCACAGTGCAGGTGCAGCAAGGAGCTCCCAGGCAGCTCCAGGGTAGTGTAAGCATGGACCTTCCTCCCCCACCTCTTTTACTTGATCTCTCCAGAATCCAGATGGCAAATGTTGCTTATTATCACCGTAACTCCTAAAGGTGCCAAAGTGGACCCTCTCGGTGCCTGGCTGGAATTAACCCCTGAGCCTGCGCTGTCTGATGGCGTCTCAGGCCACAGATGGTGGTGGGACGGACCCATGCTCCCCCAGGCCAGGCAGCAGATGATCTCCAAACACACTTGGGACATGAGATTACAGAGTGAAGAATGAGCCCACAAGCAGGGAAGTACCTAACACTGTCCTGTCATCTCAGACCCAGTGACAGTAAGAGATGATTACACGTTAATTCCTTCTGGCTTTAAAACACCTCTTTTTTTCTAGACACTTCTCCTTGCCCTGCGGTGCCTGCATAACTGTGATCAGAGCCCAGCAGTTAACCAAGAAACCAGTGTGGAGCAGGAATGGTTTTAACTGGAATCAGTTCCCTTAGATAAGCACACTGTGCAGCTGTGAACGCGCCTGCAGGGAGGGATGAAGCCGCCTCTCCCAGTCTCGGCCTGGCTTACCCAAGTGTTGCCAGAAGGAGCAGATTTGTTCGGACTATCAAAACAAACTAAGGTGATGCATATTGATTGTGTCTTTGCCCTTCGCAAAGACTGTCAATAGGTCTCTGCTATTTGAAAACAACTGTAGGGGAAATACCATCATCTCTCCTCAGTGTCACAGGTGGCAAACAGAAGATGACTACTTGGGCCCTGCTTTCCCAGGACCAGTGCTTATAATCACGCCCTGCACCTCAAGATTATTGGTTTGGGTTTTTTCCCCCATGGTCCTGCTTCCTTAACAAGAGTAGGAAAAAGCCAGGAGGTGGTATTGCATGAGATACTGTGTCCAGTTCTGGGCCACTCACCACAAGAAGGATGTTGAGGCTCTGGAGAGAGTCCAGAGAAGAGTAACGAAACTGGTAAAGGGGCTGGAGAACAGGCCTTATGAGGAGCGGCTGAGAGACCTGGGGTTGTTTAGCCTGGAGAAGAGGAGGCTGAGAGGAGACCTCATTGCTCTCTACAAGTACCTGAAAGGAGGTTGTAGAGAGGAGGGAGCTGGGCTCTTCTCCCAAGTGACAGGGGACAGGACAAGAGGGAATGGCCTCAAGCTCCACCAGGGGAGATTTAGGCTAGAGATTAGGAGGAAGTTTTTCACAGAAAGGGTCACTGGGCATTGGAACAGGCTGCCCAGGGAGGTGGTTGATTCACCTTCCTTGGAGGTGTTTAAGGGACGGGTGGATGGGGTCTTGAGGGACTTGGTTTAGCGTTTGATAGGAATGGTTGGACTCAATGATCCGGTGGGTCTCTTCCAACCTGGTTGTTGTTGTATGATTGTATGAGATGCTGCTGCTGCCTTACCTCCTTGGCGATTCCCTGCATTATTTCCAAGTTGTTTGCCTTTGATGCTTTTAGGTCGTTCAGTTCCTCCTCTTTAGCATCCATCTCATTGTCATACTTGTCTGCCCAGTATTCCACCTTCTCATTCACAACCTGCATGGGGATAGAGGGGTGCTTAGCATGGTACAAAGAGTGTGCAGGAGCAAGGTTTGCTGCCGTTATCTGACCTGCTTTCAGGATGGTGGTAGGAGCCCTATACATCTTGTGTGGTCAGTGTTTCCTTCCTAAGCCTTGAAAGGATCAGGCCCCTAGGAGCAGTGACAAATAACTGGTGGCTGTCACGCTCCTTGCTGGGGTTCACCACAAAGCCCCAGCACTGGATTCAAGGTGAAAAGAGACTGGGTTGTGCTTTCAGAGAGGCATGAAGAATGGAGAAGCACTGAGGTTAGTTTTGTGGGCAGTCAATCCTAGTGAAGTACATGCAACCAGAAACCGTTTTCTGTGCGTATACAGGGGGAGGGGATAGTTAAATGGAATTTGACACTGAGAAAGATTTTATCCTCTGCCTGACTCCCTGCTCCCTTTCTGGATCAAACTCGGAGCACCAAGAATAAGGTCCCAGGGGACAGCACTTCATGCTATTTCAGGTTGTGATCTTGGCTTTGTCTTGCCTGTGAATAGGAGGGCAGGTGGTTTTGAAACAGTCACCCAGCTGACTTCCTCCCATTCACCGATAACGTCTCCATAGCAACAACCATGACTGCTTCCATGGAAAAATCGTCTGAGGAAAAGCATCAATCTCATTACGGCATCACAGCTGGACACACAAGGGAGATGGAGGGCACGGTCACCTTCTTCTCTGTGGGCCCCTACAGAGCTACCAGCTGCTGCCCAAGTACAGAGAGGATTGCACTTTGCCTTCTGCTAGAGGTCAAATAGGCTGCAGCTTGTAGGTGGAAAGTGCCTTGCTATGAAGCCTCGATCAGACTAAAGTTCTGCGATATGGAGGACACCATTTAATTGATTTAATTGCTCTAGAGATACAGCACTTTCTTGCACGCAGATTACATTTTTAAAATTCATTATCCTTATTAAAATCCCCGCAGGCAGTGGTATGAGTTTTCTTCCAGTCACATTACTCATGAGGCACTTTCCAGTGTTAACTCATTGTACTGGGCACTGCTCTTAATAGGAAAGCTCTGAACCTCTGGATCAACAGCACAAGGATATTGATGGTGGTTTGTTGCTGAAACTGGGGACAATAATTGTGAGGTAGTATTTATCCAACCCTGATTCTTAGAATCATAGAATCATAGAATCACCAGGTTGGAAGAGACCCACTGGATCATCGGGTCAAACCATTCCTATCAAACACTAAACCATGTCAGCTACTGCCAAGGAAAGTCTAAACAAAGTCCCAATTAGCCGAATACAGCTGCGGGAGGAAAAACTCCTAACACCTGAATAAACAACCCCAATCATTACATCAAGTCTAATTTTAAGGTAATGTATCCAAATATAGCAAATACCAAGTCTGTCAGAGCTGTCTTATCTAAGGACCCAGTAAGCAGTCATTCAAACAGCCGCAGTCATGAACCTGTAAATCTGAGGGAACAATAACCAGTTTTCTTTAGGCACTAATTGGTGATATTATCATAGAATCACAGAATCATAGAACAACCAGGTTGGAAGGGACCCAACGGATCTTCTAGTCCAACCATTCCTATCAAAATTCCTATGCTTATCAGTTGCTATCTTGAGCTTCAGCAGAAAGTCACACAAACCTTATTGCGGTTCCTGAGGAAATTTTGAGTCTCCGTGTGGACTCGATTCTCCTCCTCAGTTTCTCTCCTCAACTTCTGTGATCGGTGCAGACAGAAAACATGAGAGACAGTGTTAGTGCATACGTGCAGGCACACGCGCTGCCAGAAGCTGAGCTGGTGAGCAAACGTGCAGCAGCTCTGGGTAGTCCACAAACATTTTTCCCGGTGACAAAAATAAGTGAGGCAATCCTTGCCCCTGGGCCATTCATGAGAATGGGACAACTAGATCAGAACTTGATCAGTCAAAAAAAAAAAAAATGCTTGCAAACCCAGAGCAATTTTCTAGTCCAATTCACCTTGCAGCCACGCAAACAGCTCTATCAGCATAATGTGCTGTGGGCAATGCTGGGAGCTCAGGCTGCTTGTGCTGCTAAACAGCATTCTAACGACACCCTTCGGACGCAGTTATGGGCATGTTTCTCTGACAGTATTAGTTTAAGCAGTCCCTGCCTCCAGCCATCATCTCCTGCAGCCAGGCCATTCGTGCTGTTACTGCTTGCAGGACACACAGAGAAGTGATGGGAAGAGAAAGATCTATAACCTGGATGAGTTTCCTACTCCAGTTCAAACAGTTGTGTTGGTGGCTGTGGCAGAGAACAGAAGGATTTCGAGCAAGGGTGGGCTCTTTCTTTACTAGCTGACATGCCTTCCACTAGGGCCCACGGGGAATGATTTAACCTGAATTTCCTTGTCCAGGACATTCTCTGCATTCCTGCGCTGCTTCTGAGTCTGGAAGACCTGGATGTCTGTGCTTTTCTTCACGTAGCACCTCTCCATGTCTGTTTTGGCCTTCACCTCTTGAAGCTCGTCTTTGAGATAAAGAATCATATCATCTCGGTTCTGGTGGAGGAGACAGAAGAAGCACAAAAATGAGCTCGGAGACTGAGGTCAGTTCACTGTCCCTTAATCTTGCCACTCTCCAATAGTCAGAAGAAACAAAGCTATAGACTTCACACTTTCCCTGAAAGCTCCCTTTCCCTATTGCTCCATTTCAGCCTGTGCTTCAAAGGGAAGTTTGATTTGTAAACTATACAGGAGGCAATTAACCCATCAGAGAGGAGTGATTGCCTCTGGAGAGGATGGAGTGATGGAGTGGGACAAGAAACTAGGCCTTCTGGTCTCTAATCCAGGAATGGGTTCACTCATGCTTTTTATGAGCATGAAAGAAGTCAAATAATTTCAACTGCTTAAAGTTAGGCTTTAGTGACCTCTAGGATTAGGCCATCTCAGCGAGTAAGCATCTGTAAGAGGAGGATAATAGCTCAGCCCCACATGAACCAAAGTTTTATCTATTAAAGTTTAGTCTGTTCCTTGGATTCATTTTTTTTTTCTACTTAGGCAGCAACTGTATAAACACAACCTTCAGAACAGGTGAAAATCTAATCTTGTCTCACTGATAAGTTTAAACAATTCTTTCTTGAAATCTTACCAGGTAGGTGGTGCCCACTTTGTTACAAAAGCATGCACCCAGGGGGAGGAAGAAGGGCCAAGAAAAAGATGGCTGAGAGCTCCCAGGACCTGCCCATGCCTTGTTTTGCAATGGAGCTGAGCTTCCCTGCAGGAATTCTGCCCCAGAAGCTCCCCCATGGGCAAGAATCGTGAGCCAATGTACCCCATTTGTCTGGCTTTCAGAGCACACTCTGGAAGCAAAGTACATTTGTTTGATTTGGGTTTGTTGTTCTGTTTACTCCCTTTTAATGAATTCCTTTGAGTAACAGTTAAAAGCCCATTAATCTGAGACTGGAGCTTGGAGGAACCTCCTGCAAAATGAAAAAAAAAAAAAAAACCTCTAGACTTTTGTATTAAGAGTTAAAATCGTTATCAAAGTCTCCTGTGCAATTACACAAGATCAGTCTTAATGGCTCTGGTCTGGCGCCCGATTGCTCCATTCCAGCCTTTCTCTTTGCTTTCTTGCCATGCTATGACTGGTTTGATATTCATCAGCCAAACCTTGCAGCTGAAGATGAAACACCAAAGTGCTGCCGTTTAAAGGTTTTGAAGCCCACGTATCTTGTCTCCGAAGCACCCTTGCATTCCTTAGCTGTGTAAACATGGAAAAATGCCACAGGAAGACACCAGCTCAATAGAGCTGTGTTTAAAAGCCAATGCAGTGTGACTCATTTGGAAGAGGTTTCCTTATAAGAAGAGTTTGGAACGGTTAAAAGGAAAATCGTTCCATCTGCTCCCCTTGTGGGACATAGTTAGGAAGAGTAAAGTATATTTATAAGACTCAGGACAACTTAGGGGCTGTGGCTGATGCTGTTTTGTGGGTTTAAATATCGTGCATTCCCATTATTTTGAATGTCTCCAACATTAGATTTTATTTTATGGCTCTACCATCACATGACTGCAGACAGCTACAGACATGACCTGTTTGTGCCCTATTAAGGTTTCTGGTAATGATATTTATTGGACGAGAGTGGTGACTGCACCACTGTTTTTGAGGTTGTTTTCCTGTATCGTGGAGGAATCGCCTCTAAACTGAGGGGCTGGCAGAGAGACTGGGGAGATGCTAATGAAAACCACCAATTTTTTTGTGGCACGGAGGCTGAGCAAAGCCAAGCACTGCTGGTGGGTGGGTGTTACTTCTATCTGCTAGGATCTGCAAACAGGACAGAAAAGAAGGGTTCATCCCAGGTTACAAAGTACTCAAGTATCCAAGAGCTTGTGCAGAGCATGAATGCTTCACCAGGTTATTTTCTTTTTCTTTGCATATTTTAGCAAAGTAAATTGGAAAGTGCTTTTGATTCCAGCACTCTGGACTTCAGCCAGGGTGGGAGTCTATCTGCTCTGTTTGTTTTCTTTGCTGTGTGGCATATTTGTGGTTTGGATTGGGGCTGTGGTGTTGTAAAACATCTTTAGAGGTGAGGAGTCTGGGGGCTCGATTACACAATCCAAAGCAGACAGGAAGGGAAATGCAAAAGCCCACGGGTGGTTTATGAGAATACATTTGCTTGGAGAGGAAAAGTGATCTGCAAGCACATGGGCAGCTACTGGACCTGGTGCTGCAGAACTGGGCACCTTCAGGCTGCAGGTAGTAAATGCAGCAGTCAATGCCCACAGACTGTTGGCACCATCTGCACCATGTGCTGTTCCCTGAACTTCAGAGGAAGGCACTGGGAAAACGAGTTAATATAGTGTTTGTTCATTGTGGTTTATCACAGCAAAGGACCCAGCCAGGACACAGCGCCCTTTCACAGTTAATGCAGTACACCTCTGGGCTGCTTATTTTGGATTCCAGCACTGAATCCGCCAAACTAAAGATATAAAATCATACCTCATGTCCAAAAGTATCACAGAACTGGCAGAGACTGAGATCAAACCACAGGAAATAGTTGTCAAGAGCCAGTCTGCTTCGCAAGCAGGTAAACAAGCTGTTTTTCTCTGATCTCTCAGCTCGCAGACATCAGCTCAGAGGCCTCTCTGCTGCTGTTATCTGGTGCCATAAGAGTCTGCCGCACAGATGCTGTTTGGCTGCAAAAGCCATTGCACTTAAGAGAGGTTATGCACACTCCTGTGTTTTCATTTACTTTGACTGATCTCTCTTGCAAGTGCCAGATCTCTCAGCTCTTCCCAGCAATCAGTATTTACAGTCACTTAAAATACAAAAATAGCAAACAGGAGCAAAGAGTCTGAGGAATTCCTCAAGCAGCTGGATAACCCCCTGCCGCCAGCAGCACACCCACCATTTGGCAGGCGCTCCAAGTGGGCAGGGAAGCGGGTGCTGTGCTACGTGCCGGCAGAGAACCCACTGCCTGCCTCTTCGCTTCCACATCGAGTGCGTATGACCTCAAATCTTTCCACTAGCAGCTGCGCGCTCTCAGCTTGCAAAGCCTGAAGATATGCTTAGATCTCCACACCTGCTGCAGCCTGAGCTTGCTTCCCCTGAAACCACAACGTGCAGCCCTACAGACACTTCAATAAGGCCATAGCCCACATCTCTGTCCCGGCTGTCAGATGATCTCTGTGCTGCACACCCCCAAGAAATGTCTCAGCCAAAAGGACAGCGGGCCTGAAAGGTCACCCAGCCTTGGTGTGACAGCTTCAGCAGCCCTCCACTAGCACATCTCCAACCCCAGCGACTGCAGGAGAGAGCTGTGTAAGGGGCAGTTTGCTGCTGGAGGGAGCAACGTGTTGGCAGCAGCACGATTGTGGAAAGTCCTGTCCCTCTGCAGCCAGATTTGGATGTACTGTACCGGCTCCAGGTTCTGCTGAGCTGCCTCAGGGCCCTGCCAGCAGTGGAATGCAGTTGTCCAGGAGCTCAGGACCACTGCAAATCTTGCACTTTCTACTATAGTCGTCTGGTGCATTTCTCCAGTAGAAATATGCACCAGTGGGCGTGTATATGTGCTTAAAACGTTCCCGCAGAACACATCATTGATGCTTTTGTCCTCCTGGGAGAGGATCAGGAAAGAAACATGACAGATTTCAGTTGTGCTGATTAAAGCGCTAACAAGTGGAGCACTAAGGGCTGGGTGTGTTATGGGAGTCCACATAGAATAAAAGTTACAGAGCTGTTTTCACAGTTACCGTGGTGCAAAGTCTTGGTTTTCTGTCTGGCATGCAGCCTGCAACATTTCTGCTTCTTACAAAATTATACCATGACTTGCACACACATATGCCATGAGCGTAGCACAAAACCTACAGGACATAAAAAGTCCTTGGGTGAAAAGCTATGCAGGAATTCTGAAGTTTACATTTCCTAAATTTTTCTGTTAAACTATATGATATTAACTTGTTTCAAAAACTGTGCCGGCTGCCATCACTTGTCCTGGAAAGTGAATGTTTTTATCCAAGCTAGAAAGCTTAGATGAAGCTAGAAAGCTTAGAAAGCTTAGAAACACTGCAGCAGCAAACAGAACTCCTGGAGCCAAAGCAAAGCAGTGGGTGATGCTCCTGCGCAGAAGGGTAAGAACAAAACTAGAGTGTTCATTACTGCTCCTTTAGAGACACTGCTGCTTCCCAAGAGGAAAGAAAACAAAGCAAATAAGAACATTGAGCATTTGATGTGTGTGCCATTAGAAAGAAAAATTAGCTGAGCAGGCTAATGCGGCATTAAGTAGCATCTCATTAAGAGCTTGTAAGGCTGAAAATACAAACATACAAGCAACATGTGTGAAGGAAAGACCATGTTTTTCTGGTTCCATGATTAGATTCACTTGCTTTTGTTTTCTCATCCACCAGACTGGAGACAACCAAGCAGGCTTTTGTCTGCAGGTCTGTCCATTATTATTGTTCAAAGTACTCCAAAATCAGCAAGCTGTGTTTTTGGTTTTAATTAGCTGGCAAGGTGACAATTCATGCAAGTGTCTGTAAAACTGCCTATGGGAAGATCCCATATGAAAAGAACAGAAATTATTCCCCCTTGGGAGACATAGTGAGACAGCATTATTTTTGGCACAGAAGGAAAGCAGCACTTGAAAGCAGTCTTGTCTTTGATTTGTTATCAAAGCTGAAACTATAAGGAAGCCCAGAAAAGCACTTTTAAGCTGGAAACTTAAAAACAAAATCCCAGGTTAATGCAGATCCCACTTGATGAGGCAAAAAGCAGGAACCAAATTAGCAGAAGGTGGTGAAAGAACACTGAGAAGAGCATCCTCTCAGCATGGGAGCTGCATACCTTCTATGACTGCAAGAGGCAAGAGAGCTGCAGGGCAGGACACAGAGATGTCTGACTGCACAGTGCCAGGACATTGCTGCTAGTGAGAGCTGGGATGAACATAGCCCCCTGTACACCAGCCCTCGGGAAGGCATTAAACCAGAATCAGAAATGTACACTGTGTGTACAGACACTGCGAGGTTTGAGGAGCATTACACGGGAGAACTACCTCCTCACAGTCACTAGCCGGGGGGAGTGAGAAAGCAGGAGCATCCCAGAAGCCATGAGAGTCTGACTGAGAAGGGACAGGGCACAGATGCAAATGGACAACATTTGTCCCTGAGCCTGACAAATTACCTAGCTTATTTCATTTAACTGTCACACAGATGTCAAGGGGCCTTTGAGTTGTCCCACAGGTCCTGGAAATAGGCTCTTATACCATTTCCAGTGGCAGGAAGTAAACATATATTGGAACATGCAGCTCCCCTTTTCAGTCCTGGATGCGACCTCTACATCCTTTAGATGTTCTAGTCACATCTGTAAGGAAAAAAAATGGTTCATCCTTCATTTCTTTTTCAGTTCTCACAACTGTTCTTTCTTGGTTTGTCTCCCAAATTGCTAGCTTTCCATTTCCCTATGATTTCTCTTCTTTCTCCTCTCTGTTATGTCTACTATTCTTTTCAAGTGGTCTTTTCACTTTGCTACACTTCCCAGTGTACATTATGCATTTCCAGGATCTCCACTAGTTGATGAGTAATGACCTAAATCAATTTTCCCATCTTGTACATTCTTGCTTTTTTCTCTGCTGCTCTAATGTCTCCCCTGGGCCTCTGGTGTTTCATCAGAGACAGCTGCATACGCTACCAGTGCCAAAAGATCCTCCATGTTCTTACAACTGTGCTGTATTTACAATTAAACTTTTCACTACAAATGCATGCAGGCTGCCAAAACCAAACCTCATCTTTTATAAACTGTACCCTACCAGTGTGTCAGTGGCTTAAAATTCTCTGTAACCAACTATATCCTGGTTTGATTACTGACTACTCCTTCCCAAAGACAAAATTCCGTGATACAATTCTTTCCTTAGATTCTTTTGCTGTTCTCTTGCTCAGTACTGAACCAAGTGTCAGATTCCTGCTCCTCCTTTCAGTCCTTTAATAGTTCTGACCTTGCCTGCCTTTGCTTGTTTTTCATCACACGCTCTCTCCTGTCCAAGCAGTGCTAGGCTACATTTCCATGTTTCTGTACAGAACTGCAAGTGCTTTTGCTTTAAAGCACATGAGCATGAAGTCTGAGCTGTCTGGTGAGCATCAAAGTGACCAGGGATTTGTCATTCAATTGATCTGCACTTGTGTAGCAAATCTGACATGACCAAAACGCCCCAGACTTGCTGTGCATGCTGCAGACACAAGGGCTGAAGCTTTCCAGAAAGATCAAGTTGACAGCGTATATGCAATAACATTGATCTGCCCTTGTGTAGGACTTCCATGGCTGGGATTTTCTAACATCTGGAAGCCTAGAAAAAATAGATTGAAATCATGACATTTTCCCCAGACAAAATTGTAGGCAGAAAAATGACATGTCCTTATATCAGCTTCCTTTCTTTCTCACTCCCTCGTCACACTTTCTCCTGTGCTAGGCGTCACGTCTGCATGAGTAAGCACGCAGAGACTTCGATACTGCTGTCTTCAGATAATCTCTTTTTTTACTGATTGCAGATGTCTGCGCTTTGCCACTCCTAGTAATGGTTTTGGAGTATTCTGATTTGATCACAGTCTCTCATCAGTAAGAGCACTTTGAGCTCCCATTTGAAACTCATTGGTCACTGCTCTTAAAGTCCTGAACACGCATATTCAGAATACAAATCTTTATTGCAATTGTTCTGCTTCTATAGTCCTAAATGATGGGTCAATATATATGCCTCTCATCTGAGCGCTAGTTCCTGGGCAGCAGAGGAGAGCTTACCAATGGGCTTCCCCCCTGGCATGATGCCTAGTGTTAGGTGATCTCACCTCAAGTTCTGTCTCGGTTTCTGTCTTGACAACTTGCAGCTGTTGCTTTAGTGCCTTTATCTCTTTCTTTCTTTCCTCCTCCCTGAAGAAAAATGGGAAAATACAATCACCTGAATACATTAAAAAAAGACAAGCTGTTTACCAAGAAGGGGAACTTCCTGTTTTCTGACTCATTGCAGCACCTAACTGAGCTCTGGCTCACTCATCCTGCTCACTCAAGAAGTTTCTAACAGCTGAACTAAAAGCAGTGCACGCAAAAGCTTGACCTGCTTTTTCAGAAGAGAAAAAGGCAACTCCTTCCTGTGGGTGAGTAGCAAAAAAAAAAAGGCATCAATCTCTGAGCAGGGAGTCAGCACACCTGCAAGTCAGGAACAGAGGCTACTAAGCAAAGCCAGTGACTTGGTAAGTAAATCTTGAAAGAAGAGGTGCAGGGACCGTGCAAGGAAGATGGGAGTGAAATAGAGAATGAGCTGAAAACCAGAGGATGCATTTGTTAAAAGCTTGGAGTCAACTTGATGGTGACGCAGTTCCTGTAGCAGAGGAAAGAAGCCTATCATTGTGAGACAGTATCTGCATTTCAGACAGAAGCCTCCCTGTTTCTGTGCAGAATGGTGCCTCATCAGCAAACAGTGCCAGATTGTGTAAGTTTCATTATATATATGGAATATGGGTTTTTTTCATATCAGACTTAAAATCTTTCAAAAACCACTGCCTTGGATTCTGAGATCCATGAAGGCATGAGTGAAGGCCAAAAGCTACAAAGTTGTTTACCTGTTTAAAACAAAACAGATGCAGCAACGTTCTAGGTCTTGTTATTTTATTTCACTTGGAGTGCCCTTCTAGGCTTTTATGCTTATGATTTGATTTAAAGCCAGTAAATACTAGAGTTGGTACCTGAGGCTTTGTACCCAGTCCCAACCTTACAATCAAGCATGTTTTCAGAGTCCTTAGGTGGGCATGATAAACAAAAGCACCTGGTAAGGAGTTCCAGTCTCACCACAGACTGGTATATTGACACAAAACCAGAGAAGTATATATTATATTGAAAGACTGATCAAGTTCATGTCATGAAAACAATGTATAGTAGAACAGAAAACACCATGGTTAGACATGGTTGATAGAATGGAATGAAAAGGATTGTGTCCTTTCCCATTGCTATTTGTCTGTTCCTTTCCACATTCCAGTATTGGATAGATATTCCACAAGTACTTTCTGCTTTCATTTTTGCTTTATCTCCCTTCCATGGATTAACAATAAATCCCTTGGGATTAGACAGTAGAAGAGTTGGGGGTTTGTGCTTGAAATCTCGTAGCTCACTAGAAGCTGGAAACTTGTACCAGAGGCAGACCATGCATCCACCATCAGGGCTGTTCCAGTGAGTTGGACTCCTGCACTCATAGTAGCTTTGCTGTCTATCCTAAATGATGAACCTGAGCCCACAAAACAAAGTAGCTTTGAAATGGTCAAATATTCCTTTGGTGACTTCTCTCTGACAGGCTGGGGATTGAACCAGAGCTTCCCATGCTAAAAACATCTCCAGACCTCTAGAACACAGAAGTCTGAACTACGGAAGCACCAGTTTGAGCTGAGATTATAACAAATCTGTACCTTATCTGATGTGGGACGGCAGAGAATCTAGTGCTGTGGCTGGTGGTTTAGCCTTAAGTAAGAGAACTGTCTGTCACCATCTGTGCTATCCTGCTGCTACTGGGAAAAGGGAGCGTATTAGCATATGGGTCAGAGCAGATTCTCCTGAGCATCACATAACCCAAAGACCATATGTTGCTTGCATTGATTTGAACAGATTCTGCACTGCACTGGCTTTCACTGGGGACAAGGAATTAAAGATCAGGGAGCTCCTACATCACATTATGATTTAATTGATTTGGGGCGGTATTTGCATTGATGCGGATACTGGTGTCCACTATGGTCAAAGCTCAGGCAATTCCTAGCTCGGATCAGAATTGGAACCATCAGTTATTTATTTCTAAAGGGGAAAGAAGTCCAGCTTGTAAAACAGAATAGTTTATGTGGAGAAAACAGAGTCCTTTCTGTATTTGGGTTTGGGCTTTTTTCCCCCTTCTTAGCAAATACTGAGTGGGAATTGGTTTCAGCTTTGAGCATTTAAGCAGAGGAGTACTGAACACAACACTGACCTGATGAGAGTATCATAAAGCTTGCTCTTTTTTGCTTTCTCTCTCTCGTTAGCTTCTGTTAGGTTATTAAATGTTCCTGATTCCTGCAGATTTTTCATAGTGGCTGTAGTTATATCACTTGCATACTGCCTGCCAGGAAGAAAAAGATGACAACAGTAATTAATAGGTACTGGTAATACAGTGTCTGCTACCTTTATCCACCATTGTTTACAGCTATAAAATGGTATGGAAATACAAGATCCTGTTTCTTTTCCTATGTCCCCTTAAACCCAGGAATGCTTCTCCCACTGTATCTGCTTCTTGCACATCTAGAGAACTCTGTATTAGTAATTGGTTGAAGTTTATAATTTGGAAGTTATATGTTCGGCTGCCCTGAACGCTAGCCTAGGAAACAGCATGGAGGCACAAATGTATTCATTCTGTGCCTGGCAGTGCTGTCTGTACTTATCTGTTGGGGGATCCTGACTCCAGATACCAGAACATCAGCACTGGCAAGGATTCCACCCAAGCAACCATCATCAACCGGGTAATATTTTGCAACAGCATACAAAATAAACTGATTGTTATTACTTGGCATCCAGAGGCAAGCAAAGGTCAGACTAAGCGTCCTATGAAGCAAGACCCCACTGCTCTCCTTAGAGCTACTCCTGGACCATGACTGCAGTACAGCAGCAGTGGGAGAGTGGGAAGCTTGTGGGTTTGATTTCAAGAGACAGGCTGAGAACTTTACAGCTCCAAGCATCCCCACAGCCATCATGTTTGTGCTTCACTCACCAGTCAGCCTGGATTTTTATAAGACTCTCTATGGACAAGACGCTGTGTTTCTTGGCCCTGCTGGAAAGATGATGGGCACTTTTCAAATCTTCGGTTTTTCCCCACTGCTGCTTGTGTGCAATGCTTTTCGGAGATGTGGAGGTAACCGTTTCCCCACTCCCTTGCCTTGTTGACATAAGCTCTTGGTTGTTTATGTCCAGCTCCTTCTGGGTCTCTATTTCTATAATTTCCTGGCTGCCATTCTGAAAGGGAGTAAAAGAGACCTCCTTGCACAATGCACAGTAGAAATAAACCTAATACAACGTTATATAAAAGGAAGAAAAATTAATGATAAGCTAGAATGAAGCTATACTAAGAGCTGTTGATAGTGTATGGTAACATTCTACAAAGAGCAGAAACATTTATCTTGGTTAGCTTTGAGCACACAATGTAGGCTTATTAAAATTTATGGGATCAAAAGTCCTAACAATCTTTACCATATGAAAGCTTTTCTTCTCCTCAGCCGCAGTTGAGCCCCTGGTTTCTTATTCTAGTCTCTGCAGGCACAGAGAACAAATCATTCCTTCCTCCTTTGCAGCAGCTTTTATGCACTGGAAGACTGTTAGCCTGTCTCCCCTCCACCTCCTCTGAATCTTAACTATTTCCCACTGCCTTCCACCAGGACCTTTCCCTACAATATTCTTGCTATAAGAAGAGCTTAGATTTGTGCAAATAAGTGACAGGTAGCAGCAATCTGCTTAGCTGTTTTTTGAGATGACAGCAGAGCAAGTAAAACACGAATTCGGAAAAGAAATTCAAAATATTAGCAGCTCTCTTCTACATGGAAAGGTATCTTATGGCCATGTACAATTTTATTAAAAAAGAAAAAGGCCCAGAGAAGCAAAAGAACACTAGAAAATGAGCTGAGGCCTTGCTTCCAGGAATTTCCCTGCTCTATACCTTGGGACATTAAAAGATAAAATTTTCTTGCCTGCCTCCTGGCATCTCTGCAGTGGAACACTAAACAGCAGTACTGCTGAAGCCAGCTAATGCAGCCCTGCCAGCCTGATCCTAGTCCATAGCTGCCTGCTCCCCACCCTGACTGTTGGGAGGGATGCATTAGAGAACTCGCTGAACTGAAACATTTTCCAGCATTTTTGGAAAAGTCTGTTTTTAGCAACACCAGTTCTCAGTCTGGATCCCTCCGCAACCACACACATTTGTGCCAACGCAGCACAGAGGGCAGAGTGAAAACCAATGGTCAGGCAACAACTGTGTGTGCGCCAGTAGAATTTCTAAGAAGTCACTTCTCAAGCAAGGCTCTGCTACTGGTCTGCAATGCTGCTGCTGTCCCCATTCTGTGGGGAAGACTGCACAGGGCACTGGAAGAGGCTGCTCCTTTCTGAGTATCTTGACCATCTCTGGATTGGATCAATCAGGCTCTGGCAGTGCCTGATTCACCGCTGACTACATAAAATCATAGAAAACCAGCTTGGAAGAGACCCACCAGATCATCGAGTCCAACTGTTCCTATCAAACACTAAACCATGTCCCTCAGGACCTCATCCATCTGTGCCTTAAACACCTCCAGGGAAGGTGAATCAAGTACCTCCTTGGGCATCCTCTGCCAGTGCCCAATGACCTTTCTGTGAAATTTTTTTTCCTAATGTCCAGCCTAAATCTCCCCTGGTGGAGTTTGAGGCCATTTCCTGTCGTCCTGTCCCTTGGGAGAAAAGCCCAGCTCCCTCCTCTCCACAACCTCCTTTCAGGTAGTTGGAGAGAGCAATGAGGTCTCCCCTCAGCCTCCTCTTCTCCAGGATAAACACCCCCAGCTCTCTCAGCCATTCCTCATAAGGCCTGTTCTCCAGCCCCTTCACCAGCTTCATTGCTCTTCTCTGGACTCACTCCAGAGCCTCAAATGGAGGAGTCAGATGGAGTCTAGTTGACTGCAGACTTATTTTTTGAGCAGTTAAATTTACATTAAATGAATCGCATGCAAAATATACAGAGACCAACACAAATTGCACTGTTAATTAGGAAAAAAAGGTTTAAATAGTTTGTTGGTGATCACTGTACTTCAGAAAGAACTAATTTTGGCAAACAAATTCCTTTTAATATCATGTAGATTTTATGAGTGTTCTGACATTTTAGTGTCTGGGAAAGTTCAAGACAGGCTGTATCTGGATTGTCTGTAAATAGCAGGAACTTACATACTCATAATTACCAAGTAATTATGTAAGAGCAAAGAGTTTTTAAGTTGCAGTTATTAACATCCGTGTAGTCTGTTTACTTTTTGCTAGGCTTTAGCCCCAAATTCAGCAAATAGGAAGGCTGCTTTCATCTGGGTGACGTGCTGCATGAAGCAGCGTGCAAGAGTCCCCAACTCTGAAAATCAATGAGGTGCTGCCAACACTGTGATTAATCCTCTCAGTAATGTCATCGACTTTGAAAATGTCATTGATTTGTTTGACTGACAGAGCTCAAGGGTGCTTTGAAAACAAGGTCTTCTACAGGCCCTATGAGGAATGGCTGAGAGAGCTGGGGGTGTTTAGCCTGCAGAAGAGGAGGCTGAGGGGAGACCTCATTGCTCTCTACAACTACCTGAAAGGAGGTTGTAGAGAGGAGGGAGCTGGGCTTTTCTCCCAGGTGACAGGGGACAGGACAAGAGGGAATGGCCTTAAGCTCCACCAGGGGAGATTTAGGCTAGATATTAGGAAAAAGTTTTTCACAGAAAGGATCTTTGGGCATTGGAACAGGCTGCCCAGGGAGGTGGTTGATTCAGCTTCCCTGGATGTGTTTAAGGCACAGGTGGACAAGGTGCTGAGGGACATGGTTTAGTGTTTGATGGGAATGGTTGGACTCGATGATCCCACGGGTCTCTTCCAACCTGGTTGTTCTATGATTCTATGAAATACAATGATAACAGTCAAATGTAAACTAAGAAGCAGGGAGGAGTAGCAAATTACAGAGCAATGAAGTTAACAAGTAGCTTCACTATACCATTTTCTTGTTTCTAAATCGTTTCCTTCTCAGTTTTGCATCTTTAAGAACACAAGCAGAGTTTGTAGTCTGTGAGTAAACTGTGTTTAAAGAAATTACTTGGTAAAAATGAGCATCTATGATTGAAGAGAAAAGCTAAAGTGTTTTCTCTATAATTTAGGTGTACCTTTAATAGGTCTGTCAACTAGAGCCTGTGTGTCTGAAGAACAACTCCTACTGTCCTAGAGATATGCTCTTTCTCTGTGCTTTTGCTGCTGGCACATAAGAGATTTCCCACCTAGTTTTGTGAGGGAGAAGCAGCCTCTGGAAACGCAGGACTCTGAGAAGGGGAGGAGTGCCCTCTATTGCACAGTCTAAGCATCCTTCATGCCCTGAAATGCAGTTTCTGCAGCTGTGCAATGGATTTTTTTTGAAAAAGCAGTATGGAAACATGTAGACCATTAGTAATTAGCTGATTTCTAACAGGCATATTGATTTACCTTTCTCTTGGTGGTACATCAGAGTGAACAGCATTAGATTTGAAAACTCAGATCCCAGTTCTTATTTCCACCTTGGTTGCACACTTTTTTTCTCTTTTTTTTTTTGAGCTCTTATAAAAAAAAAGGAGTTTCAAGCCTGCTTAAACTTGAAAAAAACTGCTATGTCACAATATATGACAACAGCCCTTAGAACCATTTACCCCTCAGGATGGTCCTGTGCTCTTACTGATGTCTCTCAGCTACCAGAAACACCACACTGCCTTCCTCCACAGCAAGAGATCTCTGGCTGAGCACTGGGGCTTCTCCTTTGCTCTTTGTATCTCTGCCCCAACCCTCTTAGTTATGATGCTTATTAGAAATCAGCTAATTCATAATGGTCTTTGAGAATGTGTAGTTACTTAGAATCATAGAATCACCAGGTTGGAAGAGACCCATCGGATCATCGAGTCCAACCATTCCTATCAAACACTAACCGATGAATCTTTCTTAATTCATTGTCTAAGAGACTAAAGAAACTTTAGTGTGGATTTAAAAAGAACAGAATTACCCTGGGATTGAGTATTTTCAAATACATTTGTTTGTGTTTTTAAAATAGCTGTCTAGATAAGAACCTAGATATGATTTGTGTCCTTTCCCCTAATCCCTCACTTGTCATCTAACCACCAAGATTTTTAAATTACAAGCCCAGGATCCTGATCTTGGGGCAGTAGGTTCCTGTGTACAAAGGCTTCTCAGTGGGGCTGCAGTGTAAGTATTAAAATCAACTCATCCAAGTGCTTTTACTGTGCTTGTTCACCAAAGTGTCATGGAGCACTAAGCAGAGAAAAAGTCTGAGTTGATTCTTAAAAAATGCTGGTAGGAGACATAAAACCAAGACAAGAGGAAGGGGAACACAGTATTTTGGGGTTTTTTTTAAGCAGAGAAGATAGAGGCACATACATGGCTGAGGTCTGGTTTGCCCCTATATGAAACCGGCATGATGCATCCAAGAATTGACAGCCGATTGACACAATTCTCCAGCACAGCAGTAAACCACAGAGCTTCCAGATGAGTGATTTTTTCCATTTCTTTAGTATCCGTGTTCTTGCTAAGAGGCACAAAGACAAAAGATACCAATGAGAAGGATGCTGTGGTGTTAGTAACATAAATAACAGCAGTTTAAACTAAAAATAGACCTGACATAGCCTGATTTTGCAGCCTTTCATATACTTCCCTGGCTTTGTTTATAGCCTCTCATACACTGTTTATAAGAGGAGCCATGCTCTGTTGATGGTTGCATTCAGGGACAGTGGGAATGTTTAGCTTTCACAAAATAAAGTAGGTCCTGTCCCTCCTACAGCAGATCTGGGTAGATTGGCTGAGAAGGGAACGGAGATGGAAGGCACAAAGGGGTGAGGTGACCTCACCATTTAGTTCAAGCGGGAGTAATGTTTCATGATGGACTTTGTTCTTTGCGGAACAATGAAATGACGGTGCCTTTTTCAAAGAAAAAGAGGAAGGTGGTTGATTCACCTTCCCTCGAGGTATTTAAGGGACTGGTGGACAAAGTCCTGAGGGACGTGGTTTAGTGATTGGTAGGAACAGTTGGACTCGATGATCCGGTGTGTCTCTTCCAACCTGGTGATTCTATGATTCTATGATTATGATAAAGTTTCTAACTTCTGGATGGATGAAGATAGGGAAAAGCCTTTCAGCTGAGATAATGGTAGAGGCACCCTAAATTGTTTCAAGAAGCCTGCTTAAATCATGGCAGAAAAGATGACAGCAAAGGAGTGATGCTGACCATTATTAATATGTTTACTATCCTTCTTGTACTATTTATCCTTTCTCTTAATTATAAAAAAATTGCTATAGCTTGAGATGGGAATCTGGTAATATAATGAATAAATAAATTGCTAATAATTTGTAAAATAAACTGAAAACATTGCTTTTCATGTCTTTTTTTTGATAGGAATGGTTGGACTAGAAGATCCGATGGGTCCCTTCCAACCTGGTTGTTCTATGATTCTATGATTCTTTTCAACCTTGGAATCAATGACAGAAGTAAAGATGTACAAATCAAGTACTTTTATATAGAGAAAGTCAGACAATGCCTCTTCCCATTCAACATGCACTAATGACGCATTTTTAAATGTTTTATTCATTTAAATGTTTTACTACTTTTTTTAAAGAAACCTATGATCCATATTTTGAGTCCAAACAACATAAGAAGAATCTATTACACGTGGAATCCTAATGCTACAAATAGGGTGAAAAAAAGCCTTGTTGTGCCATAGCTGTGATAGGTGATTACAAGAGTTCCTGAAAGAAGAAATAACACTTGCAGTTTTCATAGGAAAATGTGACTTATTTGGAAACACAGGAGAATGCAATAGCTTTTCCTCTTTCTTATGAGCAACTTCTGTTCCAGAGAAAATTAACTCTAGATATTAACGTGCATCAAGCTCACAGCTGGGATGTTTCTCCGCAGGCTGCTGGTTTGCCCTCCTGTATATCTCCTCTCAGAACCACATGCTCGCTCAGCAGATGCATGTGCCAAGCTGGTACACTCTGGGCTTATGTGGACTTGGATGTGAGAAGGAAACCGCTGTCTGGGGCATTAAGAAACACTACAAACCGTGAGCCGCTCTCCCTGGAGTTAAGCATTAATGCGGTGCCCATAGACCATCCTGGTGCAGCTATGGGCATTGACCTTAATCACTGCGCTTAGCTGAACTCCTCCATTAAACTCTATTAATTAAAAAAAAAAGTATGTGAAGGATTCAGCTTCCCCCAGAGTTTAGGTTGACATTCTTTCCCTGCTGATCTAAAGGGAAAGAAAAATATATCAAGAAATAATGTCTAAAACAGCTGTATAAAAGGTCTGGCCTCCTATTCCTTCGAGGATTGCAACTGCCTCTGCTGTGTGAGAGTCCTGAATGCGCAGTTCTCCCATCCTGCTGCCTGATAAACTAAACCAGCTTCAAAAGCAGATTTTTTTGCAGCATTCCTTTTAGACACTTAAGAAGATACTGGTGAATTTCAGTGAGAAAACTCAAAGCTGAGAATGTCATATCTCCTTTAGCTCTGTGTTGCAAATTGGCAAAGAGAGATTCTGGATCTCCACAGCAGCAGGGATTTAAATAAAAAATACCTTTGTTTTACCCTGAAAAAATGTCTCTTGGGCAAGCAAAATATTTGTGGCCTTACAAAACTCTGCACACCCCTACAAGTGCTGGGAAATAAGTTGCTCATTTGGGAAAAGGAAAAAGAAGAAATAAAAAAAAAAGAGAAAAAAGAAAAGGAAACATTGATAAGCTGAAGTAACATGGCTTTTGGCTTAAAGGTGGAATTTAGGTTTCCTCATGACTGTAGAGAAACTCTTTCCTCTCCAAATCTGGAGCTGCAGTGATGAGAAACCAGGAGAACTGACAGCAGGAATAAAGACATGGTGCTACTTTTAGCTGTATCTCCTATATGGGACTAAATCTGTGTGGGAGAGGAAAACCTAAGATTTGGGGAGCATTTATTGGCTGTGGCATCTCTATTGCTGGGAAACAGGATTCTGTCAGATCCCTTATTCTCCTTAGAGCAGGGATTTTGTCCTCTGACCAGAAAGATTCCTAGTATACATTTGACAGTGCTTACTGGGTAGATTACTGAGTGTTGCTTTGCTTTCTACCTCTTCCTTAAAGGAGCAGCCAACAGAAAAATTTGGGTGATTCATAATATTCCATCCCTTCTCTGCTCGTACTTCTTAATCATTTCATAGACTCATAGAATCATAGAACAACCAGGTTGGAAGAGACCCATCGAGTCCAACCGTTCCTATCAAACATTAAACCATGCCCCTCAGCACCTCGTCCACCCGTCCCTTAAACACCTCCAGGGAAGGTGAATCAACCCCTTCCCTGGGTAGCCTGTTCCAGTGCCCAATGACCCTTTCTGTGAAAAGTTTTTTTCCTAATGTCCAGCCTAAATGTTCCCTGGCGGAGCTTGAGGCCATTTCTCCCCACCCCGGTGCGGTTCCTCCCACACTCCCGGTGCCAGGCCCGGCGCGACGCCGCTCACCGCCAGGCGGGCTCTCCCGTCTCCATGGCGACCGCGACGCCTCGGGGGGTCGTCGCGGGGCTGTCCCGGGCAGTGCCTGCGCGGAGAGGCGGAGGCCGCCGCTGCCCAAGTCGCCTCAGGAGACGCGGCAGACGGGGAGAGGGAGGCGCGGGCGCTGCCGCGAGTCGCCCCGCAGCGGCCTCGCGCGCTCAGGCGCTGAAGCAGACAGCCCGGGGTCCTTGGCGCCCGCTTCCCGGGAGGCAGCGCGCGCGCTCGGCCTTTCGCCGCCATCTTGGTGGGGCTGTGGGGGTGAGCGCGGCGGCGGTGCGGGCCGGCCCGGGTTGAGGGGGAAAGCCCCGGGCACAGAGACGGTGGCGGGTGCAGGACCGTCAGGGATGGGCGGTTGGAGCTGTGCGGGGCTGGCAGGGGGCGGGATGGCGGCGATGCGCGGCGGATGGTGCCGGCGGGAGGCCCGCGGCCCGGCGGAGGTGGTGATGGGGGGGGCGGCCCTCGGGTGGCCTGCGGGGCGCTCACGGCTCGGTGTCGTTTCTAGGCCTGCGGGGACCGGGGCTGCAGGAGGACACCATGACCGGGAGGTGAGTGACCGGGCCCGGCAGGGTGAGGGAGGGAGGTTCTCCTTTGCTCCACTCTCCTAAGAGCCTGCCTGGAGTCGGGATCCGGGTCTGGAATCCCCGACGTGAGAAGGATATAGAACGATTGATGAGCCTGCAGTGTGCCCAGGTGGCCAAGAAGGCCAATGGCATCCTGGCTTGGATCAGAAATGGCATGACCAGCAGGTCCAGGGAGGTTATTCTTCCTCTGTACTCAGCACTGGTGAGGTCGCTCCTCGAATCGTGTGTTCAGTTCTGGGCCCCTCACCACAAGAAGGATGTTGAGGCTCTGGAGCGAGTCCAGAGAAGAGTGACGAAGCTGGTGAAGGGGCTGGAGAACAGGCCTTATGAGGAACGGCTGAGAGAGCTGGGGGTGTTTATCCTAGAGAAGAGGAGGCTGAGAGGAGACCTCATTGCTCTCTCCAACTCCCTGAAAGGAGGTTGTGGAGAGGAGGGAGCTGGGCTCTTCTCCCAAGTGACAGGGGACAGGACAAGGGGCTGTGTCTGAGTGCCCCCTAAACTGCAGCAGTTCATTTCTTCAGGGGTGAAAATTGCCACCAGTTGGTAGCTACTCCTGTAGCAGTTACTGCAACACAGGAGACTTGGTTTGTGTGGTATATAGGAAAAAAGCAATGATTACTCATCACAGAGTGTTTTGTAGACATTTGAAGACACAACACCTGCTGATGGTGAAGCACTTTGGGTTTTGTATGAAGTTCGTAGTTTCTGAAGTGTATAACAGGAAGAGAGGTACAAAACTCTCCTAAGTACCTTGTGTCCCAGTTACTTAGCTTTCCTCTGTTTACTGAATGTAAGGATTTGTGATAATTAGTAGAAGCAAAAGCAGCAGGGCTTTGGTCAGCTAAATTTCTGCTGGTGTGGAAATAGTTCCTACTGAAGTAGGACATTATTTGTGTTTACGTTTGATACTTTGGAGTGAGTTGTAATTTTTATGTTTTCAACCCATTTAGGCTGTGGTGCAAGGCCACTTTTGCTGGCTACAAGCGTGGCCTCCGAAACCAGCGGGAGCACACTGCCCTCCTGAAAATTGAAGGGGTTTATGCCCGTCAGGAGACAGACTTCTACCTGGGCAAGAAGTGTGCCTACGTGTACAAAGCTAAAAAGTAAGTGACTTTTTATTGTTATGCTAAATGTCAGCTAATGGCTGTATCAGCTTTTGCAAATGCTGAGGTGTGAGCAGTGCTCATAGAGCTTTCGTTAGAACAGTAATAAATTGGGCTAAATTTATCAATACTGCGTTCAAGGAGAGAGCTGTGTAAACCAGCTTCCTGGCTTGGTTTCATTTGTGAAGACTTGGGTTGCTTTTGCTTTAATTGTTCTTAATTGAGATCATGAAATTATGTGAAATAATCACTCCCTGCTGTAAGTAATACTTCAGAGAGCAAATGGGAAAGAAACAAATTTTGCCTGAGCAAAAGCTGAAGGCAGCTTTCATAGAGTAAATGGAAGGGAGGTGAGTTTGGTCAAGGGCTATGAGCTGTGGAGTTAACTCTAACAGCAGAATTATTTTGTGAAGCCTGGAGGAGTTTATATCCTGGCTTTTTTGTGCCTGTGTTGGAGAACGGTCACTTCTGCTGTGTTGGCATTGCTGAAGGCCTTAAGAGCAGTGACTTTTTCTTGCCCTTTGTTTGCCTTAGAGTGTAGCTTTTGACTGCAGTTGTGGGAGTTCAGAATTGCCTTGAATGAAAGCAGTCAGGTTGGTAACTTGACCTCCGTTGTTTTCAGATGGCTTTTCTTCTAAAGCAACCTTGTACTAATGGTTGATATTGATAGGGTTCTGGGTTGATAATCATAGCACTTATTGTTTGCCAGACTTTTAAGTTTTGTGATTTGGTAACAATTCTGCAGTAGAGCTTCCAATAAGTTGCAAGCTGGGATAGTTAACGTCTTTGGGAGGTGTAGTGAAAATCCCAGGTCTAGCAAATTTCACAGGTAAAGAAATGGAATGTGGTCCAACTAAAGGTGTCTGTGGAATAAAGTGCCTTAAAGAGAATGAATTGTCTGCCCCGTGGTGTCCTGTGGAGCTGTGACTGGTGTGCTCAGCAGTACCTTTCCTTTATTTCCTCAGCAACACGGTAACCCCTGGTGGCAAGCCCAACAGGACACGAGTGATCTGGGGGAAGGTGACCCGCGCCCATGGCAACAGTGGCATGGTTCGTGCCAAGTTCCGCTCCAACCTTCCTGCCAAGGCCATTGGACACAGAATCCGAGTGGTAAGTGGATTTATTTTAGCAACGAGATATTTATTGATAGTTTTCAGGATGGCTTTTAATCCTACATAGCACTAGGGAAAACTTGAACTATGGTTCTGTTTCATTGCTTTTGTGTGTTTCGCATGGCTCTTAAGAAAGTGCTGCTTTAGAGCTAGGGGAGGTTTATGTTTGAGTTCCAGGATTTTTGCTTAACTCTCTTCTAAAGCTATCTTGATTTCCCTATGTAGTTTACATGTAGTTTTTGCATCCTTCTGCTCCTGATCCTACGTCCTGAATGTTTTATGTGTCAGGTGTGCTCCCCTGATGTGTCCACCAAGTGCCTGCTCCTTAGCCATGAGGCTTCACTGGGACTGTCTCTTTAGGTCCATTACCCGGAGTTTTGATGCAGGATCTTTCTAGTGATGTTGTCAACAGGAGTATTAGAGGAGTGCAGTCCTTCTTTTCTTTTCTTTCTCCTGTGCTTTAGAAAAAACACAGTAGCAGCAGCATAGTTAAATCCTGTGAGGCATCATCCTCTCAACAGGCAGGAGGCTGAGAGGAGCCGGTATGCCAGCAAAGTGCTACTTCCAGTTACTGAACAAGGTCTTAGGCCTTCCCATTCCTCTTCAGTCCTCTTAGGAGGTTGCTTTCATAGTAGTTGAAGAGACAAAGGATTTAGGCTGTAACTGCAAACCTTTTGTTTAAAGTAGTGCTGTCCAATAACAAGATTTCTAATGTGATTCTCTCTTCTCTTGCCTTTTACAGATGCTGTATCCATCTAGGATCTAAATTTTTATTGAAAATAAAATGGAGAGTCAGTTTAATTTTTGTACATTTCTGTTTTTATCTGCTTCATCTGTTTTGAGGGACTCTGTTCATTTTTCAGTAGCACATTGAAGTTCATGGTAGAGAGGTGGATTGGTTAGTGGGCTGGGTGATGACATCTGTCAAGCAGAATACATTATGAAGACACATCATGGATCCAGCAAAGCAGGAATAAACTCCAGCCAGCTGAGCTAGACCCCAAAGACAGGACATGCCAGCAAGCATTAGGGGCACAGCTGCATGGACCAGAAGTCTGTCAAGGGCACAGGACTCTTCTGGAGACAGAGGGGAACAAACTTGTGCTGCTTAGCTGGCATCCCAGGCTGCGAGAGCTGGAGGGAGCAGGTGTCCAGTGGGCTTCTGGCATATCAACATCCCAGTACTACCTCTTGAAGATGACCATAATATCATCTGAGGCTATTTGCTATCCAGACCATGTCCCTGTCCAAGAAATTCTTGCCTAACCCTGCTCCTTGCTGACCTGATGCCTTGTGCCTACATGCCAGGACAAAGTCCAGTTGCAGTCCCGTAGTGTGCCCGGATGGCACCTCACCAGTTGGTTACCTGTGACCTCTTTCACAGCTGAACAGTGTCCAACCAGGCAGCTCCAACCCCTTCTGCTCTGCCCATCAGAACAACTCCAGCCTGGGAAGCTGATGGATCTGGACTTTATTTTATAAAGAGAGGAACTCAGACCCTTGGGGTTTGGCCTGTGCCAAAAGGGGTTTTGTGGGAAGTAGACAGGAGGATGTGAGGGATGCAGAAGAGCATGTCCCCAGCCACAGGCCTGTAGCTTGGTGTGGTTTGGGGTAATCAAAAAGCTGGACTGCTGGTGTCAAAAGCACATGTGTATTGGGGAAAACTGGAGGCTGGTGGCTGTAAACAGCTAATCCCAGGTTTTTGATATAACCATCACGAGCTGCAATGGGCAGGTAAAAATTATGGAACTATCGAAGTACTGCAGCACCAATCTCCTTTAGGTTGATGCTACTAGATTTCAGGGATTGCCCAGGCTGAGAGCACAAGGATGGTGCCATCACTGGCTGTTTTTTTTCCTTGGCTCTGGTAGGACTTGAGGATCACTCGTCCTTGAGAGAAAAGTCTTGGATTTTGTCTGCATTGGAGGAAATTCATGATGAGGAGGGCAGCTTCAGCAACCAGCTGATGGCAAAGTGAGGCTGCGAAATCATTGGTTTGGAAATGTACTTGGGGATAAATGTAAGTAGAAAGAAGGGACTTAGTGGTGTGTCCACCTGGGATTGCATCAGTTTGTGTGAGTATATACAGTTACATGGTAGATACAGCTGGAAGAAGTCCAGAAGAGGTACCTTGTCCTTGAGTTTAACTTCATGTCTGTTGCCAGCCAGGTTTCAGCCAGTTTTTGAGGATCTTCCCAGTGGAAGAGCAAGGAGCTGAGCACACTAAGGGGCAGCTTCTGTTTACATCCAAGGGACAGGCAGAGACATCACTCCTACAGTGTAAAGCTACTGCTCCAATGCAAGCAGCACCCCACATATGGCCCAGTCCCCATCCTCCTGTTCTGAAGTACCTTTCTAGGCTCGTCTGCCATCCAGAAATGGATGGTGAATCAAGGAAACATGAGGAAACTTAGGTCAAACGCAGAGATGGGCAGGATGAAGTAAGGCCTTCAAAGGGAATGGGATTTTGGAGAAGAGAGGCAGGGAAAGCTTTGTGGTTCCCCATCAGGAAGCCAGGCTGTGTCTGAGCCATGGAGCAGCCACGGACTTCCCAGGCTTATTTGCTTATGAGGTGTAACACCTGTTGAGCAGAGGTCAGAGGGGTGTGATGGCTTGAATGGATTCAGGCCAGGGGTGAGTTGGCACATGTTGCCAGGAGACCAAAACTGGGCTGTGTCAGTGGTCCCTGGAGGTGGCTGCGTGTGGGAGACAGGACAGAGCAAAGTTTGGGTTCAACTGTGAATAAACTTGTTACAGGAATACAGTTAAAGCTTGATACAATTAAAGGTGGGTGAAAAGTGGGGAGGGATCTGGATTCAGGGCTAGAAAGATTGAGGAGAAGCTCAGAGGAAAAGATTAGAAGAGCTGTAGGAGAGTAAAGAGAAGATGGGCTAAAAAGAGATCAGTGGCACTGGGTGGTTCAGGGTAAGGGAATAGGAGGGGCTTGTGGTATTTTTTTTCACTTTCAGTGACTTTCTTTGTTACTTCTTTGGGGCACTAAGGATCTTCATGATCAGTGAGTGCTGGTGCCCTGGCCCAATGCTGCTGGTGGCAGCTGGTGGAGCTGCACAAAGCAGGTGTCCTCCAGCACCTCTTAAAGATGATGTGTTTTTCCAAAGCAGTAAGTGGAGGTAGGTTTGGAGAAGAGCACCTGTGCAGAGGTTTGCTAATGTTTAGCTTGTCAGCAGCCAGTTCCCTGTCCTGGCTGGCTTAGAGGCTTTTCCAAGTGCCCCTGTGAGCAGCAACACTGCTGAGAGGAAGACTTCAAGGAGTTGAACTGCATCTTTGGACTTGGGAGGTCTCGGAGCTGCTTCCACAGACCCATTCATGCTCATTTAGCCTCTCTGCCCTCCCATCATCAAAACTGCCATGAGAATCCTTTTTCCTGTCTTCTTTCTACCCTCCCCAGAAGAGACATTTATCTTGGTAAATGCATTGCTTAAGGTGACTAATTCAATGGAACTTTGATTTTGTTTTGATTTCAAGACACTACTAATGCACACGACCATTTCATTTCGCTGAACAAAGCATCTTTTCTTTCTCCTTTGAAGTCCCAAATAAACAGACAATATGTTTGCTCTGAATAGCCAGGGGCATGTGTAAGAGATAACCCTCATTTAGGGTTATCTGGAGAGGTTTTCTACAAATTTGACTGTTGGATGGGCATTTGAAGGAGTTTCAGACCTTATAGATACAGCTGCTCTGATGCTCGCCGGCATTGTGAAGTCCCTTTTTTAAGAACTACAAATTCTGCTGACCTGACTGTCTCTGAACTGTTTGAGCTGTACCCCTTTGAGTAACACAAAGGAGGATAAAGTTGTATTTGCTATTAGATCTTACCTCTGTTAATGAGTAAAGAAGTGTAAACAAGGTTGTTTGGGTATTGTGAATCACATTCACATTTCCAACCAGGCTCACGGGTACCCAAAATTAACTAGAGAATTGCAGTGGCTACAAAGACAAGCTTTATCCGGCCCCAAATATTAGATTATAGAGGCTGTGCTAGCAGTTTAAACATCAAGGCTCCTTCTGAGCCGAGATAGGAGGACAATTTCAATGTTTTCTGTGCTTTCTCTGTAGGAGAACCCTATCTCCTTAGAGTCAACTTCAAGAGATCTGGGCTTGCCTGGTCGAACTGGCCAAAGTGTCTGTCTTTGGTTTGTTCCCTGCAGGGAGAAGCCACAGCTGCTGATCCCCCTTCCCAGAGACCTTCGGCTTGTGACTGGCTTATGAACAAAGCGAGGACTGTACCTGAGATTCAGTAGTGGGGGAAAATATAAGCAGAGTCACCCCAGGGTGAAGGTTCCTGGGGACCAGCACCCACTTCTGTGGCTGCTGGCACAGCTCATGGTGCTGGTTACACCCAGGGCTTTTCTCCGCAGAGTCATGAGCAGGATTCTAGACAGATGAGAAAAAACAGTCCGAAATACAAAATCTAAATACACTAAGGCCAGACCTGTTTGTTGAGTGGTGTTTAACTTTGTAGCCCTGACATGCTGACAGCTGCTCTTGGGGCTACTACGCTGGTGTGGAAAACATGGGCTCTTGCAACAATAGACTCTGATCTCTGGAAGAGGAGCCTGATCCTTCTGTTTTATCTCCCCTGGGCTTGCTGATCAGCACCTGTGAATGAGTAAGTTACTTTTGCTGGGAGCCAGGGCAGCAAGTCACTCTGAAACCGTCATCCAGGCTGTCTGGCTGCTGCGATGCTGGCAGGGGACAGTGTTTGCTAAGCCTGTCAAAGCTGGGACAAATGTTTGCCTGGCTAAAAGTTGGTGGCACACAGTGAATTCTGGTCAATCACTAACCCATGTCCCTCAGTACCTCATCCACCCACACCTTAAACACTCCAGGGAAGGCGAGTCAACCACCTCCTTGGGCAGACCATACTATTGCCTAGTGACCCTTTCTGTGAAGATTTTTTCCCTTATGTCAAGTCTGAACCTCCCCTGGTGGAGCTTGAGGCCATTCCCTCTCGTCCTGTCACTTGGGAGAAGAGGCCAGCTCCCTCCTCTCTACAACCTCCTTTCAGGGAGTTGTAGAGAGCAATGAGGTCTCCTCTCAGCCTCCTCTTCTCTAGGCTAAACACCCCAGCTCTCTCAGCCGTTCCTCAGAAGGCCTGTTCTCCAGCCCCTTCACCAGCTTTGTTGCTCTTCTCTGGACTCGCTCCAGAGCCTCAACATTCTTCTTGTGCTGAGGGGCCCAGAACTGAACACAGGATTCAAGGAGCAGTCTCACCAGTGCTGAGTACAGAGGGAGAATCACCTCCCTGGGCCTGCTGGTCATGCCATTTCTGATCCAAGCCAGGATGCCATTGGCCTTCTTGGCCACCTGGGCCACTGCTGGCTCAGGTTAGTTGCTGTCGACCAACACTCTGAGGTCTTTCTCCTCCTGGCAGCTTTCTAGACAGACTTCTCCCAGTCTGTAGCTCTGCATAGGGTTGTTGTGCCCCAAGTGCAGGACCCACCATTTGGCTGTGTTAAATGTCAGCGTCGTATCACAGCCTGTGTTTTCTAGTGGGTGCGGGATGGGTGCGGAGTGGTGGCAGGAATGAGGCTGAGAGAGCTGGGGTTGTTTACCCTGGAGAAGAGGAGGCTGAGGGGAGACCTCATTACTCTCTACAACTCCCTGAAAGGAGATTGTGGAGAGGAGGGAGCTGGGCTCTTCTCCCAAGGGACAGGGGACAGGACAGGAGGGAATGGCTTCAAGCTCCACCAGGGGAGATTTAGGCTAGAGATTAGGAGGAAGTTTTTCACGGAAAGGGTCACTGGGCATTGGACTAGGCTGCCCAGGGAGGTGGTTGATTCCCCTTCCCTGGAGGTGTTTAAGGGACGGGTGGATGAGGTCCTGAGGGACATGGTTTAGCGTTTGATAGGAATGGTTGGACTCGATGATCCGACGGGTCTCTTCCAACCTGGTTGTTCTATGATTCTAAGCCGGGAGTGCGGGGCCGGTGCGAGGCGGTGTCTGTGGGCGGTGCGGAGCCCGTTGGCCGCGTGGGGGCTGCCGGTGGGCGGTGCCGGCGCGAGGCGCGGGGATGGCGGCGGCGGAGGAGCTGCGGGAGCTGCGGGCGCTGGTGGAGCGTGCGGGCGGGCGACAGGCCGTGCTGCTGGTGGCCGAGGTGGCCGAAGGGGTCCCGGCGGGGGCCACGCTCGCCGCCTTCGCCCGCGACCTGCTGGGCGACGAGGCTCCGCCGGGGTCGGTGCCGGTGTCGGGGGTGCGGCGGCGGCGGTCGGGGGGCGGTCGGGGGCTGCGTGCGCGGCTGCTGCTGGTCGTGTGCCGCGGGGGGGCGGCTCGGGGCCGCGGGGCTCGGGCTCGGCTGCGGGAGCTGCTGCGGGACGTGCGCGGCCGCCTGCCCCCCGCGCCCCCTCCCGCCGTCGTCGGGGTCCTGCTGCCCGGAGCCGACCGGGAGGACGCGGCGGCGCTGGAGGCCGCGCTCCGCCGACACTTCCCCGCGGGGGGAACCGTGCAGGCCGCCCGGTACCGGCCCGGCAGCCCCAACGCCTGCAGAGCCGCCGCATGCAGAGCCCTGAGAGCAGCCCTGCAGCTTCCCACAGGTACTGACACACCACAGGAGACAAGCTCCCGGGGGGATCTGGGCACTGGAACAGGCTGCCACGGAGGGGGTGGATTCACCTTCCCTCGAGGGGTTTAAGGGACGGGTGGACGAGGTGCTGAGGGACTTGGTTTAGTGTTTGGTAGGAATGGATGGACTCGATGATCCGATGGGTCCAGAGGAGTTCAGAGATGAGTCCAGAGAAGAGCCACGAAGCTGGTGAAGGGGCTGGAGAACAGGCCCTATGAGGAACGGCTGAGAGAGCTGGGGTTGTTTAGCCTGGAGAAGAGGAGGCTGAGAGGAGACCTCATTACTCTCTACAACTACCTGAAAGGAGGTTGTAGAGAGGAGGGAGCTGGGCTCTTCTCCCAAGTGACAGGGGACAGGACAGGAGGGAATGGCTTCAAGCTCCCCCAGGGGAGATTTAGGCTAGAGATGAGGAGGAAGTTTTTCACAGAAAGGGTCATTGGGCATTGGAATAGGCTGCCCAGGGAGGTGGTTGATTCACCTTCCCTGGAGGTGTTTAAGTGATGGGTAGATGAGGTGCTGAGGGACTTGGTTTAGTGTTTGATAGTAATGGTCAGACTAGAAGATCCGATGGGTCCCTTCCAACCTGGTTGTTCTATGATTCTGATTCTATGATATGGTTTAGTGACTGATGGGAATGGTTGGACTCGATGATCCAGTGGGTCTCTTCCAGCCTGGTGATTCTATGATTCTATATGATCTCTCTCTCCTCCCACTCAATGGAATGGGGCTTTTGCCACTGGGATCTGAGCGCTCCTAATGGGATCTCCCTCCCACCCAATAGATTTCTGCTTTTCCCATGGGGATCTGAGCATTCCCGGTGGGATCTCTCTCCTCCCACCCAATAGAGTTCTGCTTTTGCCATTGGGGTCTGAACACTCCTAATGGGATCTCTTCCTGCACCCAATAGAATCCACGTTTTCCCACAGGAATCTGAGCACTCCTGATGGGATCTCCCTCCTCCCCAACAGAATCCGGCTTTTGCCATTGGGGTCTGAGTACTCCCTGTGTGATCTTTCTCCCCGCACCCAATAGAATCTGGCTTTTCCTGCAGGAATCTGAGCACTCCTAATGGGATCCCCCTCCTACCCCAATGGAATCAGGCTTTTGCCATCAAAATCTGACCAATCCTCATGCGATCTCTTCCCAGCCGCAAGGGGATCTTGCTTTTCCCATTGGGATCTGACTATACCTTATGTGGGATCTTCCACCCAATCCGATCTTACTTTCTGCAACAGGATATCTTATCCTGTGTGTATATATATATGTGTGTATATATATATATATCCTGTATATATCTTATCCTGTTGGTGTTTGATAGGAACGGTTGGACTCAATCATCCAGTGGGTCTCTTCCAACCTTGTTTTTCTATAATTCTATCATTCTATCCTGGTGAAATCAGAGCTTTCCCAATGGGATTTGCCTCTTCCTGGTGACTTCCCAGTTTTGGTAGCTGGGGAGGCCAAACTTGCGAGCAAGTTGGGAAGCACTAGAGCATTCCAGGCCTGTGGCAGCTGTGATGCTGTGGCTGTCCCAGTTTATGGATGTTTCCTCTTGGGGCACAGGACTGGGGCTCAGCCTTTGCAATAGGGAGCAGGCAGGACCTGACCTTCCTGTGGGAGCGAGGAGATTGTGCTGGCTTTGCATAATGAATAAGAACAACAGCAAATGAGTGTTTGGGTTTCAAACTAAACATCTGTTGGTGGCCAGTTTAAGCCACCTGAGGATGGCAGGATGAAAGGCGGGTGTCAGGTCTCGAGGAGCAGCGCTTGTCCTGCGGTGAAAGGCGAGTCATGTTTGTGTGCAATTGCAGGGTGATGGGCAGCCACAGAAAAGAGCCTGGGCTCCCTTTTATCTTTGGCACTGCTTCTTTTGGGCTGTTGTCTTTTCCTTCTCCCTTCTTTCATTCTTTCCCCCACTTTTTCCTTGCTCCCCTTCATTTCTAGTGGCTCTGATCTTCTGCTGTTTCACTACCTTTACCCTGAGGGATCCTGGCACTTGCCTGCAGCACCACATTGCTAGTGTCCTCTGGGATGGCTGGGACCTGGGAATACTTAGCTGCAGCTCACGTGCTTCTTTCCATCAGTTCAGTCCAGAATCCTGGATCTGGTCCCTGAAGGGCTCTGAGATGGCCAGGACCCACTGTGAAGGTGCAGGGCTGTCTTCTGCCAGCTCATTGTACCGGGACACACAAAATCCCCTTTCCAGCTTCTCTCCTTTCACGTGCTTTTGTCTTCCTCACATTGTTCCTGCCACAAGAATTCCTGGTGTGCTTCTAGATGCCAGTGAGCCCTCCAGTTCTGGTCACAGCAGCTGTGGAGGCAGAAAAATATCCCTGCACACGGGACATTTTTCTACCTCTGCACATTGCTGGTTTGTGGCTCCGTGCACGTGTTCCGGTGGCTGGTTGTGGATTTTGTATTTTGTGCAGACTTGGAAGCAGCATAGCAGCCAGCAGTGGAGAAATAGGAGCAGAAGGGGCTGGAATGGGTGTTGCAGCCTGTTTGTGTGTGCTTTGTAAGGGCAGTGGGTAGGAGGACTCGGCACGTTGCTTTAATTCACCTCTGATGCTTGCCTGATGCTCTTAGTCATTTAAGTGTCCCAGGACCTGTGTGTGTAATGATGCTCATCAGCTGCGGGGTTCAACCTTAGGCAGGGGCAGCTTCTTTCCATGCCCTTGTGAGCCCTACCTTTCAAAATGGGGCCAGAGAGATCCCAAGCATAGCTGTGTCTCCCGAGAGCTGGGGACCTGGTAGTGCCAGGCACCATCTTCATTGCAGCCTGATCTCCTTCCCCCCGTGGCTTTCATAGAATCACCAGGTTGGAAGAGACCCGTCAGATCATCGAGTCCAACCATTCCCACCAAACACTAAACCACGTCCCTCAGCACCTCGTCCACCCGTGCCTTAAACACCTCCAGGGAAGGTGAATCAACCACCTCCCTGGGCAGCCTGTTCCAGTGCCCAATGACCTTTTCTGTGAAATGACCCTTTCCCCACAAGCAAGGCACAAGGGGAATAATATCTTTAATGTAATGTGAGGGAGGACTGTGGGGCACCCTGCAGAGCAGGTTCTAGGGATGACACCGTAATGATCTCCTCAGCCAGGGCTGAGCTTGTCTTGTTTCTTCTCTTGACTTGAAAAGGGGCTTGTGCTGAGCTGATAAAAGATGCTCCTGCGTCTGGATAAGGATGCTTTGTGATGTACAGAGTGCAAGGCTCTCTGTACGTGTACTCGTGCCTGTTTTATTGCAGCCCAGCTTCAAAGCCTCTTCCACACACGTAGCTGCTCGGCTCTGTCTGTGACAGCCGCTCTGGAGCTGCAGGATCCCCTTGCTGGGAGTGTCCTGGACACTCATTTGTGCAGTAGAACTGTAACAGGAATGACAACGGGGTTCCTGCGTCTCTTGGGTCTGAGCAGGAATGCGCTGCTTCGTGCTGTGCTTCAGTGGTGTCCAGAGTCCCCGTGCGCTGTGCAGAGGGACTGTGTTTACAGCTTGGAGGTTTTAGCTTGTTGACTGACAGAGCACTCTGCCACTGTGAACCCTTCAGTGTCGCAATGGGTCGATAAGCTGAAGGACGCTGAAGTGGTTTATCATCTTTTATCTGATTAGGAGGTGAAAGGCTGGATGATATTTTGATGGAGATGCTGAGCTGCTGCTGTTGCAGACTGCATAAAATATGCTGGAGTAGTGTTTTACTATAATGGCTCGAAAGCCTGTAGTAACTTGTTGTGACCTATGTTGTCCTCTGGAATAAATACTATACCGTGCATCGATGGAGGCCACGTGCTCTCTGCATTTTGCAAGCAGTTACGGCTCTGGTTTTCAGTGTGCTGTGAGTCTGCGTGCCCAGCAGGACTCCCTGGCAAGGAGGAATTGCTTAATAAAACAGGGAGCAGTAAATAGGTTGATGTGGCAGAAGTTGTGCAGTAATACCAAAGGAAAACTTCCTTCTGAAGGAATTCCCAGCCGTGTCAGTCCCGTTCTCGCCACGTGTGCTGGCTGAGCTCTTGCCAAGTTTCTTGCTTGCTCTGGTCTCTGGCATCCAGGATGGTTTTGGCAAGGAGGTAGCAAAGTGGAAACCAACAGCAGGGACAAATTTCCAGGGCAGCAGAGAGTTTTCAGCCTACAATAAATATTACTGGGAGCTGCTCTGTGCTTCCTGGGGGTGGGCTCTGTGGAGTGGAACAGGTTTCACTGTGACTGGGCACTAGAACAGGCTGCCCAGGGAGGTGGTTGATTCACCTTCCCTGGAGGTGTTTAATGGATGGGTGGACGAGGTGCTGAGGGACATGGTTTAGTGTTTGATAGGAATGGTTGGACTCAATCTGGTGGGTCTCTTCCAACCTGGTTATTCTATGATTCTATGAGGAGTTGGGCTCGTGGAGGGGAGATGTTTTAAGTCAGCAGTGGGGAAGTGGGGGAGCAGCAGGGCTCACCTGCTGCCAGTCTGAACTTGTCTTCCCTGGTTTATCCAGAAGAGGTGAAAAACAGAAGGAGGTGGAGGCTCCCATCCTTTCTGCGATGCATTTCGTGGAGCCGGAGAAGCCAGAGAAAAGATCACGAAGCAAAAGCTGCAAACCACATTCATGAAGGTATGTCCAGCTCCCTTCCTTGTACTCCTGCTGTCAGGAGTTCCCCGCTGACTCCTTGGGGGTCCTGGTGCCCAAACTACTTGCTGGTGGTCTCCTTAAGCTATTTCCAGCTCTGCAGATGACTTCATCCCTTCCCTAGCTGTGGCTTGGCCAGAACCTGAAGACAAACAGTGCACACCTGGCTGCTGTGTTGCTGTCTTTTTGTTTTCTGACCTTTCACTTGGCTAAATAAACCCACACTGGGTCCAGTGCCTAACTATACCCCTGGGAGCAGTGCTGGACTCAACGGTGCTTTGCTGGACCTCCTGTCAGCAGAACTGCTGTCCATCCAAACAATTAATTGGAAGAATCACCCTAATCTTAGATCACGTTTTCTGCAAACAGCTGGAAGGAGTGTTCCCAAATCACATGCATTTGGGGTTTTTTTTTGGGGGGGGGAGTGGGCAGGAGGAAGAGGACGGTCAGCCTTCGGCTCCCTGATTCAAAAAGAACTTGTTCACGTACTGTATACCCCAGCGTTCGGTCTTTGCTGTACCACTGGCACTTCTGCTCACCTTTTCCAGCAGTGATTGTCTTTTTGCAAAGGATCCTTATGCAGGAGGCTACAAGGTGCATGGTGTGGAGGTCCGGACTGCTTTGCAAAGCATGCAGAGGAGGGGAAGCTCCTCTGCTGTAAAAAGCATAAGATTCTGAGAAAACAGTTCAAATGTTAGTGTGGCTTTGAGACCTCTCTAGGGTCAAAAAATTTAAGCGTCTGTTCTTGCCATAAGTGCCAGGCAGATGATGCATCATGGCCACACAGCTTATTCTGAAGTTGCTGAGACTGGAGGAGGCCGAGGAGCTGGGTCCTGTGTTCCTTTGGTCATCGTTGAAGCAAAGCTGAGTTTGTAAAACAAAATGAAAATCAGTTATGAAAAAATCAGCTGTGTTTTGGTCACGAGTATGTATCGATTGCTTTGTCCCACACTTTCTTTTGTTGTTTTAAGCTGCATTTTGCAAGAAGGGTTTCCCATTCATATCTCCCTTGACCTCTATCTGCTCATTGCAGATGTCCTGCAGGACCTGGAGGAAGAAGTGGCTCTGACCAGTCTGTCTCCCAATGGATATTGTGAAGAAGCTGTTGGAGACACGGGCACCTAGAGTTGCTGGGTGCTCAGCACAGTCCATGTCCCGGATCTGCCTGTGGATTTGGAGCAGTGGGAAGAGGAGCTGGTGCGTGCCCACTCACCCTCTCCTCCGAGGACCCACAGCTCAGGGGAAAAGCTGCTCAGCTTAATTCAACCAGGTCTTCTGTAGCCAACAGCCTTGAGAGTCCGTGGCAGAGAGCATCCTGCTGCCTGGGGGCACCTGGAGCTGCCAGTGGACACTGGGCTTCTGAGCAGCCCTTTGGGGATGTATCTGAAGATGATGTGGGGGCTTTGGATGTGAAATGCAGCCACCTGCTTGAAGAAAGCGGTACACTTCCTAATTCTGAGCAAAGTTCCCTGCTGAGATTGCCAGGGCTGGTTTCCCTGGCAAACAAATTCTGCTGCCTTGTGTTCCTGCTTTATTGCTGCTTTGAAGTTCTCACTCTCTATCTGATCAGGAAAAAAAAAGACAAACAGTAGCATGGAAACTGCAATGAGACTAAATATGAGGTCTCGGATCTACTGAAAAGGCTTGAATGAAACCCTGTAATGTGAAGAAATGCAATAACGCTCTCCTGGGAGCACTAAGAGTGGTGCAAAAGATACTGACAGTAACACAGCTGGAGCAGAGTGGGATTTGGAGCAGGATCCATCCCTCTGGCTTGTCCTGGTGCTCATAGATTGACTAGGGGACTCGGAGGGGGTGGCAGATGGACACTATAGCGTGGCTGATGCTGGATGGGGTTATGGGAGAAACCCTCTTACCTTCACAGTTGTGCTGTGACAGGTTTTGGAGGTGGCCTGCAGCATTCCTCTCAACAAGACGTGTCTGCTTCACAAATAAATATGTGAATACAAAAATAATCTATTTAAGTAGTCCCAGAGGGCTGCCTGTAGCCTGTGGGGCAACACAATTTATTACAAATTCTTGGTTTATGAGGAATATTATTAGAATGGTAGGAATGCCTTTTTTATTTTTACTTTAATGCAAAATAAAACGGGTCTTGTTTTATTTTTAGCACAAGCTGGGTTTTGTTTGGGACTTGCTGTCCTTTTGGAATTCCAGGCCAGAAGCTTCAGCCCATCGTGTTCTGCCTATCTCTTCTCTGGGTTAGCTGCTGAATCCTGTCAGTTCATTCTTCGTGCACATCTGTCCTCTCTCTTACTCCTTTTTTCCCAGTGGCAGCTGAAGTGTCTGCAGTCCTGCCAGCTCCAGCCAGCCCTCTCTCCCAGGAGTGTGCCTTCAGCCTCTCTTACCTGGAGCATGGGATGACTTTTAGCCAGCTTTGCTCATGCTTACGATCAACATTTTTCAACAAGCCATTTTTCCGTGCCTTAGTTTCCTCACCAGTATGACGGAGAAAGCAACACCTACCTACCTCACTGGCAGTGCTGGGGCAGAGAGTATCAGCTTTCAGGTTTAGAGTTGGTCCATTCAGTGCTGCTTTGCCCTTTTGGCTGGGAGAGAGTGCCTGAGGGTGTCCAGGTCGTGCTGGCCGGGTCGAGTGGGAGGGATGGGAGCATTTCAGGCTGTGCTTGGCAAGTCTGTGCATCATCACACTGCTCACTTGAATATGCTGGGATAGTTAGGCTTGGTCTATGTAGGAATGCTTTGCCTGAAATGCAGCCGTAAGTAGTTGTTGCTGCCCCATAAGGTGGTGTGGGAGGGGGTAGGAGGATGCCAAGTCCCTGTGAGCAACGTTTAGGGGTGTTCATGTCACGTCTCTTCATATCAGATGCACTTGCCTGCATGGTTTGAGCTGAAGGAGAGAAAACCTAGGAGGTAGCCGACACTGGCAGAGTGTGTTGCCCTGCAGAGAGGGCACTGGGCCTGCTCTCCTTCCACCCTGCAGGATTTTTGTGGCTTTTCTTTGCCTTGTATTATGACCAGGTGAAAAATACAAATAGGACCAAGCCACTTCACGAAGCCACTTGGTGTGGTGGCTGTATTCATGACCTTGGGCTTCAGCTCTGAGTAGTGAGTGCATTTTAGTGAGATGAAGGTATCCCACTACTCTACCTACTCAGAGTTATGGTCAGGGCAGTTTGGGTTAGGGTTAGGATTAGAGTTTAGGGTTATGGTTTGGTTTAGGAGCCATTAGGATTAGGTTTAGGATTAGGGTTAGGAGTTAGGGTTAGGTGAAATTACCGATAATTTATAAATCATCCATGTTTACTCTTTGCAGTGAGACTTCTGTGGAAGTGGATGAACTACTTGGGGTTTCGGAGCTGAGAGGGAATACACTTAACCTGAAGTCTTTCATTCCTTTAGCTGAGGAATAAAAGTGACTTGAATCGTTTACCTTTTTTCTTTAACCTTTTTCCCCACTGTCTGGGCACGTGGATGTGCACCTGAGGTTTTTACATGTTTAATTGATTTAATAATGTAGGTGCACAGTCATCTTACATACTGGCTGTAAAGAATAAAGACATTTAATTTCTGAATTGGAACATGGTTCGGTTTGGGTTTTGAAACAGTGTGACCAGCAGGTCCAGGGAGGTTATTCTCCTTCTGTACTCAGCACTGGTGAGGCCGCTCCTTGAATCCTGTGTTCAGTTGTGGGCCCCTCACCACAAGAAGGATGTTGAGGCTCTGGAGCGAGTCCAGAGAAGAGCAACAAAGCTGGTGAAGGGGCTGGAGAACAGGCCTTATGAGGAGCAGCTGGGGTTGTTTAGCCTAGAGAAGAGGAGGCTGAGAGGAGACTTCATTATTCTCTACAACTACCTGAAAGGAAGTTGTGGAGAGGAGGGAGCTGGGCTCTTCTCCCAAGTGACAGGGGACAGGAGGAGAGGGAATGGCCTTAAGCTCTGCCAGTGGAGATTTAGGCTGGAGATTAGGAGGAAGTTTTTCCCACAGAGGGTCATTGGGCATTGGAATAGGCTGCCCAGGGAGGTGGTTGAGTCACCTTCCCTGGAGGTGTTTAAGGCACAGGTAGATGAGGTCCTGAGGGCCATGGTTTAGTGTTTGATAGGAATAGTTGGACTCGATGATCCGATGGGTCTCTTCCAACCTGGTTGTTCCATGATTCTATGATTCTTACAACAGTGACTTTACTGACGTTTCTCTTGATTTATATAAAATCAGGGCAAGAGGAAATGGACTCAAGCTCCGCCAGGGGAAGTTCAGGCTGGACATAAAGAAAAATTTTCATGGAAAGGGTCACTGGGCACTGGTAGAGGCTGCCCAGGGAGGGGGTTGATTCACCTTCCCTGGAGGCGTTTAAGGGATGGGTGGATGAGGTGCTGAGGGACATGGGTTAGTGACTGATGGAATGGTTGGACTCGATGGTCCAGTGGGTCTCTTCCAACCTAGTGATTCTATGATTCTGGGTCCCATTCAAGCACTGCCAAACGCGCAAGACCCACGCGGCTTTGGATGAGAGGCGGGGCGGCTGCGAGGTCCCCGCAGGCAGAGGTGTTCCGGACGCGCCCTCCTGTTTCTGCGCCGCCTGTTCCGGCGATCGCTGCGGACACCTTCCCGTGAGCAGCGAGGTCCTGCCGGAAGGGGCCCTTGGCAGCACTTCCGGGCCGGGCGGCGGCGCGGAGCGAACCCACCTGCGGGCGGCAGCGGCGGAACCGGCAGCACCTTCCCCGGGCCCGAGCGGACCCCACCTCCCTCCGCGGGCCGGCCGGGCGGCACCATGATCACCTCAGCCGGTGAGCGAGCGGCTCGGGGCAGGACTGCCTGCCGGCGTTTCGCTGAGTCAGGGCCGTGACTGGGCACCGCCGCGGCGCACCGAGGCGTCACGGAGCCGAGCCCCTGACCGGTGGCGGCCTCGGAGCCCCTGGCCGGTGGCCACCGTGCGCCCCGGCGGGAGCAGGAGGCCGTCTCGGTGCCCGCCGGGTCGCCGCAACCGGCGCTTGAGGCGTGAGCCGCGGGGGGAGCTGCCCGGCAAATCGCCGTGTGCTCCTGCATCACCGGCTCAAAGCGATTAACGTGTCTGGGGGGTAAATCCCGCGGGCAGCGGAGTCTGTAAGAGGGGAGTGAGGGGGCAGGGGCTGCGAGATTGAGCTGTGGAGGGAATCAGAAACGCAGCTGCCTCCAAGAGGCAAAGGCAAAAGGAGCATGTGGAGAATTAAATGCTCTTTCTGAGTCTACTGAGACCTTCACAATATGAGGAAGTACAAGTGTTTTCAGGAGTCATCTGTCATACTTTGTAATCATGTGTGTGAACAGGTGATACCAATCACCTGTGAAGGGGCTGGAGAACAGGCCCTATGAGGAGCGGCTGAGAGAGCTGGGGGTGTTTATCCTGGAGAAGAGGAGGCTGAGGGGAGACCTCATTGCTCTTTACAACTACCTGAAGGGAGATTGTGAGGAGGAGGGAGCTGAGCTCTTCTCCCGAGTGACAGGGGACAGGACAAGAGGGAATGGCCTCAAGCTTCACCAGGGGAGATTTAGGCTGGAAATTAGGAGGAAGTTTTTCACACAGAGGGTCATTGGGCTGCCTAGGGAAGTGGTTGATTCACCTCCCCTGGAGGTGTTTAAGGCACGGGTAGATAAGGTGCTGAGGGACATGGTTTAGTGTTTGATAGGAATGGTTGGACTTGATGATCCTATGGGTCCCTTCCAACCTGATTGTTCTATGATTCTAATCCTGGTATATTAAGTGAGTTGAAACAGACTTTACACCAAGTATGAGCAATTAAATATTTTTTTGCATTAGCAATAACAGAACCTATTACTCAAAGAACATCAGAGGACTAGAGCAAAAATGGAGACAGGTGAACTGAAAGTTTTTCCAGGTGACTAACTGTTATTTTTGGTGCTGAAGCAAGTTGTGTTTTTGTAAGGAAAGCAAGCAATACAACATTCAGCAAGAAGGAGCAACATCAAGCAAAGACATGGCTCCCTTCCCAAGAAAAGAAGATACATACTGTTCTTCCCTCTTCCAGGAAACACTGCTGTTTAGCTGTCACAGTTGTGTCACCAGGAAACACTATGTCAGGAGAGAGTTTATGCTTAAGGAAGAGAGGGCAGTGAGGGAAGAGATGGCTCTGCTGGGGGGTCTGTCATATAAACTGCACAGGGCCACAGTCTGCAAGTACCTTTTTCTGAACCCTTTGCATTCTGTCCAAGCCTTATTTTAATTGAGAAACCGGAATGCATTTCAAATGCCTTTTTAAATGGTGGCAATGGTCTGTTGAAGAGGAGCGAGATTGCTTTCTCCTGGTAGGTAATTAAAAGCAATAGGTATTTAATAAAAAATAAAATTCTGCATTTCATAGAATCATAGAACAAGCAGGTTGGAAGAGACCCATCGGATCATCGAGTCCAACCATTCCTATTTGGAGAGGAGCCGCAAAAAATGTGCAGAAGGAGCACTGCGGGATGGGCTTCTGAACCTACCTGCCCTGCACAAGAGTCACATCAGTTCTCCTCCTGTTGTCGTTACAGACTGTCTAACCTGATATTAAAGATCCGTGATAATGGGGGTTTGACAGTCTAGTTGGGCAAGTAACTGCCAGAAAACTTCCCGTCAAAACTCAGTCTTTGAAGCTCCAAATAAAGCTTAGTCCTACCACTCCTGTTTGTATCTGTCACAGGGATTAGATTATTCCCTTTCTGCTCTTAGCTGCCCTGTACACGTGTGAACTCTGCACCACTCTCTGATTTCCATGGACTAGCCCGTTACAGACGTCCAGTCAACCTGATTGCTGCACCTCTTTGTTCTTATTACTCAACTCTGAACCCCATGGTGCCCAGCACAGAATGCAGCTGTCTGGCTCAGGCTGGCTCGTGCCAAGCAGAGGGAAGGATTGCCTCATGTTTGCCAAGGAATGCTCTCAATTACATGTCTTGGTGTGAAGTTAAGGTTCTCTGCCTCCTACTGAAGCCATGTGATGTCATTGATCGTATTTCATTCCAGTCTGCTGTACTATTCCTATTTCTTTCTATATTTGTACATTCAAGTTTTGATCTGTGCAGTCCACTTTTAGAACTTTATTTTCTCCCTCCCCCATCCCCAAGTGTGTCAAGATCTTTTGAAAGCCCAGTTCAACCCTCTAGTAGGCTTGCTGGCCAGTCCAGTTTGACGTCTTACTTAGGTTCAGGAAGGTTATCAAACAATACAACAGATGAAAGATTAAAAGAGACTGAATTATGTTGGACTTTTATGCAGATCCTCTTCCAATCTTTTCAGTTGCATCCTTGGAGTCGGACAATGTACCGTATGTAACCATTCTTCATATTGAGCTTTAAATTTAAACCATGTTTCTGTTGCTGTTTGTACAAATGTTGAATGTAGGAATGGTTGGACTCGATGATCCGATGGGTCTCTTCCAACCTGGTTGTTCTGTGATTCTATGTTCCAGGAGGGTGTTAGGAGTTGTGGTAAAGCTGTAAGATTGGACATCTTCTCTTAGCCACAAGGCCTTTTTCTTGGCGTGATGAAAGTTTGGATATTCTGTCATGATCTTCCTTATGCCCCTTGGGGGAAGTGGCAGTGGCATATTAGAATGCAACCTGCATTTAGTGATGGAGCTGGAAGTTAACCTCAGATTCTTTGGGCTCCTGTCTAATAGGTTTTCCTCTAAGAAGGCTCATCTTTTATAAACCGCGTAACTTTCCACTTATAAGTTCTGAACTATTCTATGTTGATCATGTTTAATGCAAATGTTGGATCTGATCTTTGAATTTCAATACTGAAGATTTTAAAGCAGTGTTCCAGAGACAGCCTTCTCTCCTGTTCTGTTGGTTTTGAGCTAAATAACATGTTCATTTTTGAAACAAGAGTCCAAAACTGATGATGATCTTGTTTTGCAGCTGGAATTATCTCCCTTCTGGATGAAGAAGAGCCACAGCTTAAGGTAAGCTGTTACATCTGGGAGCAAATCGCAGCAAATGTATTGTGTGAGACCTTATAATCAGAAGTGAGTGGATTTCAGTAGGTAGTGGTTGGAGAACAACAGGGTAGGTCCCACATCACATCTATTCTGAGAGCTGAAAGGACGGGCGTAAGTAACAGGACAGATGTCAGATTTCCTTATTTTGAGCATGGATCAAGCCTGGGGCTTCACATGTGCAGATATCTAGTCACTGAAGCTCCCAACTCTGTGATGATAACAGGGCTTAGTTGCTTAAATGTGTTTCCAGAGACTGCATTTTGACTGTAAAATTTGGAGCTGAAGAATAGCTCAAGTTTTTAGCATAATTTAAGAGCTGTGAAACCAAATTATCACAATTTTTGCTTGGGGAAAAAAATCATCACAACAGTAGTAAGAGAAGAAAACAGCAACTTTACAGTTTTGTAATGAATCCATAGGACTAGTCATAGAATCATAGTTGGAAGAGACCCACCGGATCATTGAGTCCAACCATTCCTCTTCAATCACTAAACCATGTCCCTTAGCACCTCGTCCACCTGTCCTTTAAACACCTCCAGGGAAAGTGACTCAACCCCCTCCCTGGGCAGCGTCTTTCTGTGAAAAAATTTTTCCTAGATGCCGCAGCCCAGAGGCTACTCTGGCTAGGAAGGATGCTAGTTACTTGAACAGTTAATGTGACCCCTTTTAGGAAGGAGAGTGCATCTTGTAACATTGTTAATCCCCTAAAAGTTGTACTTGGAAGCAGGTCCAGTGGCAATAGGGCATTAGCTCTGCTTTTGCTCTGCAGATTGGATATTGTGTCCAAATAAGTAAGTGGAGCGGCTGGCATAGACCACAACCAGAGTTCTGTGTGCTGCACAAAGATTGCTACAGAGACTTTGAAAATCTTAGGTGGTACTTAATTTTTACTGGGGAAGGGTAATAAGTGCATATTTTTTTAATATGATACAACTTTCTTTTTTGGCAGGAGTTTGCTCTTCATAAATTGAATGCTGTTGTCAATGACTTCTGGGCAGAAATCTCTGAGTCGGTGGACAAAATGTAAGAGAAGACGCTTAGTACTTCAGGGTGTGCTGCTTAAAAAGAAGTGAAATGGATGTAGTTCTGTTTGCTTGATACTGGCTAGTACAACACCTAGATCTGTATTTTCCAGAGGGCACTGATATAAGTGGTTATGGGGTTGGAGCTGTGTTCCAAAGGTACAAGTTCTATCAAGGTGTCATGTGGCCTTAGAGAGAACTGGACACACAGAGCTGAAGCTTTTCTCTCCCTTCTTTGCAGTGAAGTTCTCTATGAAGATGAGGGCTTCCGGAGCCGGCAGTTTGCTGCCTTAGTTGCTTCTAAAGTTTTTTACCACCTGGGAGCTTTTGAGGAATCGCTGAACTATGCCCTGGGAGCAGGTGACCTCTTCAATGTCAATGACAACTCGGAATATGTGGAGACGATCATTGGTAAGCAACTGTTGCTGCAAAAGAAAGGCTTTGTCAAAACTATTCTAACTTTGAGATTTAGCTGTGTTTCTCTGTATTTATCTTTGTCTCCTCATATTCATTTAAACCAGTGCTACAGCTGGTTTTGTCCAGTGTATTTTTGCTTCATTTCCCCTGCTTTGGGATTCTGTAAGAGAACTGACATAGGGGTTCTGGTAATTATTTTCTATTCTTAACTGTTATTCCATTATGAGTTCATAATAGCAACACTGCTTTGGTTGTTTATTGTCCCTTCTTTCATTTTTGTGGTGTTGTTACTGTTGATGTCAGCGTGAGTTTGGAAATAATTGGCCAATAAGTGTAGCTGCACACCTGAGATTTACTCTTTTTTATTTTTTATGCACCCATAGCAAGGCAGAAAGTCAGACATTGGATTTATAATTTCAGTGTCTTGTCTGCTGGTATCACTTACTCTGTATGGGGTTTGATGGACCAGGGCTTCGGTCTGCCGAGCTAGAACTTACAGTGGAGCTGGGAAGTCTACTGCTTTTTCTTTATTTATTTAAAATATTATACCACTTAAAGATCATGTTCTTGCTTCCACGTTGAAAATATCTACTTGGTTTCAGCACCAAAGTCAGAGTTTGTTAGGAGATAGAACCAAGGATCTTCTACTACTGTCTGTGACTGCACAGATCATTCTTGTGCCTCACCTTTTGCGTTTTTCCACATGTTGTGTTTACTGGTAAAATATGTGTGTGCACACACTGGTCTTGTCACCTGCATAAAAGCTGCTAACATCTCAGAAGCTGACTTCCCTCCACCCTCTATTTCTTCAATATCTTTTCAGCAAAATGTATCGACCACTATACCAAGCAGTGTGTGGAGAATGCGGAGCTGCCAGAAGGGGAGAAGAAACCTGTCGATGAAAGACTAGAAGGGATAGTGAACAAAATGTTCCAGCGGTGCTTGGATGACCACAAGTACAAGCAGGCGATTGGCATTGCTCTCGAGACACGGAGGCTGGATGTCTTTGAGAAAACCATCCTCGAATCGGTATGTGCATGAGCCAGGAGGTGCGTGTAGCTAGTGTCTTCCAGGTATGGATCGAGAAGTAAAGTGCAAGATGCTTGTTGCTATGCATCTTGCTCTGTTTTGTATGAGTAGAAGAAAAGATGAAACTCAGCATTGTTCACTTCAGCGTGTTGGTGGAAGGCAGAGCTGCTCAGGGCCATCAAATGTGTAGAGGAAACCCTACTTTTAAGAAATCCCTGAGCTGTAAGTTGCTGGGAGATATTCCCAGGAATCTTGGCGGTGTGCACTCTTCTTAAGGTGTTCCCTGTCAGCTACTAGCAGCAATACAGTCCTGGACTAGGCAGACCTTGCATTATGGCAGATCTACGAACAACAATCTTATTTTGTTGTGCCTGTCACCTGCTGTAATTCACAGTGGGAAGTGGTTCTTAGGGCTGGATAAGTGATTTATTTATGGCAGCCAAAACAATAAAAAAAATCAAGTATCTGGCTAAGCTAAGCTGCTTTAATTTTCAGTAAGTGTCTGTGTGCAGTCTTAGCCTGTTCTGACAGTTACCACTTCTCAGTTTACAGCTTTCTCATGTTTTTTTCATGTCTCCCATTTCTATATATGGGAATGATAGGACAATCTTGCTTTCTCTGTTTTGTTTGCTGTCCTGTGTATTTATTAACTTAATTGCTCATTATAAATCCCTCATTTCAGGTTACCTTTCTAGAATCTAATAATTTAGTCAGGTCCTCTGTCTAACAAGAAATAGGTGTGTTGGGGATATTTTCTTGGTGTGTGGTTTATTTTGCTGGCATTTTATGTTAGTGCAGTGAATTCCACCGCCTTTGAGAATGATTATTCAAACAAGAAAGATGAAGAAAGGCGAATAGGTATTGAACTTCTAAATGAATCTTTTTGCATATTTTAACTACTGAATTAGTCATTGGTCCTGTACATTTCTGGTAGTATTTTCTTCTTTAAACTGCAATAAACCTGCTGCTTTTCTGAAATGGGAAAGGAAACAGTGAAGGCTAATATGCGCATGTCTTTTGCTTTTTATAACTGAAAGTGAAGGTAGTGTTATTTTGATGTCTAAATCCTGCTTGTCAGTCCAAACCTAGTCTTGATATCCCTGAATTTTATTTCAGAACGATGTTCCTGGGATGCTAGCCTACAGCTTGAAGCTCTGTATGTCTTTGATGCAGAATAAACAGTTCCGTAATAAAGTCTTAAGGGTTCTAGTTAAAATCTACATGAATCTGGAGAAACCAGACTTCATCAACGTGTGCCAGGTAAACTTTTCAGAGTGATGTTTAAAGATCTATCAAAAGTTGTTTTTCTTTAGATTTATTTGACTTGACATCTACATGATTTTTGGTTTTTATTCAGTTCAATGGAGTATCCTTCCCTGGTTGTGTGCTTTAAATAAGCATCACAGCGTGATCAGCTTGAAAAACAGATGCACATTTGCTCAGTTTATAGAAAAAGAAACATGTTCAAAGGCAGTTTGAGGATGTAGACAACCCTGACAGAATATTTCAAGCCTGTGAGGGAGTATCAAATGGTAGGTTCACCCCTTGGAATTTTATTTGTTCCTCAAAAGAACATTTACAGTGCTTTGGGTTTTGGTAAGGCCTTGTCTGAAGGTGATTGGACAACCAATTATGAAGTTTCACAGATGTTCACAAGCCTTTACCCATCTTGGTGTGCCGTGTACGTGTGATTCAAGAATGTTATGCCTGTTCCGTTTTAGCTGAGACGTCCCTTCAAAATGGTTGATGCTTTTTTAATGTGCTTTTGAAATTACTCTGTTTAGTAGGACAGTGTTGTCAGCTTCCAAAGATAAAGCTGCAGAAATAGGAAGGTTTGAATGTTGTTTCTCTGATTTGTTTTTTATGCTTGATCTCATTTTTAAACAGACCTATGAAAACTCATCAAAGATTAATGTTAAGAGAATTTTTTCTTTTTTTAAAGGGGTGTTCTGTGAAAGCAGTGGATAAGGGAGGGGAGAGAATGGAGCGTGGCCTTGGATAGTGTTGGGTTTTCTTTCTGAAGTATATATGTCTTCTCCTGACTTTGTTTCTGTTCTTCTGTTCCTCCTGCTCAGTGCCTGATATTCCTGGATGACCCACAGGCTGTGAGTGACATCTTGGAAAAACTGGTGAAGGAAGATAACCTTCTCATGGCCTACCAGATTTGCTTTGATCTGTATGAAAGCGCTAGCCAGCAGTTCTTGTCTTCTGTGATCCAGAACCTCCGCACGGTTGGCACTCCCATTGCCTCTGTGCCTGGATCGACCAACACCGGCACCGTCCCTGGATCGGAGAAAGACAGGTGAGGAGATAGGCATGAGAAGAGGCTTGATAGTTTGATTACAGAACTGCTCCAATAGAGCCTCCTCTTCTGTGCATGGATGCTCGTTACAAGCAATTGAGTTGCTCCCCTTAATTTAAGTCTGTGTTACAGACAAGTCATGCTATTTGCTCAGGGCAAAATTGGGTATTGCCAGAATCCCCTGGTGTTTGGAAGAAGGCATTTGCATTGTGCTTGAGGTAAGTATGGAGAAGTTCCTGTGACTTAGCTAACGAGCAGTAGTTCGTTAAGCTACAGTGAACTTCTTGGGAACACTCTGATGTTGCTGAGTTCAGGCAAAAAAAAATCTCATCACACCTCTGTGCAAGTTTGGTTCCACATCACAGCTTATAATCTGCTACTCATTTGTAGGGGAAGTGAGCTTACAAGTGAGTTGTAAACCCTTTTGTACTTGCAGTTAAAAAGAGCTTAGTTCAAATCTAGTATGAATTCCGTTAAAGGCCTCATGTTTAAAACTTGGTCAGTGGTCATGATGACTTGATCTGAGCTGCAGAAAGCTGCTGTTAAGAAAAACAATGCTGGCATGAGCCATTCCATCTTTATTTCTTTTTTTTCGAAAGGCGCACTGGTAATTGACATTGTTTTGTTTAAAACCTCTGGTTTTAGAGGATTGGCTAATCCATGCTATGGCTGCTGCCCAGCTCAGGGGCAGTGTGGGAGAAGTTTGTGTTCCATCTGCTCTTTAATCACTAGAGTGGTCGTGTCTGAACACAGCCTGATCCTTGCACGGTCTTTGATAGCACATAGTGGAGAACGCTGCCTCAATCGGGGCTGGTTAAACACTAGGGCTAATGCAGCTGAGAGGACTTGATCTAAATGCTTTTGAATCAGTTATATGGGCAGAGCAAACGCTCATCTCTTCCTTTCCAGTGAAAAAAAAAAAGGAAAGTCACAAAGTAGTTTATAACTCAGATTGTGAAGCAGTAGGACAAGGTGCTAAAAACAGATTGATATGTTTCATTTCCATTTCAACACTCTAACTTCCATCATAATAGCAATGAGCTCAAGGTTTCTGGGTGAGACTATAATTATCCTTGCTGCCTTGTTTGTTGACCTTCTTTTCTCACTTGTCTCTGCCTGTTTATTCCCTACAAGCATCTTTGTTTTTGTTGTCCTTATAGATGGAATAAGAGGGTAGGGTTTTCAGGGCCTTTGCCTTGAAGTACCCTGAAAATTGTGTGGGGGTGGAGTTTACTTCTCAGCAGTGATCTCCAGATAGTTAACCCTTGTCCTGTTTCCAGATCTCCAAATCCCAGGCTACTCCTGTGTTCAGCCATAATTGCCATGCTTGACTAGTTACAAATGATAAACTGGGTTGCATTTTGCCGTTTTTATTTTATTTCAGCGATGCTATGGAAGCAGAAGAGAAACCAGGAAGCGCCTCTGCAGGGAAATCTGCAGAAATTGTGAGTGCCATTTCCAAAATATGCCTTGCTTAGTTTTTTCTTATGTGTTCTCTTTGAATCTCTGGGGTTGATAAAGCGATTTGGTCAATGAAAAATGGAATTCCACTTGGAGATGATCTCTGAGGTCCAAATGACTGCCTGAAAGTAAGGCAGTTCAGAGACTGAATATTGGGGGAGAGTAGGAAGTGAGTAGACTTTGGTAGGCTTACTGAGCCAAAAAAAAAAAGGTAACAGAAGGATCTGACTTATATGTTTGCTTTTTGTTGATATTGGAGTAATTAACTCATTCTGGAAGAAAGGGCCTGAGATTTGTCTGCTGCTGAGAAACTTAACCAATTGATTAGCTTGATGCTTTTTTTAATTTTTTCTCCTGAAATCCAGCTGTAGTTCTGTCTGGATAGAACCAAAGTTGTTCTGCAGGACTGACAGGAGGGGATGCCGATGGTCTCTTTTCTGTGAAGGAGAGGAAGGTGCTTCCTCTGGCTTGCACAGTGGCTGTGTTGGTGGTACAGCTGATGAGAATGCTTTTGTTTACTTTGCTCTCCTAAATACTGGAGAAAATGAGTTCACTTCTAACATGGATGTTCAGTTGCATTTCAGCTTGTAGACTAGCTAGTGCTAGAGAAAATGAAGTGCTGCTAGAGGGGAAAGTAAAGCCTAAACAAGTTGTTGTGGTTTGTTTTGTTTTGTTTTTTTTCACAACAATGCATGTTTACAAACTAGACTTGAGAATCACAGAATCACTGGGGTTGGAAGGGACCTCTGGAGATCATCCAGTACCCTGCTAAAACAGGTTCACCTACAGCGGGTTGCACAGTGACATGTCCAGGAGGATTTTGAATATCCCCAGAGAAGGGGATTCCACAGCCTCTCTGGGCAACCTGTTCCAGTGCTCTGTCACCCTCACAGTAAAGAATTTTTTCCCTGTGTTCAGGTGGAACTTCCTGTGTTGGAATTTGTGGCGGTTGCCCCTTGTTCTGTCACTGGGCACTGCTGAGAAGTGTCTGGCCCCATCCTCTTGACACCTGCCCTTTAGACACTGATAATTTTTTTTTTAAATAGCTAGGATTGTTTAGCCTGGAGAAGAGGAGGCTGAGAGGAGACCTCACTACTCTCTCCAACTACCTGAAAGGAGGTTGTAGAGAGGAGGGAGTTAGGCTCTTCTCCCAAGTGCCAGGGGACAGGACAAGAGGGAATGGCCTCAAGCTCCACCAGGGGAGATTTAGGCTGGACATCAGGAGGAAGTTTTTCACAGAAAGTGTCATTGGGCATTGGAATAGGCTGCCCAGGGAGGGGGTTGATTCACCTTCCCTGGAGGTGTTTAAGGTACAGGTAGACGAGGTCCTGAGGGACATGGTTTAGTGTTGATAGGAATGGTTTGACTCGATGATCTGGTGGGTCTCTTCCAACCTGGTGATTCTATGATTCTATGAAAATCCCTACTCAGTCTTCTCTGTTCCAGGCTAAACAGACCCAGGTCTCTCAGCCTTTCTTTGTAAGAGAGATGTTCCAGTCCCCTCATTGTTTATGTGACCTTATGCTGGACTCTCTCGAGTAGTTCTTGCTCTTTTTTGGATTGGGGAACCCAGTACTGGACACTGTACTCCAGATGTGGCCTCACTAGGGCAGAGTAGAGGGGCAGGATAATCTCCCTCAGCCTGCTGGCTGCACTCTTCTTAATGCACCCCAGGACACCATTGGCTGCCTTGGCCCTGAGGGCACATTGCTGGCTCCTGGTCAGCTTGTGTTCATGAGGACTCTCAGGTCCTTCTCTGCAGAGCTGCTTTCCAACAGGTCAGCCCCTAACCTGTACTGGTGCATGGGGTTATTCCTCGCCTGATGAATTTCTGAGAGATTCTGGCATATCACTTAATAAAGGGCAAACAGAAGCGTTTTCTTGAATTTATATTCCACAAGGAGAACAACAGGGATCCCATTTCTTCTCCAGCAAGGAATCTATAAACAGTGCTTTTGCTCAAGAAAGGTGTCTTGGATTAGTTTCTGCTGCATTGGCATGCTGACTGCACCAAGGGACAAGTCCCTAAAAACGATGGCTAAAAATATTTTTGAGCTTCATCTGCCACAATTCAGAAAGCTGACTACAAAGAAATAATTGAGGGGATTAGTTTTAAGTGCTAAACTACTTATGCTTAACTGGTGTATGACCAGCTAACAATGTCAGTACAAAGAGCTGCAGTGTACTTTTCACCCTTTCAGAAGGGGCTTCTTTTAGAACTTAATCTGTGGAAGCTGTTCCACTGTAAGGAAGAAGGTGGCCTTCTCAAAGAGCTCTGGAAGATGAATGCGTTAGAGATTCCTAGCGCTTCTGGCCATTGTTCTAAATAAAGCCTGTAGCTCACAAGAAAGATGCTGCAACTCAGCAAGGTCATGCAAAGCGTTGTGGCTTTGTGGTCCCCTTCATTAAAGCTTCCACAGAAATACAGGTTCACATTTATAAGAGCAGTTATCTCTTGCAAGAGACTCATTGCATCTGTAAGATCTAATGGCAGGTTGCACAATAACCTGTCAAGTCACTCATATCCTTTTGCTGTCTGTGAAAGAACACAGAAAATACAGGCATAAGGAAGAGTCTCTTATTCCACCTGCACTGTTGCTCGCAAAGGGACTTTATCTGGGAGGTTATGCTGTGGAGCAATGGCAGACACAATGTCCTTTTAGTTCTAAAATGTGACAGATTTTGGAGTATGGTGGTGGGAACGTATCAGGATGACTTCTCATGAACAGTATTTTAGCAGAGCTATAGCTGGGTTCTCATGCTTTTTTTTTTTTTTTATCTTTTTGCTTGTATGTGAAGAACCCAGAACCTAAAGACCAGATCTCAAAAATGATTAAGATTTTAAGTGGGGAAATGGCCATTGAATTACATCTGCAGTTTTTAATACGAAACAACAATACGGACCTCATGATCCTCAAAAACACAAAGGTAAGAGACTTTGTTAGATATGGTTGTCTTGGCTTTGTCTGATTCATCCTGTGGGTTTTTTTCATCATGTTGCTATTATTTTACAATGTCTTATGTTTTATCGTGACCTCCCTTGGTTTTGAGGATGCAGATCTGTGTTTTAGTCATGATAAATTAACATTTAAAACTTGATCCTGTGAGGTTGAAGAAGAGCTGATCACACCCAAAGAAGGATGTGTGATCACATTCTTTCAATTTACAGCTAGGATGGCTTAATGACAGGTTGCTGTTAGCATGATGGTTTTTCCCCCCACCTATGATTGGTTATAGAAACTAATTATTTTCTCTCCTCTTTTTCTGATGGATTTGGTTTCCAGCTGGTCAGTGAGATGAATGAACTCATGCTCCAGCTCCATGGCTGATCCACTGGAAAGGCTGCTGGTTGGGGAGGGAGGGAGTCAGCTAGGACTGTAGGTTACAGTGTCTTGGTTGAGGTGTCATGTGAGACTGTGCCTTCCGCTTGGCTCAAGAAATCCTGATGTGTGCTCAGAGACTGGCATTTCCACATTGAAGATAAAACCCTTAAGGTGACATAGGCAGTGCTAGTGAATTGAGTAACTGGTTTTGTTTTGGAAGGTGTTATTCAGGGTTGGGCAAATGAAAGCTTACAGACAAAGAGACTTTCTTAACCAAAAGGATCATTAGAAATCATAGGAGAAGTTTTCTATATGTGAAATGAGATGCACATCATCAGAAAAAAAAGGTAGTGGATGCTTATCAGTGGATTCACCTGTTTCAAGAGGCAGTTCAGATGTGCTGGAAAAACTTCTCCCTCTGCTGGTTACATGCTTGAGAGTGATCCCGAGTAGTATTCCAGAGATGGCTTGAAAATGCTGTGAAGAAGCACTTTGCAGTGCTCAGTTCTGGGAACCAAAAGGGCAGGTTCTCTGGTTAAGCTGCAGTTGAACTCATGGAAGGGATTGGTTTGCACTGGAAAGATGGGTTGAGAATATGTTAGAATATATTAACAATCTGTTAACTTTGATTAAAGGGAAGTTGCGGGTTATATTGAGCATAATTGCAATCAATTTTTCTAGTGTACTTGCAAGCATGTTAAGTGACCTGTGGTGTATCTTGTGCTGACTGGTGATACTGATTGTTTTTTTTCAGGATGCAGTGCGGAATTCCGTGTGTCATACAGCAACGGTTATAGCAAACTCCTTTATGCATTGTGGTACAACCAGTGACCAGTTCCTTAGGTAAATCTCTGGCAAGGAAGCTCCAATGTCATTTAGAGGTCTTTGGACAATGTTGTTGCCTTAATTAGCAAAAGAGTGGATGCAGAAGGCTGATGGCTTTAAGGAGAGGAATAAAAGAGTCTGAAAACTAATGTGGAGGAAGAGAGAAGCTGAAATTGTTTATTTTTTTGTCCTTACAAACTGGCTTTATTTGCGTGCTAACCACATGAGGTTAGAGGATAGAACCACAACGAGGCTGGAGATATGGAATTTCTGTTCCCTTTGTTTACTGCTTGGAGAATTTCTGAGATGATGTGTCTTTTTTGGTAGACACTGACAGTGCTGATGAATGACTCTTGGAAGGGAAATGTCAGGGCTGCCCTGCCAGGGACTTGAGGAAAGCTCTAGAAACTGCTAGAGTTTCTTCCAGGGAGTTGGTGGGCTGCATATTGAGCAGTTCTGTCATTCACTCAGTTCAGCAGTATCTGTAAGCTTGACTACCACCAGCCAAAAATCACAGCTGATGAAGAGGACGCAGGTATAATGTGGAAATGTGGTTAGCCTTTTTACTTTATGGACCTGCTTTCATATTTGAAAGCAGCCTTTAGCACTGTGAAACCCTGCTTGCGGGATGAGGAATGGACGGTATGAAAGACTTTGTATAACTTTTTTCTTCTTGTCTTCCAGAGACAATTTGGAGTGGCTGGCCAGGGCCACTAACTGGGCTAAGTTTACTGCTACTGCCAGCTTGGGTGTTATACACAAGGTACCATTGAACTCATTTCCCACCCTTCAAGATAAATACTTGATTTGTGAGACTGGAAACATTGAAGTGGGGATTGTGAATGATGCCTGCCCTGCAGTTAACCTGGTTTATATCAAAGCACATCTGTAACATAGTTTGTGTCTTTCTACTAAAGAAAAGTTGTGCTTTATCCAGTCCATCTTGTCTCATATCCTGTGTAGTTTATGACATGTTTTGCTGAGTGTCAGTATGGCTGAAGGAGAAAATACTTTTTCTAGCTCTTTGAGCTGAACAGAGTCAATAGTTCATAGCTATTAAAACTGCAGGTGTATATTTCTTTAGTGGATTTGGGACAGTACCAAAGCCCTTACTGTAGGAAGTTTCAGTAAGTTTGAATGGTGACCTAAGCAGTTTTTTGTTTTCATAGAATCATAGAATCACCAGGTTGGAAGAGACCCACCAGATCGAGTCCAACCATTCTTATCAAACACTAAACCATGTCCTTCAGGACCTCGTCTACCCATGCATTAAACACCTCCAGGGAAGGTGAATCAACCACCTCCCAGGGCAGCCTATTCCAATGCCCAATGACCCTTTCTGTGAAAAACTTTTTCCTAATGTCTAGCCTAAACCTCCCCTGGCAGAGCTTGAGGCCATTCCCTCTCGTCCTGTCCCTTGGGAGAAGAGTCCAGCTTCCTCCTCTCTACAACCTCCTTTCAGGTAGTTGTAGGGAGCAATGAGGTCTCCTCTCAACCTCCTCTTCGAAATGACAAGAAGTCTTTGTAATAGTTTTGTGTCTCAGCCCTCATTGAAGTGCTCCAGTGAATGACCTGCTGTAACTTCAGGCCAAAACTGTCCTGGTTTAGATCAATGACCAGTTGATTGATGACTACTTATGTACTGTGGTTAATAAAACTCCAGTAGAGAAGAATTCTTTGCTGTTTGTACAGCATTGAAAGGCTGATTTTTGTGAAGAAAGTAATGGCAATAACAGGTTTTCTCCTGACTTGTTTAAATATTATTGTGAAGTGTTTGCATCCACTGCTTTTTCACCTTTCACTTCCCCCTGTCCTCCCTCTTCGCTGGACGCTGTGCCTACAGGGTCATGAGAAAGAAGCATTGCAGCTAATGGCAACGTACTTACCCAAGGACACCTCTCCAGGGTCGGCCTACCAGGAAGGTGGAGGTCTCTATGCCTTGGGTCTCATTCATGCAAACCACGGTGGAGACATCATTGACTACTTGCTGAATCAGCTGAAGAATGCCAGTAATGATGTATGTACTGGGTTCAGGAACAAACCTTTGTTTTGTTTTGAATATCCAGAGGGCTGCCAGCTGGTTTATCAGTGAGGGTTAGTGGTAACCTAGACTGTAACAGTTAGAATCATAGAATCATAGCATCACCAGCTTGGAAAAGACCCATTGGATCATCGAGTCCAACCATTCCTAGTCCAACTATCAAATACTAAATCATCCACCCGTCCCTTAAATACCTCGAGGGAAGGCCACTCAACCCCATCTCTTGGCAGCCTCTGCCAGTGCCCAATGACCATTTCTGTGAAAAATTTTTTCTTAATATTCAGCCTAAACATCCCCTGGCATTATGCTTACACCTCCTGTAGGTCTTAAATATAAAGTTTGGTTTTAACAACCTATTGCTCAAGTGTTACATAGAATTTTTAGGAAATTCATACGTATTTGGCAGTGAACCTAGCTTCATTTTTTTTACTATGTACACCTGCTTTGCTTTTGCTAGGAGACCTGCAGTATTCAGGCACTCTTATTGTTTATGGTGTAGCTATGAAAGAAGTAAACCACAAAATACTTCTGCAACCCTGTGGGTTTAATGCATTTTATTCAGAAAGAAGAGATCTACTTCAGCACTTGCTGTTTGTAGACCTCTCTGAGAAGTCTGCTTTTACGTTATAGATGGATTAGTATTTTCCCAGCACATTCCCTTCTTCTCTTTGAGAGATTTCAGATGCCTTCTTTAAAAACTGTGAATGGATCTCACTCATCTTATTGCAAATGTGTCACCTTTCTTGTATCTGTTGTTAGAACAAAAGAGGATGTAGTTTGTTTAAATGCCTACTGATTTACCTTTCTATTAAAAAATATTCCTAGGCATCAATTTTTACACATGACACAGATTTATGGTTCTATATAAGTCATTCAGAGGGGAAAAAAGACCGTAAAGATACTAGAAATTCTCCTGTGTTATGGGTAAAGCTTCCAATATTCGTTGTCTATGGGCCTTTGAACTGTCATTCCTACTCTTTTTTTCTGCCTCTTTCATCAGTTACTGCCCAAGACAGTGAAAGTGGAATTTCTAAAAGGTTAAGTGATCATTATGGGTGGTTTGGGGCTAATGATTTGCTGCATTATATCGATGGCAAGATGTTTGCTTCAGCTGAAGATGTACTGTTCCCTGTTTTACGATGACTGAACTTGCATATGCTTCTCTAGATTGTGCGACATGGTGGCAGCTTGGGTTTGGGCCTGGCTGCCATGGGGACAGCACGTCAGGATGTGTACGATTTGCTGAAAACAAATCTATACCAGGATGATGCCGTGACAGGTAAATGTTGTACTTCCAAAGCAAATAACCATCGGAGGCCTTATCAGGCATCTGGGGTTTATTGGTGGGTTTTTTTCATATTTCTTGTTAGCATAGATCGCTTCTAGGTTGCCTTAGCTGTGTTTTATTTACTGACCTTTTCCCAGTCGGCACAGTTCTCTAGTTATGTGACGCTAATGTACAGAGGTCCTGTCAGGACAGGTCTGTGGCTGAGTATTGGTGAGACATGCTAGGTCTATAAACAATCTATTTTCTCTGTTCTTTCCATTGTCATGTGCATTTTATTTAGTCGGATTGAACTTCAGAGCCATGTGCCCTTTTTAGCTGAGAGATAGGTTTGGAGAAGCTTATCGGGGCTACTGCTGTCTTGACAGGGGTTACAGGAAAATTGTCTCCGAAGCTTTTGACCCCAAGTAGAGAAAATTGAATTTGTTAGAGAAGCAATAAGTTGTGGCTGGTTAGGTTATCATAAGCACTGCTGACCATGAATAATGGAGTTGCTGGGCATGGTGGTGTCCAGAAGCGATCTGTTGGCCTACATCTTGCACGATTCACTAGATGTCATATTTACTGCTTCTAGGGAGGGAGTTTGCTTAATCTTTTTGCTTTTCTGTGCTGTGCAGGTGAGGCAGCTGGCCTGGCACTGGGATTGGTTATGTTGGGATCTAAAAATGCTCAGGCTATTGAGGACATGGTTGGCTATGCACAGGAAACCCAGCATGAGAAGATTTTGCGAGGCCTTGCGGTTGGAATTGCTCTGGTCATGTATGGCAGGATGGAGGAGGCAGATGCTCTCATTGAGAGTCTCTGCAGAGATAAGGTAAGTCTAGCTGTGACTTAATCCCTGACCCTTTTGTTACACAAGTGACATTCCTGTTCTTTTGTGAAATCTTCAGCTATAGTGGGATGGCTGTTTCGAACCAGAGAAGTTCTTATGTGGGTCTGAAGTGGGGCAGTTTCACAGATTGGTTCACTCTGATCAAAAGTACAAGAAAAACGGTGCTTACTTGTGTACTGCTTTAGCTTCATAGTCGGTCTCCATAGTCTTGTGACAGGCAAGGAGCAGAACCAGGTATAATGGTTAAGGCAGATGAGGCTTGCTGTGGGTCATTCTCAAGGATCTAGCAGTGGTTGATAGCAGATCATAGAATCATAGAACAACCAGGTTGGAAGAGGCCCAATGGATCATTGAGTCCAACCGTTCCTATCAAACACTAAACCATGTCCCTCAGCACCTCGTCCACCTGTCCCTTAAACACCTCCAGGGAAGGTGAATCAACCACCTCCCTGGGCAGCCTATTCCAATGCCCAAAGACCCTTTCCGTGAAAAACCTCCTCCTAATCTCTAGCCTAAATCTCCCCTGGCGGAGCTTGAGGCCATTCCCTCTTGTCCTGTCCCCAGATAGCGAATAAGAAGCAGAATGACACACCTGCCAGATACTGTCTTTAGAAACCTGTAGCATAGAAGCTTTCTTTCCCCCCCAAATTGTTACTGATGATACTGTTTTGTTGATTATCCTGTTACTCATCCCTCATAAATGATTAAGCAGTGAGGCTACCTGTTTGCATATTCCAGGCCTGGAGCAGATTCAAAGTCAGAATTACCAAGTCGCTGTTTAGATGGATGTTAAATATTGATACTTTCTCTTCCAGGATCCGATTCTCCGTCGTTCTGGCATGTACACTGTTGCTATGGCGTACTGCGGCTCAGGGAACAACAAGGCTATCAGACGCCTACTGCATGTGGCTGTAAGTACTGTGGGCTCAGGAGCACGTATCAAGAAACTTGTGTTGGTCAGCACATCGCTTTAACAGGCCTTGTGTCCACAGTGTTAATGCTCTGCTCCAAATCAGAGACTGTGAAGTGATGAAAGCTTTTCTAGATACTGTGAATGTTAATAACACGGTGTTGTGACGTAAGGATAAGTGGACTTTAAGCAAGAGAACATTCAACCTAGTATCACAAAAAAGAAACCTATTAAAGTAAAACATGCTCCTAAAGTAGTTGGTAGTGGGTTGGCAGTGTGTATTCTGTGTAACGGTCTGGGATAAAATAACTAGAGCTGTAAAAGATGATATCTGTGCTCTTTTTGGCTTTCACTCAGTGTATGAACGAGTGTGACGTTGTTTCAGCTAAGGCTGATTGAGACTATTAACTCTGTAATCCTTGATTAACTTGTGTGCCTGACACCTGACCTGAAATGTTGTGGAGTTCTCAAGTGTTTTAACTATATTCTCAATGTCCTGTTTTCCCTTTTCTAGGTGAGTGATGTGAACGATGACGTGAGGCGAGCAGCTGTTGAGTCACTTGGTTTCATTCTGTTCAGGTACTGTGTCTTCCTTGGTCAGTTCTACAGCCTTTAATTGGATGTCTGTTACATTTTCAGGAAATGTATATGCTATTGCTTTCACAAAATGACTCAATTTCTAACTGAGTGGAGATTGAAAAGTCAAGAAATTGAGAGAGAAGAGAACTTGGCTCAGAATTAGACGCCTTTCCTAATGTTCAGCATATGCTTAATGAGCTGTTCTGTAGGTTTCCAGACTTGTGGCTTAATTGTCTGAATAGAGTTAGACTAAATTGACAAATAGAATGAAAAATTAATATTTGTAGGATTGAGAGTTAATTAAAAATTAAATATGTGGTGCTTGTGCTAGGCCTCTTAGTTGTACTCAAATACGTCTGCCTAATTGCTATCTAAAACATTCCTGGAGGTTATGACTTCGATAACAAGGACCTGAACTAGGACATTGGAATAGTGTTTTTGTTTTTTAAGTATCTGCTGTTAAATCCTGACAGGTTATTGGGCTTATGTTTTGGTAACGTAAGGCCATCCTATAACAGTCATGTTTGGTTTGGTTCTATAAAGTGAAATCTGTTGCTGAACTGGTATTCTGTAGTGCTCTGTAGTTCCTTAGTGAAGAGGTGCGTGGGCTTTTTGGTGTTCATAATTAGAATGGGGAATTAGAAGGTTCCCCAAGGACTACGCTTACATCTGTTTAAACAATAACCTGTGTAATCCAAGCACTGAGCCAAGCCACAGCCTTTCGGTGTGTCTGAGAGGAGGGTAGTGCATGCTTTGGTCCAGGACTATAATATAAAAATGTTTGTTTGCATCTTCTTTGGATTTGAGGCAGTCTGTAGATTCATCCCAAAAATCAGGGTAAGTAGTAGCTAAAGCTGGCGTTAAAAAATTGAGTTACTGATATGACCGGTCAGTTTGTTGTTAACCAAGGTGTCCCTCATGTAGAAGTTACTCTGATCCATTCTGTAGCATATTCTGGCTTCAATTAAAGATAGCTTACAACGAGAACTAGTTCTCTCTGTAGGCAGCAGGTGTCTCCCAAGAGCTTCTTCTGCCTTGCTTGCAGTAAGCACAGATCATTCCTTGCTGTGTAGCGATCTGTGTCTTCTGTGAAGCCAAAGGGGCTGTTTAACTGGCTTCTGCATCTGTGTACAGAAGGAAAATTCCATGCAGGACTTCCATAGTTTCAGGCATCTTTTTTTCCAAACAGGTTGTGACAAAGCACTTCCGATCTCTGATTTGAGTGTAACTTTTCTTAGCAACAAATGCCAAACATAATTGGACATTGATAGCTCCTACCAAAACGGGGAGCTCACAAGGCTCTGAGCTAAACCATTTAGTGTGTGCTGGCATCTTGGTGGGGCAAGACAGTTCTGGGCCTGTTCTCTTAATTTCCAGCAATGAGAGAGTGAGTGGCATCGTCTTTGACTCTTTGATCTGCTCCACTCTGCCTCTTCCCATCCCAAAGGGATATACAGTTGGTGTACAGGGTACCTGCTTGCATAATAGAGGGGAACATTTTGTACAGTGTCTACCAATGTCTACCATACTTGGTGGACTTGGTTTTTTAGCTAAAACTGAAGAGCAGCGAGGCTAGTGAAGGGGCTGGAGAACAAGAGAGGCATCTGGGAGAGCTGGGGTTGTTTGGCCTGGGGAGGAGGAGGCTGGAGGGAGACCTCGTTACTTTCTATAACTACCTGAAAGGAGGTTGTGGAGAGGAGGGAGCTGGGCTCTTCTCCCAAGTGACAGGGGACAGGACGAGAGGGAATGGCCTCAAACTCTGCTAGGGGAGGTTTAGACTAGACATTAGGAGGAAGTTTTTCACAGAAAGGGTCATTGGGCACTGGAACAGGCTGCCCAGGGAAGGGGTTGAGTCACCTTCCCTGGAGGGGTTTAAGGGATGGGTGGATGGGGTCCTGAGGGACATGGTTTAGTGATTGATGGGAATGGTTGGACTAGATGATCTGGTGGGTCTCTTCCAACCTGATGATTCTATGATTTTAGCTGATGATCACTGGCTTCTGGAGGCAAAAGGCTTGTGTATACTCTTTAATGTATCAAGTGAAAACAATCTATTACTTCTCTGTTAACATTAGTGTCAGTTGGGAGGGGTTGTAACTGCAGTACCTTTTATCTTTTCAGATTACTTAAAAGTTAAAATGCACTTTCAGAAGTCTTCAGTTTTCTTCCTACTTTATTTACCAGAGTCATCTTTGTTGCTTGGAACATGAACAGTTGATGAAATTCTCGTTTCTGCAACAGGCTCCCTAGCTGTGGTTCTTGGGAGGTAATGCACGTATGGAACGCTTGAGCGTAGTCACCCTGTGCACCGCTTAAAACACCAGCTCTGGTGCAAGCGTTTTGAGGGGATTACTTAAGCAAAGATTAGTACTGCTGTAGCAGTAAGATTCTTGGATGTTGGATGCTTGCTTACCGTGCTGTGTGAATGCCTGCAAGGAAGTCACTCTAGGGAGCAAAGCAGTAGCAACCAGACTGCTTGACCTGCAGAATACGTTGAGGGGCCCTGTTCATATAGTGCAAAACTAACCTGGTTCTGTTCTTGGACTCCCTAAAGCTTTCTGGGGGCCATGCATGTAGAATTTAAGTTTGTTGACTGGCAGTGTTATTGCTGTTAATTCCAGTTTTGTTGAACTATTTAGGAACAGTCTGAGGCTGGGAATCAAAAGCACAGCTTGCTGACTGTAGGACTGGGGGTGACTCCCCCCCTCAGCTTAGTGCCTCACAAAAATTAGGCACCAGCTATGTATGTTGCAACTGATGATTTTTGTGCCACTGTATTAAATTATCAGAAAATGCTCTAGTGCAAGAGTGCTGTTGTCTTCCTTTCTTCCTCTTCTCAACTAGCAAGAGAGTCAAAACAGTGCAGCGTAAAAATCCGACACTTTTTATATCTTCTGTCTGCTCTTACAGGAGACAAATAAAATGTTATTGGACTCGATGATCTGGTGGGTCTCTTCCAACCTAGTGATTCTATGATTCTATGGTAGAGGTGTGAGTAGAGCTTGAGAAGTTTGGAGATTGCAGTGTGGGTAGCAGGGCTGTGGAAGAAGCTGTATTGTGCAACAGCAAGAAGAAACGTGATGTATTGACTTGGCTACTGTAATGTGTCTCTGTTCTCTCCGTCCGGATACTTTTTCAAGTGACCATAGACAGCAAACTTACCTTGTTGTTGATGTTTTATGTATTAGTCGTCCTTTCTACTAAAGTGGTTTATAAAATATTTATGATGGCTGTTGGAAAACAGCATTTAAGTTGCTTGTGATTTCTGGTCAGCCTTTTTTTATGTTTTAAGACTATTACGATGGAGATGGAAAGCATAATAAATCTGAAGGGTTTTACTTTTTAAAAATGGGAAGAATTATTTTCATCTAGATTTTTACCACTTTAGATCATGAATTGATCTTTGCTTTGCAGAATTAGATGTGGTTGTTTTATGCAGTCAGCTTTATTTTTTATATTGTATGTTAGAATAATGCTGCGGTGTATCTAAACACTTAAGTGTATATATGAAATGAGGGGATAGATGTTTTATAGATATAACAAATCTGGTTAGGGAGAAGGTTTAATGTGGGATGCAGCAGTGCTTGAAAGCATGAACTAAAAGGATGCAGTGCTGTCATAGCAGTTGTCCAGGTGAATAGAAAGTATTGGGAGGTAAGTTCTGGGAAGCTGCTTCTGCCTTGATACAATATTGTTGGGAAAAGACTAAGGGTAGGAGAGGGAATAACACAGCCTCTAGAGAGCCCCGAAAGGAAGGTGTAGTCTTGTCTGATAAGTGCAGGCAACTCAAACACAGAAAACTCTGCCTGGCTTATGTTCAGTTCTTCATTTTAGGATGATGCAAGTGGAATAGTAATATTTCCTGCTTTTGTGTTCTTTGTGTTTACATAGCCTTTGATATTTGAAGGCTATATATTTGTTTTAAAGCAAACACAGGTCAGATACTTGGATTTTGTTCCAGGAAGACTTGGACAGTTTGTTTTCTTTAACTCTGACAACCTACCTTTATCCAGCAGGCACATGGCAGATCTTCTGGATAATTGAGTACAAGGCTAACGATCACCCTAATGTGATCTGTACTAGTGACTTTTTCAGTGTGTTAGTTGTGAAGAAGAGGAACTTGGTGGATAAACATACCTGCTTGCTAATTCTTGCATAGGAAAGATTACAAGGGGTTTTTTTTTACCCTCCAGCCCATTTTATCTTTGTCAATTCAGCTTTCATGGGGGAAAGAATGAGGATGCCTTTCAGCGAAAGAACTAGTTAAAACCCCAAAATCTTATTGTAATCAAAAGAAGCCTTAGACTTTTATTCAAGTCCTTTTTGTATTTGAAAATGCCTTTACCTGAAGATTTGAAATTGGAAGCTAGACCTGTGCGTGCATCTTCACTGGCCAAACTGTAGTGCGTTGGAAAAGTCCTTTGGCATCTCTGCAAAACTGACCTGACTTCTAATGAAAATTGTAACCGTCCCATCAGATTGCACATATACATTAATAGCTTCACACAATGCACTATGATATTTTGCTTTAATTATTTCCCTGCCATTGTTTTACCTTTGTTGTAGGCTATTTATATGCATGATATTTTAATAGCTTTGGAAAGTAGGGCTCAGAGCCTTGAATTGAATGAGAGCTTTTGAAAATTGCAGCATTTGAACTTCCTGCTGTAAACTGGAACATCTACACAGATAAGTAAATTAATACAATTGGTTTAAGTCTAAGATTGTTTTCTTCAGGCTAGCTCATACCCTGCTGAAAACTCCAAAGCATTCTTTCAGGAAACCACTTGTCCTTTAGGGCCTAGAAATATTGCCTGTAGTGCCTTATAATAAGCCTATAAGGTTATAGCTAAAAATTTCAGATCACTAAATGACAGTGTGCATGAGAAGAGGGAGTGGAACCAGTCTAGTTCACCCCCAACACCTCCTAATTCCAGAACGATATTTTCACTTTCTCAGATTATAGGCACAAAGGCTTTTTGACTAAGTAAACATTTTAAGCATTGCCATTTGTAACTGAATTGGTTGTCTGACCAAACGCTTGGATTTGCTTTAAGATTACTGTTCAGCAACTAAAGATTCAAATCGTTGTAAAAAATACTGAGATTCCCTGAGCATTTAAATAATTTTTTTTTTGGGGTGGCAAAAACTTCCTGTTGGATTTTATTAGGGACCACTGATGTGCATCTTGCAGAACAAAAAGCTAATATGTTTTTGCAGGTTTTAATGACTTACTATCACCCATCTAGAATGTTTGTAAAGAAGATCCTTCAGCAAGCAAGAAGCTCTTCATTTTTAAGAGCGTGATGTTGTTTTTCAGAGGTTGGAAGGGACCTCAGTCCTGGATGCAAGGAATTGTAGATGTGGTTAGTCAAATAAGATTTGATGTGAATTATTAAAAATAAGAATAGCAGTGGACATTTCAGTAAACCATCTTTCCTGTTTTTGCAACTAGCTTCCCACTTAAAAATGTAGAAGCTTCCTCTCCTGTTCTGCAGGGAAAGAGCCTTTCGTTGCAACTGGAGAAAACAGTTTCTTGTGGGAATGGACAGTAACAGCAGACACCCTAGTGTTAGATGTCAAAGGAAAAATATGGAAGTTGCTCCTCTCCTGACTTGTTTTTGCCATGTTAATGGTTGCCTAGGGAGCCAAGGGGGAAGTGGAACAAAGGAGAGCTTCTTAGCAGTTGTACGTGACCATCTTTATCAATATCATGAAAGAAATCTAATGTTTCGTGGTGATACTAAGTCAGCCCTGAGAACTGTCTGGAACTCTGAGACTCCTGACTCCCAGTTGCAAGGAAAAGAGTCAGAAGAGCTCTGGTGAGCATCCTGCCTCTTTGGACTCCAGTGCCCCAGGTTGTTCACTGTGTCTTCACCAGGTTTACTGTGCCAGTATTACTTTACCTTTTAAGGCTGGTGTTACATATGCCAACCTAGAAGAAGATTAAAGGAGTAAAGCTTTTACTTCCTTATACCACCTTGCAGTGCTGTGGATTTCTCCATTTTTCTCAGAGTAGGAAAATGCCTTTTTCTGTGAAGCGCTGTAAGAAATTGGTGTCCCTCTTGTATGCTTTACAGCATCACTCTTCTCAGTGCCTTGGCTTCCGCTTAATGCTGTAATTTTCAACTGCATTTTGATGCCTTTGAAAATTGATACTATTATGGCCAGGTGTGGAAGAGTTTCACCCTCTGAGAATACCAAATGATGGAAATGGAGCTAAAGTCTTGCAGCTTATAGAACCCCTAGAGGGTTTGGAACTGACTTAATGAAATATATTTACTTACCACAGCTGAGTTGAATTTCGTCTCTCTTTTGTAGGGTGGCTTAAAGGTTGGGGTCTTGTTTGGTTAACTTTGGCTTGGTTTGTTGTTTGTTTTTTTTTTTTAAGGTATTCCCTTTATTTGCATTTCAGGGCATTTATTCTGTTACACTTCAGGCTACATTATTTTCTTCAAGACTGCTGAGGTGGATCTGTTGATAGGTAGTCCCTCCGTCCACATCTGTGCCATAACTTTTAATCTGAGATAACCAGAACATTGACTTACTGACTAAACGTCTCCTAATGTATTTTAAATAATTAAACAATAAAATCCCAGTACTTGTCCATTGCTTTTCTAAAATGTTTTTCTTCCCATAGAGCCTGTAAATTGCAGATCAGCTTTAACTTTTCTTCTTGCTTATCTACTAGTTTAAAAATAAATGACATGTGCCAGATAAATCTCTGTGATAAGGAGGAAAAATGACCTAGGTGACTGTGTGAGTTATTATTTTATGCAGTCAATAGAGGCCATAGAGCTGGCCAGGTGGTTGGTTTGGTCAGATTCTGAAAGAACTGAGAGCATTTCACTCCAGGGAAAGGTATGTCTCTCTTTTTAGTAAAATGGGAAGTGCATGACCCCTTTCTCTTTTAAAAGAAAGTCATGTGTTCTCCTAGAAAGTGACTGCAGACTTTTTATCAATTATTATGTAGGCTGCTATCTTCCCGAAGGAAGCTGGAAGCTGTAAAAATGCTTTGACTTCACAGCCAGCAGGTAAAAATATAATTAATATATTTGTGTTAGTTAAAGGTAATGCTCGTGGATGCAGTCCTGAGCATCTTATCTTGCCTGTCAGTACCACGTAAGCAGTGTTGTTCCTAGTTACCATACAACAATCTCATGCTTTCTTACAGTAGCTTGCAGCAACACTCTTTTTCAGCGATGCCTTGCTAATGAACGTAATGTCTGTTCAGGTCAGCTCTTGTAGATACAGTTGCTAAAACAAGATCTCTGCCATCCCTTTTGTTGTCTTTTTTATTTCATAGTTCTTCAGCTTTCGTCTCTTTGTCCTTATGCTTTCCAAGAGCATTACCTGAATTCTTAGCTTGTGTGCTTTGTCAGTGGACAAACAATTTCTTTTACACTTAGAGCATTAAATGGAATGTATATATTTTCTTGACGATGAGTTCCTGCCTATGGAGAAGTTTCCTTTCTCTGTAGGAAGACTAGATTTTTGACTAGTCACTAGTCCTTGTGATTGAGGTTTTTATTGTTGCTGACTAAATTCAGTAACTGGAACATGTTGCACTTCTATTTATGGTTACTAAAACGGAGAAATGTGTGCTGGCTTGACAAAATACATCTTTCTTGGGTGAGGCTTTTTCAAGGATTTCCTGTTTCTAGAGTCTAACCACTGATTACGAAGAGGTCTTGGAATTGTTCTCCATGGGACACTTACGGCAAATTACTCTTTATGTCATTGCTCACTGCAGACTGACAAGAACGGGGTCAGACAGAAGAGAACCAAGTTACCTCTTGCTTTCCAGATGCTGTGAGCTGGCTGCTCCTGCTGGAAACAGAAAATTTAAGTTGTTGCCGAAAGTAGATGATTGCAGCCTGCTGAGTGAATAGCTTTTGTTTAATCAGCAGGGATTTAAGTAGCAGGAGAGATTTCAAAGATGACTGCTTCTTGCTCTCTGGCTGCTGGGAAATAGCCCCTCAAGAATGGTGCTGTGCTCTTTTGACACTTGGGGTTATTCCTCATAAAGGCTGGTTCCTACATGGCAAATGATGCTTTTAATTTATTTTTGCTGTGATCGCTCTATGTGTGGATGTAATCACACTGTAACCTGGTTCTAGAGTGCCTGCTTTAGGTTAAATGAGACAAGGTGAAGTTTTCAACGATGTACCTGGAAGTTTTGGGTTTTCGGGGTTTGTTTTATTCCTACTCTCTTCCCCAATGAGCTTGAAGGTAATCTAGGTCTTATTAAAGGCTTTTGAGTCTCAGTATTTTTAGCTATAGGCATCTTTCACAGCTGTAGCAATCCCATCAGTTCCAGCTTTTGACTACAGGATGCTTTTAAATAAATTTTGATTAATGAAAGAGGAGTAAGAGGTATTAGAGCTTATTATACCTTAAGTAACTCATGACTATCACCAAAAAGGAAGAGGAAGGAGACAAGTTACTGTAAGTACCACAGAAGTATTTTTAATACTTTCTCCTGGAACTCTCTGGCAGTTGTGACATTCAGCTCTGTTTCGAGCTTACATGTGTTTTAAATTAAATATATATAAATAAATGTTGGAGGGACATGTTATCTTTAGTACTTTCCGTTCTGCAGATGAAAAAAACTAAGCCTTTTGCTGTACATAACTGTAGTGTACAACTAAGAAGTTCTGAAAATTTAAAAAATGAAAACAAAACCTGAGCTGACAATTTTACTGTAAATGGAAACTGGTGGAAAAAATGGTACTCTGGCTGCTTACTGGAAAAACTCCAATACTTTGGGAAAATTTGATTTCTCTTCCCAAAGGAAGGGATCTCAAACTGTCAGAAGCTCCTGGTTTCCCAGATGATAGATGCTGGTAGCTCTTACGTATTGTGATGAGCAATTCTTTATGAATTCTGTGCTCTGATGGAAGACTTGAGCATGTTTGAGGGAGAGCAGGTTGAGACTTGTAATCTTATGCCATTTGCACAATGAAATTATTTTGATCTATGATAAACTGTGAATATGCGCAGGTCTAGACAGTGCTGTTGTCTCTGCTGTGTTTTAAACACCTGCTGTTATTTTCGAGTGAAATAGCTTTTGTATCTGTGATTTTTCCGCTTTGCGTGAACTGTGTTGGAGCAGGGAAGGCTTTCACTGAAGTTCTGATGTTTGTCCATATAAATTAATGGGGTGCTTCAGGCACTACCTGTCCCGTTTTATTCATGGTCATTGATGTTGTATTGCCCTATTTTGGCTAAATGCTCTCATTTTATTAGTGTGAAAAGAGCAACGTGCAGTTTTCTGTGACAAATCTGACAGTACGAGGCTGATGTATATGTGAGCGTAATGGCGATGAAATTCAGATGGGTAAGAGATTCTGCCAGCACACACAGTAAAATCACAAAGGGATAATGTTCACATGTGGAATTTTTTCTCACTTTGGTAAGAACCAATTTCACCCTTTGTGGAATGGGCGTGTACACCTTTTGGTCTCTGGAGCGAGTGACTTGGCTTGTGATATACATACTTTTGGAGACCAGTGACAGGTTGTACTTGGATATGTGGTGTCAGCAGAGGAATGTACATGTAGGGGGCAATGCACTGAGCTTGTGTGCAGCTTTGTTTACACAGAATAAAGGTGAATATAAATTGAAACCAGAGAGCTCGTATCCCCCTGGTAATATCATACTGGAATGTCAACCTACTGTCTTCTCGCCAGAATGAATGCTGATGAATGAGTGTTTGTGCAGTGATGCTTTCCTTATAAAAATATACTTTGAAGAGAATTAAGTTGGTGATAACCGAATTCAGATACTCAGATTGGTTTAGCTTTTATTTATTTCCCTCTTCCTGTAGGCTACAGCTCTGCACCTTTTTACCATGAAATGAAGTTTTGGTTGTCACCATGGAGCTGGGGTTAAAGTACAAGAGACTTAGGAGGAGAGGAATCGATATAAATTTATAAGATATTGCTTGCATAAATAACAGAAAACAATAGTATTTATATCCTCTTATAGCACAGTTACGTAGAATAATACATGCGGTAATACTATGATATGGAGATGGCTGCCATTCCACTATACATAGCTGACCTGTTCTTCTGTCTTACCAACTTCATTCTCTGTGAGCAGCAGTGTATCTAGCAGAATGGCCGATGACGCTTGGATAGGTGAACTCCTCAGCCTCATTGGGCTCTGGTACATAATAGGGTTGATCCCATTTCTCATCCCATGCATGACAAAGAGCTTGGAATTTTCTCCCACAGAACTTCTGAAAGAGATCCTGCTGGAGCGCTTCCGAAGGGCCTTGATAGGCTTTGTGGTCCGATAGTTGCAAGTGATATACCTGCTGAAAGCCTCCCTGAATGTTTTGTTGAAGAGTGTATAGACAAGAGGGTTCACTCCTGAGGATACATATCCTATCCAAACAAATATCTCCATAAGCTTTTGGAAAACCTCCGGATTGCAGGAGTTGCACAGAACTGAGCTGATGTTTGTTATGAAGAACGGGCACCACATCAACAAGAAAAGGAAAAACACAATCCCCAGAACTTTTGATGCCCTTTGTTCATTGGTTATCGTTTGCATGGACTTCCTCCCTATCGTAGATGTTCTGATGATAGGCATGTCGTTGGACAAAGTCTTGTCCTTTCTGGAGCCATTTAGCATGGCCACCTTCTCTGGGGAGGAGGCAGGGGTCGTGTCACGCTGAAATACCGTGGACACTGTTGACCACGTGAAACGCTGAGGTGGCTTGTTGATCAAATAGGCTTTCTTGCGTAGCACTTGGATTGTCAGAAAATAAGTGACTATCATGATAGTGAGGGGAATGAAGAATGCAGCCACTGATCCGTAGAGAATGAAGTCATGAAAACGATCAGGCGTCAGGACACACGTGATGTTTGTAGAGTTGCCATTTCCATCTTCAATGCCTCTGATAGGAACCGGGATAGCAATGCCTGCAGGAGAAAAAACAAGTACTTCAGCATATGGTAATTGCTTGCAGTCTCCTTTTGGGGCCTGAAGCCTCAAGGTCTCTAAAGAAAGGTAGTTCCTGAGCTCTGCAGCAGGCACAGGATTATGGAGAGAACGTGAATTGTTGAGAACATCATGTGGGTAATTGGGCAAACGGTGATTTGTGAGACTTGGCAAGCTCAGCTTTAAGAGAGTGCCCTTTCTAAGGAGATTGGGCCTAACCCTTAGTGATTGAGGAAGCAGTATGAAGTTGCCAACTTCTCGAGTGTGAAGCACATAAATTGCTTTGACTCTAGTTATTAGAATTAGTATGGCTTTTCCTCCAATGAAATGTGTTTCCTTAATGCCATCTGCTTCCCCCCGAACCCCCCCAGGGTAACCTTTGACCTTTTTGATGATCTGTTCTGTAAATACATAAAACTTTTCTTTCCCTCTTAGTCAGATCAAGTGACTGGACACAGGCAGCTGATTTTTTTCTACCCTGTTTGACTCTTCCATATATACAAGTAGTTAAATAGATGCCAGAATTATGCAGTGTGTGTTTGAGATGGATTTGTTGTTTGAAGTCTCTTGCATATTTAAGAGTGTTTAAATGAGGGTAGCTTGCTGTATAATTCACCACCCGTTAAAAAAAAAAAAATGTTAGCAGTCTTGTCTTTTAAATGAATTTTTTATAACCACTAGATTACAGTCAGCACTTAATTTGCCAGCAGTCTGACTTTACAACAAAAACAACAGGTTCCTTGCTGTCTAGTGAAGGTTATTTGTGCTATGTTTCCTGATACCACTTAATGAGATGTAGGGATTTACTGTATTCCTCTGCTACTCTGCTTACTGAAGCTTGTAGAAGGTGGCATAGCAGAGTGGTTTACCCTTCAGCCACTTGATCTCTTCCTTAATAAGAGGCACACCTTCGGATACAACAACTGTGTGAAAAAGAGGATTGAACCAAATTAACCCTTGACATGGAGAACCATGGCTCAGCTGCAGAGTACTTTTCTGCTGGGTAAAAAAGAAATGAAAAAGTACAGCACTGATTAATAACAATGAATCAGGCATTGAAAGGTCAACTTGTAAGTGTCTTGTCATGCCAACAGTTTCCTCTCTGTGTGATAAATACATACAGAATCTTTTCTTCTATCATCACTGCACTTCTAGAATTTTTTCCAAGTTGTAGTTTTTGGTTTAGGCGTGTGTGCCTCAGCTCCGAGTGTAGTTGTACTATTCTCTTGTGCATCATTGGCCTTAATAATCCACAATAATTTTCTTCTTTCTCTTGCACACAGAGCGTGCGGCGCTATGCCTATGGCTGCCTGCAGCGCACCATTAATTTATTTGAATTAGGCTTGTGAGTCTACAGTTGGATTTGATGATCTCAAAGGTCTTTTCCAACCTAGTGATTCTGTAAACTAAATGTTTTCACTGTTAGCTCATTTAACAGATTTTTTTTTTTTAAGCTTTATAGACACAAGATGTCACATGTGCGCCATGGAGGTGCTAATATCACAAAAGTTTATACATTGGCATCCTTTATATAAACTGTTGGGGGCTTTTTTAGCCTGTCTGCATGCGGTATTGCCAGTGCATCTCAGCCTTCAGTGGGGACGTTAGCAGCCCCCAGCTTATCTTTCAGGCTTTGATGTAAGTAATTAACCTTTTTTGACTTGCTTCATAGGGCAGTTGTAAGGCACAGATTTTTCAGCAGCATCTATTCAGGGCTTGAAATTGTGTTTGGAACAGAATGAACTACCACAGGAACGTGAAATCTTGCTTTCCCAGGAGATACACTATGCATGCGAATATTGTCTTCTGATTTTTGGACTTGTAGGACCAAGATGAAGAAGAGTGATTATCCCTACTCAATCCTTGCCCTTTCTGGCAAGCCATATAAGGAGCAGCAGTTCAGGCAGATTTCGATGGAGCTATGTATGATCCAAGAGGTGGACTTAGGCCAGCCTGGGTGTTAGGACGTGCTAATCAATAGTACTTGGTCAAATTTTCCACTTTGCCCAGCTTTCACCTGTTGTTTTGGATATGAAAAGCTTTTGCATTCCTTGTTTTTCAGACTCACAGTCTCACATACCTATTGAAATGAGCCAGACCACGATGATTTTGATGATTGTTGTAGCCCACGAATTGTACTGACTAGCCTGGATTGGCTTTTTAATTGCAATATAGCGGTCTAGTGAGATGGCACAGAGGTGCATGATGGAAGCTGTGGAAAAGAGGACATCAAGGAACAGCCAGATGGGACACAAGGCAGTTGGAAGAGGCCACGCGTTATCTGAAAGAGAACAGAAAACTCATTAGAATCTAGAGTTTTCTAGAGTTGGGATTTTTTTGGTGTTTTTTTTTTTTTTTTTTTGTTGAGAAGTTCATAACCCTGCAGGAACCAAGCTTTGCCACTACCTCAGTTGGGTTCTGTCTTATGTTTTAGTGAGCTCCTGACTGCCGTGGTTGCTGTCATCATATTGAACAGACTGTGTATTATAAACCTTCCCTGATCATCTTGTCCTTTTTTGATCATAAGGTCTTTGTGACGGGGGCTATAGATAAAAAAGTTCTTAAAAAATTGACCATGACTGTGCTTGGTCCTAGGACTGTTAAGTGATTGTTTTCAGCTCTGTCTCCTTGATAGGTCTGGGGTTCAAGGTTCTGTTCAATGGAGGAGATAATGGATCATAACCAATGTATTAGTGAGTCATTGCAGAACCGTGGTTGAATTTTAGAGATGATCTTGAAGAATCTAGTTCGCACAGTTTTAAAATAAGTTTACTCTGCCTGCTGACCAGATGCACTTGAGTATTAATGTGGGTTATGGATATATGGATTCTAAGTCTGGCATCTTGTTTCTTAGAGTAGTTCTCTGACTTCAGTGTTAATCTTTACAGTGAACGTACGGTTTGTCACCTGCATTGTGGCCAAGATAAAGGTCTGCAGTGTACAGCTTTTGAAAAGGCTTGTATTTAAGAGATGGGTCTCTCATGTCAATGCTTACAGTACCAAACCAAATGAACTTTAATGAAACTCTCAGTTTTATTCTTACCTGCTTTATTTTCTCTCACAAGTGTTATAATTTGTGTTGTAATCCAGTGCTAATAGTGTTTAATTTGAGATGCACCTTAGAGTTGTGTGCTGAACACAGAAGTTTTCTTTCTCTAATGGTAGAGGTTGATCCACTAAGTATATTCTCCTTTCTTATAAAATTCAGCTCTACTCAATAAGGAGGCACATTAATATTATTGCCAGAAAAACCAGTTCTTTGCTGGATGATGATTAAGGGAGGGGAGGGGGAAAGACATTTCTAAGAAATAAGATTGGTTTTCATCTCCTTGCTCTGAATAAATAGATCAGCATGCTGAGAATGCCAGATGAGCCGACTATTGTAATGTGGTAATGTTGCAATAGTTTGAGATTAATACATTTTTTCATAATGTGACTGGTAGATGGAAATGATAAGGGTCCTGCCTTGACTTGACTTATAAACTCCAGAAGATGGTAAAACCTCTGAAGTCAGATGTAGCACATGCTTGTGTGCACTCTTGCCTACGTTGGGAAACCTCACCTGTTAAACAAAGAACGGATGGATGAAACCCTGAAATGAACCTCATCCTTCCCCAAAGCAGGGGACTCCAGGTGAGGATGATATAGACAGTGAAGCAGAAGGGAAAGAGTCAGTTTTCAAATCATTAGCCTGTAAATTTTAGTATCTAGCTGTGTATTTCCTAAAAGAGATATCATAAAATAGATACCATGGTTGTTTCTTCTTTGCAGAAGAAACTCTTCAAATATTTTACAACAAAAGGCTCTTTTCCTTCCCTCAAATATAGATGCATTTAAACAGCTGTCTGCTACAAAGTAAGCACGTAGGGTTCTGAATCGATATGTGCAACTGAACAGAGAAAGCTTTGTCTTCTATTTTGTCTTGTTTTGAAATGTGTGCAGAAGGCAGTAAGTTGTCACATTCATGTTATAGCATTATGTACTCTTTAATTTTTGTGTGCACGATGATGGGTTTTCATCCAAACAAAATCAGACCAGACTTTAAATGCAGTAACTGCTAAGAACTGAAGAACACAGTTATTACTTAAACAGAACAAATATTGTGAAACAGATACCTTAAAGTCCACACAGATCATGTCACTGTCTAAGATTCACACTGTGGTGTATTTTGCTTTTATTTATTTTCGTTTGTTGGCTGCACTTGTGTTAGAAGCTCAGCATCAAGTGTTTGAGGATTTGCTCTGGGCTGTGATTTCTGTGTGTCCCTGGTAGTGGTGGTGGTAGCATCACTCTTGACGTGTTCTGTTAGGTTGGGAGTGGGGAAAAGATGGAATATTAATTTCCCCTCAGGACTTGGAAAGCATCTTTGACTCTTAAATGTGACGGTGACCTGTTTGTTTGTTGTCTTGCTTTATAACTCAGGCTGAAGCTAAAATGAGTGTGTCCTACCAAGTGGTGATATGAAGCCATTAGCAGAGATGCTGAGTTTGCATTGTTATGAGATCTGATTATCCTGATGTAGATTCACACTGGTGGAGCAGACTGGAGCATTTACTGGCCTAAGATTCTCAACCTTTTTTTTTTTCCCCCCTGCTGGGGAATGGAATGCTGGTTTAAACAAGCTGGTGACTTGGATGTTTTGTTTTGGTTGTTGTTGTTTTGGGTTTTTTTGGTTTCTGGTTTTGGGGTTTTTTTTTTTTAAACACCTAGGCTACCTGACAGACCTGTCTATCTGAAAACTTCTCTGGTTTCACCAGCTCTCAGGTGGCGTAAGACAAAAAGTTATTCCTCCTTCCTACAATCCTTGCCTTGGATACTTCCCACTGTAGGAATACTGCTGTTGCAGGTTATTTTCCTTATTTTGAGTCATTACAAGATAAAATACACGTATTAAGGTTTGTCTTCCATATTATGGGAAGTAAAATGAGCTTTTAGCACAACTCTCTGCCCCTGATTAATCTTTATTTAGGAAAAGGTTTATTTATAGGAAATACCTTGGAAATGCGTAATCCTAAAGTACGTTGTAGGAGAGCTGCTCTTACCGTAAGTCAAAAGTTTTTTTTAAAGCTTAAGAGAAATCCCTGCATGAGAACATGTATCAACATGATGGACAGAGATCTTTAAGCAGTCTTGGAAATAGTTTGTCCTTCTGCTGATATGTTGCCTGTAAGGGATTTTGTTGCTGTTTTGAGGCTGACTTCAGCCTGGACTTCAGTCTTCATGTTGGTGTGTGGATCCTGTAGCCTGTGTGTTCAGCTTGGTGAACTGCATCAACCTGGTCTGTCCAGGCTGCTCTCATGCGCTCTCAGCCCCACGGTTGCCTGCCTGTTCCTCTACTGCAGTTACAGTTTCAACAGTTGTTCTTCACTGCTTTTTTTTTCATTTAGCTAAAGTAATTTTTTTTTTTTTAATTAAAGTTGCTTTGTGAGGAATAAACCTTTGTTTTCTTGGGATTTTGTAAAGCAGCTGTCAATTAAAGCAGTTTCCTCTGGTAGTTTCCACAAGCAAGAAGGGAAGATTTGCCGCGGTTCATCATCACTAATGGGGAAAGATTAAGAAGGCAGTTGTTTGGGACAGATTTTTAACATAATGGCTTGTAGTCTAGATCAACCAGCATTACCTTCTGATTTTTAAGGGGATAAATAGGCTGCCCAGGGAGGTGGTTGATTCACCTTCCCTGGAGGTGTTTAAGGCACGGGTGGGTGAGGTCTTGAGGGACTTGGTTTAGTGTTTGATAGAAATGGTTGGACTAGAAGATCCGATGGGTCCCTTCCAACCTGGTTGTTCTATGATTCTGTGAAATGTCAGGACTAGAGAATGTATTTTGAAAGATGGTACATATCCTGTGTCCAGGTAACTCATTGCCCACCAAGCTGTGCATAACAGACTCCTTCCTGCTGCAGGCTTTGGGAATTAGAGAATCTGTCTTAAATCTAATTTCACTCTCTGATGAATAGCAACATTTTTGCTTTCCTTTAGTAGTTCCAAGTGTTAGAAATTTGAATAACTCTTCTGAAAGCTAGACTCAGAGAATGCAGTTATTCCTAGCATGCCTGCCCTTTTTTCAGAAGAAATGAGAAGAATTTAGCAGGCAATAAAAGTAATGAACTGTTTGCATATTCTGACACCAGCACTCCTAAATTAAAATTGCAGTGTGTATTCATGCCAGAGTACATTTTGGTCTCTGTGCTGAGCATAAATAATCTGCTGCTCATAGTATTATACCTGTGAGTGTGTTACACAGTTATTTATTTTTAAAAGAGGCAGCTCTTTATTGTACAGACAAGCTATCTCTGAAGATTTTTGTGTAAGTGATCTATTGGGGCACAGGGCCAATATCTGTGGTAGGTTTCGAATCTGAACGCTCTGACACACACGAGTTTTCACACTCAGGACCATTTAATGCGACTGCATTTCAATTCAGAGCTTTTCCCTCAACTGTCTCCACATAATTAGATACCGTCCCAAATCGGAAGCATAACATTTGTATTGCGTATCTAGAAGCTGCACCCAGCTAGTTCATTATTATGGAAACATTCCTGCAAGGAAGTGCAGGAGGTTGGATTTAATTGCCTCTCTGGCTATCAATGATAATTCTATGTTCGAGTGGTTATCTGGCTAATGTAGCTTCAAGATTTAGACTTAATATGTATTTAAATGTCTGTTCTAGCTTCATCCCAGTAACTCGTGCTTTGCTCATGCTTTGAACTTCTATAAACACTTCAGCATCTTCTGCCAGTGGGTGAAGAGGCAAAGCAGTGTTTTTGGTTGACTGCCAAAGAGAGACTTGTATGCAAGAAATGTCAGTTTTAACCACTTTCTATGTGAAAGGCTGGTGGCAGCTGTACTTAATTATAACTAATTTTGCTACTTTCTTTTAAATTTGCCACAACATGAAAGAGGCTTTTGTTTAACTTTAAATTAAGATTCCTAGCATACTTTAAACTGTTGTACCCAGGGTTTAGCACTGGATTAATTGAGAGATTAAGGAGCAGTGGTCTTTTTATAAAGTTGAAAAGAAAAGATTTATTAGTCTAGCGAAAGGAAAATAATAAAAAAACCCCAGCAAACAAAAAACCCTCCACTGCCACCAAAAACCAACTCCACAAAGTCCAGAACTTGCCTTCTTCCCTTTGTATTGATCACTTGTCCAATACTAGATTTTCTTTATGGTTAGTAGTTTTATTTCTATTATTAATGAGGTCTTTGACAGAAACTAAGCAGTTACAGTGTCTGTGTGTAAATACAGTTCTATTTCTTGCCTCTATGCACATATGCACATTTACCACACACCAAGGTTTTTTTTTTATAATTGACTGATTTTTTTCAAGTTAGAAACCACTATCCTGGTGATCTACATTCATTTTATCCTTTTAGTAACCGTTGCTTACTATTTTATGATATCAGCAGCGCATTCTGACCTCTGATTCATATCTCTGTTTAGAGAAAAGCAATCTGCAATACACAGAAATTCAGTCTCAAGGCATTTAGTGAATAAACACATTTGTTAATAAAGTGATACCAGTCTTCTGCAGCAAAAAAAAAAAAAAAAGGCAAGCTACTGATGGTCTTTCTGAAATAAAGTTTGATGTTGTTTGCTTGTTGCTCAGGCAACTCTTGGAGTTCTAGCACAGGAAAAATGAACTCCTGCAGCCTTTCCTTACCTAGAGTCCTATGGTATCTCTACCTTAAAAATAATTTTGTAAGTCTGTAGTTTTATTGAAACAAACAGTCTTATGTTGATTTTTTTTGCCCTTTTGTTTGTAGGGTATGAAAATAGACTGTTTAAACGTCAAACTTTAGGAGTAAAAGAGACTTTTCCCATGGAGTTGCCTCTGATTACTTGTCAAAAGCAATATCTGAAATAAAACTAGGCATGAGAGAATGTGAAAAAGGCGTGATTGTTCTCTAATGACTAATCAGAGAGGAAACATTGCATCCAATGTTTGTTCATGTAAAAAATACATGTTCTATTCCATGTGAACCACACTGAATGATAAATCAGTCTTAAACATTAGGTACATGGATTGAGGCTTCCTTGGCTTGACAGATGAGTTAATTCTTTGGGTTGCTCTGGGAACCTTGCTGCTTTCCCCAAGCTGGGAGAAAATCAGCTTCTCTGCAACTGATTCTGGTAAAGTTTATTGTCACTGGTAGTGCCAGGGGCCATCTCTGACTGCTCACACAGCTTGGAGTCAATGCTAAGGTAAAATCAAGTGCCCAATTCCTAAAAAGTGCAAAATTTCTTCAGTGTACTAAACAGATGCCTATTCTTCATTTCACCTTTTTAAAGTGAAGACTGTCTGCAATTAGTGTGATATCCAGTAGAACAGATAACGACATTGTGCTGATGGTGTTAAAGATAATATTCCACTGTATAAAATGTGATTTCCCATGTCCAACTCCAATTTAATATTGGTTCTAAGTCTCAGGTGGGTTTTGAGTGGTTTATTTCAAAGGAAAGAACATCCACAGTGGGTGTAAACTCCCCATAAAGACATTTAGCTATATTTGGATGAGAGGGAGAGAAGATTTAGCAGCTCTCATTCAGATGCTTTCTGACATTGTGATGGTGGAAAGCAAGCAGGTTTGCTGTTTAAATTAGACCTCCCCAAGCTGAATGTCTGTGCTAGTCTGATGAAACAAAGGTGCTGTACTTACCAAACAGTATTATGAGAAGGGCAATCGGCATCACAAACAGACCCACGAGCAAATCTGCCACCGCCAAGGACGTCAAAAAGTAGTTGGTAGCATATTGCAACTTTTTCTCCAGAGACACTGCCAGAATGACAAGTATGTTCCCCCCAATGGTGGGGATTATCACCAGGAGGATCAGTAAAGCTGCCCAGCGCACTTTGTTTCCTTGTTCGTTGCTTGGGTAGTCCTGCTTGGGTTCTCCTGTTACTGAGAGAGGCGACAAAGATCCATTGCCAACTCCAGACCCATTCAAGAATAAAGAATAGGACATTTTTGTGACCAGCAGAACGTATTCAGGAGCAGTATTTTGCGCAGGGACTGTGTGTGGTGTAAGAGTTCACTGTTCCTCTCTGGTCCAGGATGGTCCTGAAGAAAGGCCAGCATGGTCAGTACCGTAAACTGGTCATCTGCTATTTTGAGATACAGTTGCCATGTCCAAGCTGGTATTTTTTTTTATCCTGTGCCTTGCTGTGTGCAAGGAGATCTTAAAACTGGAGGTCCTGTCTTGTGTCCATCTCTGGTAGGCTTCAGTGGTCTGGTTTCCCCTTTACAGTGAGAGTCAGTTTTCAGAAGATTAGAAGCGACTGTGCGATAGCTGTGAAAAGTAAACAGCTTCCTTTTTTGTTGTTGGTGTTGTTGTTTCTAAAGCAGCAAAAAGCGATAGATGAGTTTGGATTCCAAATGGTTCCCTTAAGATACGGTGTACGTAGATTTGCCCTTTGTAAGTACGGACTGATGCAAAGGCAGATGCTCACGTTGTGTATATGCAACTCCTCCTCTCCCGAGTGTCTAGGCTCCAGCAGCGTGTGCGTAGGCAGACAGCAGTTCCCATATTTCCCCTTATTAAGAATCCTATTTCTCCACAAAGGGTCACCCCAAAAATATCTTCAGAAATGATGTATGAGGTTTCCGGTTTAATGTCTACAGATCCTAATTTATCAGGTGAGGGTCAGGAAGCTGAGGACAATAAAACACTGGTGACAGTCTCAAGGGGACTGTAAGGATTTATGGAACTGAGAGACATCTAAATTTACCCATTACTTGGAGGGGGGGTGAGTACAACACTTGTTTTTGTAATCTGAGCAGGGCTTTTATTAAGCCTTTTCTCTCCCTCTGTCTGTCTTTCTCTCTGTTTCTGTCTCAAGTCTGCTGAAGATTTAACGCTTGCATTTCCCCTTCAAGCAGAGACTAAAGCGGCTGTCATAGCTTACACTGAACAAACGCTCAGTTACTGAGAAGATCCAATGTGTTGCAGTTTTCAGGTGAAGAAAACCTTACCTCTTTCTCTTGCCTTTTAGTAGAGTTCACTTTGAATACAGGAAGATCCTTTGTAGTTTTCTTTTTCATCCCATGGTGGATAAGCTTTTTCACTACTTTCTGGAAAACAAGTTGTTCATTTGATTTTGGTTTTCTTATAATTATTCTGGAGTTTGTCTACGTGTGTGCTGTTCTTTAACACTTACGTTTCTTCTAACACCACAGTTATGAATTTCTGTTATAGGAAAACTGTTTTTCTTACCCAGGCATTTTCTCCAACTCCTGAATGGATGAGAAGAATCATTCTTGCCACAGTTAAGATAGAAATAAGGTTTTATTCTGTTCTGTCGTCCTTTCTCTTCCATTCTTTTGATGATTTTACTTAAGCAGTTAGCAGAGTCTGCATGCAGTTTTCTCTTTGTTCATAAGCAGAGCTCACATTCTCCTGCTACCCTTGTTTGTTCATTGTCTCATTCCAGTGTATCCAGCTCCAGTGCTTGAAAAGCAGGGAAGCGAGTGGGAGTTTGACTGGAAAAGAGCCAGAGAGGGTTAATTGATTCAGCGCTGCAATACCGTAATGTTTGCTCCTTGTAGCTCTATGGGGATGTGCAGATCCTGTACACGACCCTTCACGCTACAGTAGTGTAGCTATATGCGTGGCAGCATCTGTGCCTGAGCACTTTATTGCTGTTCAGACAGAAGCACAGTTAACCCTAGAAAGTTCTGCTGCTCTATAAACACTCCAAGCTTTTTCTTCAGTAGTTTTACAGAATTATGGTCTAGCAGAGTGTTTTAAGTGTATGCACTGTCACTTTAAATCTTTCTTCGTGCAGCTACTTTTTATTAAGATAAACTTTCTCTTTTGTTACCTTCCAACTTTCAGTCGGATGTGTGTATGGTCTCTAACGTCATCTTATAGTTCTGCATTAAAATGGAAATTGGGTTCACTTCCAAAGACATTAGTGGGACAAGTGTGTAATCATTGAGTCTACGGCCAGAAGAGACCATGAGATCATGGTCTGATTCCCTGTATGTCACCAGCCGTTGCGTTCTATGAATTGTTTGTGCTCATCGGGCTTGAGCTGCGTATCAGGTTGTCAGTGAACTGTGAATCCATTTATATTTGGTTGTTTGGGCTTAATTTTTGTAAAGAAAAACCTCTATTAGGATACAGCTACTTTGGGGCCAAAGAGTGAAAGCTTCTGCCAGAAAAGTAATAGAAACACTTGATTTCAAGTGCATTCAGATCATGCAATAGAATTTCCAGCAAAGTAGTGTTCGCTTGTTACTTATTTTTCCTGTTTGAAGGAAGCCTTTGCTAAGATTCCACGTTGTATTTATTTGCAGTTGACTTTTGAGATCTTTGTTCTTCAGAAAAATATGTAGTAGAAAATAAAGATTAATCCAGATATGGTAATTCTGTTTTCTTCTCTGGCCACCTCCCCATTACCAGCCCTGACAGTGCTGAGAGAACAGAACATATGAAAACAAACAAACAAAAAAAGCAGAAATCAAGAGAAGAGAATACTGTATTGGGCTAATGAGCTTTTGAATTCAGTTTTCCTTAAGCTCAGCTTGGTCTAATCAAGTTCAGTTTTATAAATCTTGATAGCTTTCCTGGCATTAATTTAACTGTACTTCAAGTCTTTGCCAAAATTTCATTTGGATTAAACACCACCTTCTGATTGTACAAGTGAAGCTTGTTTTCCTTCATCATTGACACTACAGCTATTTCTTTCCATGTTGAAGCGCAGATGGAGCTATTACTGCTTTCTGGAGATGGAATTATTGACAGTATGTCTGCATCATAAATGGAAAAAAAAATGTTCCAGAGTAAACCCATCAAAGTATAGAAAAATATAGATGAATTGTTTAACTTCAGTGATCTGCTTGTAGGTGTATGCCATGTGCAGATCTTCATGTCACATCTCTGAATTTAAAGAGCAGAATGAAAACTTGGGGAGAAGACAATGTATCTGTCAGAACCACCTGCTGGTCATCAACATCAGTCACTGATGCAAGCCTGTGTTGGAGCTGTAGAGTTATCTTGAAAAGGTTTTTTGGTTTGGGTTGTGAGTTTTTTACTTTTAATGTTTGTTCTTTCACAACACAGTAGACTCTGTAGATAATCATAAAATGGATGGTATCATTTCCCTCCAGTGTGTTGAGTGCACCCCACTGCTTGGTGTCATTGGCAAACCTGCTGAGGGTGCACTCTATCCCACTGTCCATGTCTGCAACAAAGATGTTAAGCAACACTGGTCTTAATACCAACCCCCATGGAATGGTAATTGTCACCGGTCTCCACTTGGACACTGAGCCATTGGCCACAACTCTCTGAGTCTGACCATCCAGCCAATTCCTTATCTCCCAAGTGGTCCATCTGCCATATCTATATCTCTTTTACTTAGACACCAGAATGTTATGCAGGACAATGTCAAATGCTTTTCATGAGTCCAGGTAGATAATGTCAGTTACTCTTCCCATATCCGCCAGCGCTGTAGCCCTGTCATAGAAGGCCACTAGATTTGTCAGCCCAATTTGCCTTTAGTGAAGCTACGTTGACTGTCAGCCATTTTCTTAGCCAAATGCTGCGAGAAACTGTGTCAAAGGCTTTACTAAAGTCCAACTACATCCACAGTTTTCCCTCATCCAGTAAGCAGGCCACCTTGTCATAGAAGGCAATCAGGTTAGTTTAGCAAGACCTGCCTTTCATAAACCCTGGAGAGGTGCACATTCCACCTGGGTGGAAAACTGGTTGGATGGCCAGGCCCAGAGAGTGTTAAATCTAGCCGGAAGCCAGTTACAGGTGGGGTTCCCCAGGGCTCAGTGCTGGGTCCAGTGCTATTCAACACCTTTATCAATGATCTGGATGAAGGCAGTGAGTGCACCCTCAGTACGTTTGCAGACAACACTAGGCTGCGAGGTAGTGTCAGTCTGCGGGAGAGTAGGGAGGCTCTGCAAAGTGATCTGAACAAGCTGGACAACTGGGCTGAGACCATTGGCATGAGGTTCAACAAGGCCAAAGGCTGGGTCCTGCACTTAGGGCACAACAACCCTATGCAGCTACCGACAAGGAGAAGTCTGGCTGGAAAGCTGCCTGGAGGAGCAGAACCTGGGAGTGTTGGTTGACGAAGACTGAATATGAGCCAGCATTGGCCTAGGTGGCCAAGAGGGCCAATGGCATCTTGGCTTGGATCAGAAACAGTGTGGGGAGGTTATTCTCCCTCTGTACTTGGCACTGGTGAGACTGCTCCTTGAATCCTGTGTTCAGTTCTGGGCTTCTCACCGCAAGAACGATGTTGAGGCTCTGGAGAGAGTGCAGAGAAGAGCAACAAAGGTGGTGAAGGGGCTGGAGAACAGGCCCTATGAGGAGTGGCTGAGAGAGCTGAGGGTGTTTAGCCTGGAGAAGAGGAGGCTGAGGGGAGACCTCATTGCTCTCTAAACTACCTGAGAGGAGGTTGTAGAGAGGAAGAATCTGGGCTCTTCTCTCAAGTGACAGGGGACAGGCTGAGAGGGAATGGCCTCAAGCTCTGCCAGGGAGGTTCAGGCTGGGCATCAGGAAAAAAATATTTCATGGAGAGGGTCACTGGGCACTGGCAGAGGCTGTCCAGGATGGGGATTGAGTCACCATCCCTGGAGGTGTTTAAAATGCAGGTAGACAAAGTGCTGAGGGACATGGTTTAGTGATTGATAAGAATGGTTGGACTCAATGATCCAAGAGGTCTTTTCCAACCTGATGATTCTATGATTCTGTGACATATCATCCTTCTGGTGTGAGAACTGCACCACTCAGCTTGGTGTCATCTTGCAAACTTGCTGAGGGTGCACTCAATCTCACTGACTGTATCATTGATAAAGATACCAAACAGCAGTGGTCCCAGTACAGACCCCTGAGGGACACCACTTTTCACAGATCTCCATCTGGACATCAAGCCATTGACGACTACCGTCTGAATGCAAACATCCAACTAATTCCTTATCTTCACTTTAGTCGCTAGAATGGCTAAATTAGATAAGGGGAAGGCACTTTGATGAAGCATGAGCTGAAGGCTGTGCTGTTGCGCACGGATTGCTCTGATGAAAGCTGTGTAAACGCATTCAAATCTAATTGAAAAGGAAATTATATATTTTTTTAGAACATTTGAAAACAGAATTTTCCTGGGAACTTGTTTGAACCACGCATAGATATTTTTCCCCCACCTTTTGCTCTTATTTCTGTTCAGTATTCTTGTACTCGAATGAGGCCACTTCAGCATTCAGTGTGAGCTGACTCTAGTGACAGTGATGTTAGGTTGATGCTTATCCCTCGCGTTCGTCTGCTTTGCCTGCTGACAGGGCTCACCCTCATTCTCCTAACAGCGAGAGGCCTCCTGGACGCTCTTGTTCTTCAGCAAGTCTTGCTTAGGCAACCAGAATGCATTTCAGGGAAAACCACAGCAGAGAAGGAGGCTGTGCTGCATATGAGATAATTGCAGAAAATTCCTGGCATGCTGGCGTGGCAATAACTCTGATCCTTTTTGTCATGAGAGAAAGACTTGGGATTTACACCCATGCTTAGTCTGCACTGAAATATGTCATTTCATTGCATTTTTCTGTGCAGGTTTTCAATCTTCTGTGTTTTCCCCTCTCTGCTACAATTCCCTCTTCAGAAATAACTGCAAATTGCAAAATTAAGCATCTGTGTTCTGCCTTTATTAACTCAGTTGTGGATTTGTGGATGAAATGAAACTTCTGTTAAGCTTTTCTTCTTTTTTTTTAATCTATCATTGCACTACAAAAGCAACTTGTGGTAATAACTTTGTGTTAAGTGATTAATTCACGTTCAATAGTTTAGAAAGTCACAAATATTTAGAATCTTTTGAAATATGACTGGAGAGACTCAATAAGGAATTTAAGGTGGATTTTATATAGTCCTTTAATTTTGTGGCATTTCGTTTTTCAATGAGTTGTAAAATCCTTAAATATTTAGAATAAAAAATAAGTGTCTGTTAGGGATGCTTCAGATATTTCCATTTTTAGTCTCAATCTCAAAAACCAGTGTGATGGTTTATTTTCAGTATTCTCTTTATTTACTTATTGATGCTACCTTGTTTACACATACACAGTTTCATGTTAAATATTGCTGAAATGTAAAGAGAAATAGCAATAGTCCTCTGATCTTCAAGATGCGCAACTTACAGAATTGGAGGTAAACTGCGAAAGGTTTTTGGATGTGATTGTTAAGTGGGCTTTGATCTAAGAAACTACACGGAATATGCTTCAAGATATGACAATCTGAGTTTTTAATTTGCCTTGTGGTGGTGTTGCACACCTCTTGGAGAGAAACATTCAATTGGATTTTTAAAAAGAGTTCTCAAAGTGTTCCTCAACTTTCACTAGCCCAATAAGGCACTTGTAGGCAAAGCCTGCTGAGAATTACCGTATCTGCAGATGTTGCAGTTGTAATTACCTTCAGAAAAAAGTCCAGTTTAGGTTCCTTACAGATGCCTAATGATGCTGCTCTAAGAAATGTGTCATGGTAGAAAGGAGAGATGGATTCAGGATTCTCTGCAACCTATGGAGAACCTTCCACAGTCCACATCATGGACTGAAAGGAAAACTGAGAACCTTCTGTGTCCAGCTGATCTGTGTGGTTTTGTGCCTATTCATCTCTGTTGGTCGTAATCAACATCCTGGATTTTATTTTGTGAATTTTTCCACTGGAGGCTTAAGAAAAGCTTTTTTTCCTCTGTCTTTAGAAGTAACGAAGAATCAAAAACTTTCTTGGGTTTCTCAGAAATTCTAGGGTGCTTACAGGCTAAGTATCAGCTTTTACAAAGAGAATATAACATCTGTGTTCACATAAATATGGCACTTTGATTCTATCCAGGAGATGAATAGCCCCAGGAGTGAGCTCAAAGTTGAGGCTAAGGATAAGGTAATTGGGTAGGAGTTAGGCAGCTCCTTTGGGTTCTCTGTGATTCTGGTTTCTGTGAAGACTCAAAATCCTTATCCACACAGGGTGTTTGTTTGTTTTGTAAGTGTTGAGAGTAACCAGCTGGTGAGTAAAATTAATAAAATGTAAGCTATTACGTTTTGCTGAGAATACTTCATTCCTGTCTTGATGCATCTTTATTTTTCTTTGTAGTTTTGTTTATAACTTCTTGATCTTGGAGGAAGTCCTTCGTCTGCAGCCCATGTATCACAATAGTCAAACTTATCCTGGTGTAGGGTGTTGAAATCCTATAGAAGAAACTTTTAGGCTTCTCTGGCTTCCTGATGATTCATTTAGTTTCCTGATAACAGAACAGTTGAAGATAATTCTGATGTTGGCTTTTGGGTTCACAGATGTCTGGGATTTGCTGGCTTATGGAGGAGGAGGAGTTGAACAATTTTCAGATGAAAACGAAGGAAATAATCAGGCTGTTCTTGTGTCGTCATTTTGCTGTTGTAGTAAAACATAACTGCAAAAGCAAACTCCTTGAGCAAAAGCAGCGTTAGGGAAAAAGGAAGGAACGAGTGCATTAAAGTTAATTTGGTTTTTAAAAATAGACATTGCCTATCTTTCTAAGATGTACACCCCAATTTAGAGACAAGCTTTGGGCTTTAATGCAGGAATTTTTAGATGCAATTACTGGACTGTGTTATGAGAAGGTCAGACTAGGGCACTATGGTAGATTGCTTCTGTCCTCAAAATACATTACGTATACTCTAGGCTTAGAATTTTTACTATGACTTTTAAAGGAGGGGGAATTGTGTCTGGAGATTAAACTTCTGCCCACTTAATCTCCAGATGTTATCCTGGTATTTTATGTGATTCTGTCTTCTGTGTTTAACTTGTCGTAAGGACAGATGTCCATATTAGGACTAAGAGTACCGGGTTGCTGAATGTGACTTCTGATAAACCGTTTATCTTTTTTTAGTACTGTTTGTAAGTTTTCTCACACACTTCATTACTTCCCTCCCTCTCCCACCAGAGGTTTCTACTCAGTAAGCAATTGACTCAGCCATCAGCACAACAGGGTGGTGGAGTTCAGCAGGGAGCTGGAGGGGTGGACTTGGTTTGGGAACCTGAGTGGGTTTAGTAGCAGTGAAGTGGAAACTTCCTTGGTCAGTGGAAACTGTCCCTCCCCTGTGCTGAATGTCAAGTCAGCAACTTGTGTGGCTGTGCTCTGAGTGAAGGGTGAAAGCCTTGGGCTGGGGGCAGAAGAATCATAGAATCACCAGGCTGGAAGAGACCCACCGGATCATTGAGTCCAACCATTCCCACCAATCTAAACCATGCCCCGCAGCACCTCATCCACTTGCACCTTAAACACCTCCATGGAAGGCGAGTCAACCACCTCCCTGGGCAGACCATTCCATTGCCTAATGACCCTTTCAGTGAAGAATTTTTTCCTTATGTTGAGCCTGAACCTTCCCTGGTGGAGCTTGAGGCCATTCCCTCTTGTCCTGTCTCCTGTCACTTGGGAGAAGAGCCCAACTCCCTCCTCTCTACAACCTCCTTCCAGGTAGTTATAGAGAGCAATGAGGTCTCCCCTCAGCCTCCTCTTCTCCAGTCTAAACACCCCCAGCTCTCTCAGCCATTCCTCATAAGGCCTGTTCTCCAGCCCCTTCACCAGCTTCGTTGCTCTTCTCTGGACTCGCTCCGGAGCCTCAACATCCTTCTTGTGGTGAGGGGCCCAGGAGGACTTGGTCATGTTTTAAACATACTCCCCAACTGGGCTGCCAGTTGGAGGTAATGGCACAGCAGTGTGATTGCAGCCTGTAACTGCTCAGAAGGGCTTTTTAATTTTGATGTGATCGTTTGACAGAATTGTTTGGCCTTTTGTGAATTTTACTAAGTGTGGGTTTGGGTTTGTGCAGGCTAACTTTTGGCAGCAGCGTATAGGCCTTTGTAAAGCATCCCAGCAGTAAAGCGAGCAAGCTAATGTTATTGTTTAAGCATTGATTCCAGCAGTACTCTGCTGTACTGAACTCCTGTTCCTCCAATAAGTCTTTTTATAAGACTCTCTTGCTTCCTCAACCCATTTGTGGTTCTGCTTTCTAGTTCTCTGTTACGTGGGAGGATGCTTTTTGAAGACTACACGTTCAAGAAGACTTTTGTTACTGAGGCCCATTAAGTAGCTTTAACCCTCGGAGTGGATTTACAGGTCTCCTGTCGAATGTTTGGCAATTTTCTGGATAGATTTGAGATAAAAGCATTTAAAGTAATGGCCACAGGTAATGTACGTCTGGCTAAGAGTTCCATAATCAATTAGTGTACATTAATCCTGATTTTATAGTAAAAATTGTGTTGGAACTTATGAGCCTGCGGATACAAAGTTGTGTCCAAGTTAATGATTCTATAAAATCCAGGTTTCTGAGCAGGAATTTAATGATTAATGCTTCAAAGTGCATAATCACATCTTTGCCAGAAGATGTTTTTCTCTTCTTTGGCACACAATCTGCCTGTTTAACATTTGCTGAAGTAAAGCAAACAGTCGTGTTAAAAGTCTTTGTGCAAGAGCTGAAGTCTTCTATGCAGCTGAATGCCTGGGCTCATTTATTACAGGATTATTTGTGACTCTTGCTCTCCACATCAGCTCATTTCAAAAAAACCCAAAACCACATTGTCAGCATCCGAGCTGTTATTTGAGTGAGAGGCTGACAGGTAGCTTTAAATGTGTCTTTTAGTTTATAGTCTTCACTTCTGCTGCTTGTTTGCAGAACAGAGTAGTTCTGTTTCACAGCTCTTCTCCCTTTTTTAACATTTGTCAACCACAGCTGCATCTTAGAAGCATCAGTTTCTAGCTGCTTTTGTGTTCCATTCTTCTATGAGTGTGTTTCACTGCTGTTTGGAGGGAGGTTTATAAGCTGACGGTGGTTGGTGGGATTCTTTTCTCATGTGGTTGATTCAGGATAACTCCTAAAGACAGACTGTTGAAATCAGGGGCTCACCTCTGGGTACTTGTAGATCTGGGTACTTGCTGGTTTTACTGCTGAGGGGTTGGGTAGCCTCCAAGGCACCTCCAAGCCCTCCTCCAGAATTGCTGAAGGGGCTGAAGCCTGTGTGATGGTGCTGCCTGTGTGTGATCAACTGGAGCAAGAGAGAGGAGGCTGAAGGGAGGTTTATAATTAGTAATCAGAGGATACTATGGGAAAGTATTGAAATGGGAAGAGATAAGAGCTAGAGGAGAAACTAACTGGTGCTGTGTGTAGAGTATAAATAAATTGTGAGTGTGGGGTTATATGAGCATGTTGTCTGTTCCCAGTCACAATGAAAGAATAGAATGAACTAGATTATTGCTTAAGGTCTCTACTGCTGCTGCTTTCTAAAATATGGGCATTTGTTTAAATAAAACCAATGCTGGAGCATATCCTGTAATGTTTTTTCTACCTCCTGGGTTGTTGAGTGCTTTGATAGGCTCTTAATGATCCTACATGATGCTGTAATTACCCGTGTACAGCAGGTACCACTGCCACCCTGCAACCTCCATCTTTCAGTACAGCAAACATAAGAAGATAAGCTAAAACTAAGGTGTTCTTTGCTCTTGCTTTGTATGTTTCAGTCTGAAATCAGTTTATAGCCAAAGTAAATGGCTTGCAAGATTGCTTTTAGGGTTGTGGATGTGACAGTTAAAAAGCTAGCCTGGGCTGCAAGACACAAGTGAGGTGGAGTGGATAACCGAATGGTATGAGCTTTGAAAGCAGATGTAATTAAATCACTTGCATTTTATAGTTTCACATCTTTCTTCTCCTTGAGCATATATGTGCCAACACACACCTGCATCACTCTTGCGATTATGGTGTTATGAGATTGGGTAAAATTTAACGGCTTAACTTGCGATGCCTGTGGGTCCAGAATGCAAACTTGTCTGATGCAAAGATGCGTACTTCATGAATAATTATGCCTTTGCTGTTAGAAATGCTGAAATTGGCTGTGTACAATATTATGAAGTAGTTTGTGTGGCATTAGAATTACTGGAATGATAAATATGAGTAGAAAGATAGAAGGGAAATGAATACATCCACACTTGTATGTGAGTTCCTCCCTGCTTTAGAAATACTCAATATTCACAGGACTCTGCATTAGCAACATGTGCTTCTTCCTGTAGGAAATTTAGGGTTCAGTTTCATCTCTCCCAGCACTGGGGTAGAGGTTCTGTTGCTGTAATTACCAACAGGACACTGGTTCCCAGGGGTGAGACACAGAGCATATGCTACCATTTCAGATCTCTTCAAAGGCAGCAGCATCACAGTGTGATATTGTAAGGAGGCAACAGTAGACGTTGATGAAAAATTGATTGGATGTGTGTGTGGTATCAGCATATCCTCCCATGCTTTGAATTACAACAGCAGGTAGGGATGAGGAGAATTGGTGATTGTAGAAGGGAGTTTGGGACACAGCAACCTTGAAGGTTGATTGAATACTGGAGTTAGGTTTTGTGTTTGCTGACGAGAGATCTAGTACTATGTGTCTTGTGGAGAGTAAACCTCTGGTAGTAACAAGTCTGTCACAACAGCAAGATTTCAGAGGTAAATCTCAATAGATATGTCATTCTGCTGGGTAATCTTTTAAAGGCAGAAAATATGCACTGAAAAGGAAGGCTTTAGTAATGGGAACCATCTGTGAGATCTGCAGTGATAGAGAAGTTTATTCATTTGTGTACTTTCCCATTCTCCTCTTAGTCTATTTGTTCCGCCCCTCTGGTTACACTTGGAGAAATGCAAAATTTATGACGTGGAAGGGCAATTTTAAATTTTCCAGCATGAACAGAGTGAAGTCTCCATGTTTTGAAGAACAATCATAATAAACAACATTCTCTTTTTTTTTACTTTCTTTAGGACTCCTGAGCAGTGTCCAAGCGTGGTTTCTTTGCTGTCAGAGAGCTACAATCCCCATGTGCGTTATGGAGCTGCCATGGCTTTGGGGATCTGCTGTGCGGGCACTGGAAACAAGGTGAGGACCAGAAGCATCCGTTACCAAGACTGTTTCTGCTCTCTCCTGCCATGGAGACATTTGTGTGGAAACATCACACACAGATCAGATTTCTTGCACATCTACACTGCTGGCCAGCTGGAGTACAGCAGTACTTCTTTAAATTCTTTAACTGTCCTGGGCACAGAGGTTCTTTTCCTTCTTGTACAGAACAGATAAAGGAGAATGTTCTGATACGTTGTTGGTACATTCTTGGAATTTTGTCTCCAAAACTTTTCTAAGAGCTTTTGTACTGTCAGGTTGCCACTGAACTCCAGATATATGTTCAGTACTCCAAAATCAATGCCTCTTTGCCCTTGGAGTTGATCTTTTACAGCTCACTTCAGGAGAACAAGGAGGTACCAGTGACAGGAAAGCAGCAGGGATATTGCATAACTTCTAGCTCCTTTTGTCTTTACTGTGATACACAATTCATGGAAGATCCATGTAGCAAAGCCAAGTGCAATGAAATTTAATGACATTTACTGTAGCTTCAGGTATGTAATTCACAGCCAGTAAATTTTATCCTGACTTTATAAGCATTGGTTAAGGATAATTCTCACAGATTGTAGCAGGGACCTTTTAAAGTAGAAAAATTTCCCCTTCTCCTGTGAGAAATGTGTGCTCCTTGGGACAAGCAGCAAGTAAACATGGGAAGAAGCCTCCTCTGCTTACACCCTCCATGGGTATATGTAATCTGTACTGGTAGGGAATCACTGCTGCAGAACAGACGCAGAGACTGTCAATATGGGAGTAATATTTCATGCTTATGAGTCTTTGATAAATCTCACATTTACCTGAATCATCCTTTCCTGAACTATTCAATACTTGGCACTTGCAGGTGAGCACCCTCAGCCTGTCGTCACTTGTGTTATGAAACGCAGAGGCTGCTGACACGCACTGCCTACTGTCTTTAGTATCTAAAGCACGTGGGCTTGAAAGCAAACAGAAAGTCCTGGTTTTAGCCAGGTTGCTTTACTCTCAAGTGGAAGGTGAAATCAAGCAGCTAATTATTTTTAAGCTGCTGCATCTCATGAGTTGATTTAAGTGGAAATGCTTTCAGTCACACTAAGAAGTCTTTTATTTTTAGATACGTAGTGTGATAAAGACCTAAGCCATCTGAATACACACACATAGACATGTCTTCCAGAGCTTTTAATAGTAGGTTTTGAGCTTCTTGGAGTGGGCATCTAATTGTTCTCTCTCCTGTTCCACAAGTATCTAACAACTTACTTCAAGAGGGAATGGCCTCAAGCTCCGCCAGGGGAGATTTAGGCTAGAGATTAGGAGGAAGTTTTTCACGTAAGGGGTCATTGGGCATTGGACTAGGCTGCCCAGGGAGGTGGTTAATTCACCTTCCCTGGAGGTGTTTAAGGCACAGGTGGATGAGGTCCTGAGGGACATGGTTTAGTGTTTGATAGGAATGGTTGGACTCAATGATCTGATGGGTCCCTTCCAACCTGGTAATTCTATGATTCACGTGCCATTCAGAGTGCGTTTAGAAGGCTTCTGTGTTGCCACAGACCAAAGTTAACCTGCACATGCGGTGGCTGTACAAACTGCTATCATAGGTTTATTTTGCTTAGATCTGAAGAGTGTGGTTGCTGAAGGTGGCTGAGCACCTTTTGCTCTATCTTTTAACCTGCTCCCTAGTGGGCTTATTCAGACACAACATAAAAAACTGACCCAGATAACATCAACAACAACAAAGGGAACAGTTCTCAGTTGAATTATTGAGCTAGAAAAGCTCACTGAGAGGTGGGACACCGGCTGCAGCTGGCACAGGGAAAGAAAGGGGAGGGACTGGACAGCTGAAGGGAATTTGAGGATAGAAAGGGATCTCATTTTGGCAGCAGTGAGTTTGGATGAGCTCAGTTGTCCTGTGTAATGTGCACTGAGGACCTTGCATGCTTAGAAATGAATTTGTGTCTGTAATAACTCTATGTATATTTAAGTCTGGATTGCAAAGTGGTAGATCTGTAAATGTGGGTGTAAAAATGTACCTAAAGAGATGATTTACTTTGAGATGCCTGCAAATTGTCCGTGCTGGTATTGGGTCCATCTAAGTGGCATTCATAGAATCATAGAACAACCAGGTTGGAAAAGACCCATCGGATCATCAAGTCCAACCATTCCTATCAAACACTAAACCATGTCCCTCAGCACCTCATCTACCCGTCCCTTAAACACCTCCAGGGAAGGTGACTCAACCACCTCCCTGGGCAGCCTATTCCAATGCCCAATGACCCTCTGTGTGAAAAACTTCCTCCTAATCTCCAGCCTAAATCTCCCCTGGCGGAGCTTGAGGCCATTCCCTCTCTTCCTGTCCCCTGTCACTTGGGAGAAGAGCCCAGCTCCCTCCTCTCTACAACCTTCTTTCAGGTAGTTGGAGAGAGTAATGAGGTCTCCTCTCAGCCTCCTCTTCTCTAGGCTAAACACCCCCAGCTCTCTCAGCCATTCCTCATAAGGTCTGTTCTCCAGACCCCTCATCAGGCTCGTTGCTCTTCTCTGGACTCTCTCCAGAGCCTCAACATCCTCAATGTTTCATTACAATATTCATATATGAATAATTACATTATTCATTACAATAGACTCTTTTATAGCTTTTCATAATCAGTGACAGCATTGGAAGGAATGCTTATTGATCTATCATTGCGGATCACGTTCCTGTTGTGCTTAGCTGGGAAGTTACTGAATTTGAAGAAACAATGGAACGTTTTGAAATGTTTTAAAACCCTAGATTTCCTATGTGGGTACTCAGAGGCTGCCCAACTTGATGAAGATTTGAAGTGAATGTTTTCACGGCATACTAAATATCACATGCTAAATGTTCTCATAATATTTATTATAAGTGTAAGTGCAAAGAATTTGAGACCTAGATTGTTTTACCACCTCATTTGCTAAGATATTGCTTGATATCTCTGGTTCGTTTGTTCCTTACGCAGAAAATGAAGGTAACGCTGACGTATTTTGTTGGGAAGAATGGAAAAGCAAGTGTATGAATAATTTATGTGTACTATTTAAGGCATGTCAATAGCTTTAATATGATGAATGCATCTGTTGTTTACAACAACTGTCATTTTTCTGTTGCCCTGTTTCTGCAGGTGGATCTTGTTTGATCCATCACTTGGGTTTTGTGGGTTTTTTCCTCTTCCCGAGTTTTAGATTAAAAAAAACACAGAAATGCAGATTTCTGCTTCACTTACCCAAACCAGGCAAAATGTATTAAAAGATATGCAAAATATATTAAAAGTTTTATCTGATAACATCATTCTGATTGCCTTGCATTAGGGTACTGAGTCCTGGGATACTAAAAATGATAGTATTAACTTTGTGACTGCTTGTTTCTTGTGTTGTTTTAGGAAGCAATTAATTTGCTTGAGCCAATGACAAACGATCCCGTGAACTACGTACGTCAAGGAGCTCTGATTGCATCTGCCCTTATCATGATCCAGCAGACTGAGATTACCTGCCCAAAGGTAACATGCCATACCTTACACACTGGCTTGTTAGGTGGAAAAATGGTCTTGGTTGCCAGATCTTTAGTGCTTGGCACTGCACATAAGTATTGCAAGAGAGTGTGCATGGAGAGTGCCTTGTGGACAGCTGGGGTTGAATGTTTTGGATGTGGTCACCCTGCAGGGAAGTTCTGTTATAACTACATATGTTTTGTAGCTAGTCAGAGCTATTTCATAGAATCATAGAATCACTAGGTTGGAAGAGACCCACTGGACCATCGAGTCCAACCATTCCCACCAGTCTCTAAATCATACCCCTCAGTACCTCATCCACCCACACCTTAAACACCTCCAGGGAAGGCTCCTCCCTGGGCAGCCTATTCCAGTGCCTAACGATCCTTTCTGTGAAGAATTTTTTCCTTATGTTGAGCCTGAACCTCCCCTGATGGAGTTTGAGGCCATTCCCTCTCGTCCTGTCCCCTGTCACTTGGGAGAAGAGCCCAGCTCCCTCCTCTCTATAACCTCCCTTGAGGTAGTTGTAGAGAGCAATGAGGTCTCCCCTCAGCCTCCTCTTCTCCAGTCTAAACAACCCCAGCTCTCTCAGTCGCTCCTCATAAACAGGCTCAGTAATGCAACAACTCAGTAATTTCTGTAGGTTTAGACTTGATTTCAAACTGGAGGAACTGAATTTTAGAAAAAATGTCAGAACCACTTGAGAACTTCAGGTGAAACAGTTTGTGTAGTCACAAGGGGCTTAGTGGCTTCTTATAGCAAACACGTTTTTTTAATGGAGTTTTTCTTTCTGCTCAAAAGGTGAAAAGAATTGCATATGCTGAGTTTAGTTTTTAAAAATAGATTGCCCTCTGAATATATGACAGATGATGATATGCAAACATTTGTACAGACTAAAAGTCCATATTAATAAAAGCTGTGAGGTTCCATGTTTCATCTGCTCTGGTGAGTGCTGAGGCTGGTACTTTGCTGCTCATTTGTTATACATGGCTTGCTTTGATTGATGTCATTTTAGAAATTGAACTGTGATAGAAACAGCATTTTTTTTTACTGCATTTGGATGGGGAGAAAGAAAAAAAATCTCTGTCCAGTGGAAAATTTTACTGGGGAAAGTCAGCAAAGGAAATCTGCAAATATAGGTGTTCGGGTATTTCCAAGTCATGGAACATGAAGATTTGCTGGCAGACAATTTGTTCCTTTGAATTGGTTAAAAAAGAAAAGGGAAAAAAAAGCCAGTTTTCATTGCTTAGAATCTGGGGAGTTGTTTATATTGTTAGAATTGTAGTTCAACTGAATAAATCAGCACAGAGCATGAGAGTTCTGTTGTATCTCCTGATCTTCCAAGATAAATCTCTCCGGAATGTGAAGTTTAATTATCATTCTGTGGAAAGAAACTGCTTGTTGCTTTTACTGTTTCCTCCTTGGTCAAGTGCTTGGAATGCCATCCCCTTAGAACATAAGAGCAGGTTTAATCATTCTGTGCTCTTCTAACGTTGGGCAAATTCTATAGCTCAGCTTTGTTTGTTTCCCACCTGAAAGAAATGCGGATGATACTTCTTCCTATGAAAGAGTGTTAGGAGCATAAATTCATTTTAATTTGTAAAGCACCCTGATCCTCTTGGGATGGGAATTGAAGGCTGCTCTGATCCAGTCAGACATCCAGGACTGTTGTGGATTGCTCGCCGAGTCTGTCATTGGAGTTTCAGTCTTTGAGATGATAGGTGAAAGAGTCTGTGTGCCCTAAAGAAAAGTGCAGAATAATAAGCAGCCAGTAAAAATACAGATTATTTGAGGTATGTGATCAGTCAGAGCTCTGTCCTCGTAGAATCCTGGTAGCCTTGACTTCAGCGATACCTGTGCTTGTTAAATGGGTGAGTAAAATAGCTGGCTAGCAAATACAAGATAAGATGTAAAGTCTGGGGTTCAGAGACCTGTGTAAAAATGGGAGGAGGAACTGAAAAAGCTTTATGCTTTGTTTGAGGCAATTTGAGTGATGTTGTATAATACAGATAGAGAAGGCAATTCATTACCCAGTCATGGAAACACTGCAGATATTAAAAAAAAAAACAAACAAAACCAACCACCACCCCCTACCTTACAGATTGTAAGATTATAAATAATCATTGAATTATTCTGCTAATTTAGGAGCTAACTCAGAATATATAAATTTTACTTGTTTTGAACACCCCAAAACTAAGTTAGTTATAACCGTCATAGTTCCTTTCTCAAAAGTGAAAGGAATATTTTGAGGAATATGCTGCCAGTCAAGTTATTTAGTAACCATGGGAAACTTTTTTGGAGCTCTCTGCCAGTCCTAAGAAAACTTATTTTCTGATGTGAAAGGGTGGGGTTCAGAAAACTGTCTGGTTTTGGATTGCAGTGACATATTTTGATCTGATTAGATTCCTGAGTGACACACAGGAGCACTGTGTGCCATGATCTCTAACCTGATGTACGTGAGCATTTGCATTGCAGCTGGTAAGGGTAGCACGATGGATTTCATGTCCTACAGGCTCTACGTGTGGTCTTGATGGAGTTACAGAAAAGCTATTTTGCATGTCATCATCTCACTGTTTCTAAAGGCTTCGTGATACTTTGCATGTGAGAAATGGTGATTTTAATAAAGATGTGACCAGCTTCCCATTGTTAGCTTTCAGTTTTGTCTGTTCTGGATTTTTTTTTGTGAACTTCTTAGTCATGAGCTCTTGGTTAAGAGGACTGCAAATTGTCTGGTGACAATCTGGGATGGAGATGGTAGCAAACAACGTTCCTTAAATAGATTCAGATTTTTTAGAAATAAAATAACTGCTGAGTTTTGCAAGCCAAGCATTGCAATGCTGAAATGCCAGCAATAAACAGAGATTTAAGAATCAAAGTGTGTTGGTTTAAAAGAATTTCTCTTGTGAGAGAACGGAGATGTGTGCCTTTGAATCGCCTTTGCTGCCCTCTTTCTGCTGTATTTGTCTTCCTCTGTGTTGTGCTCACTTTTTATTTAAACAGATAATTTAAAGACTTTAAATTTAAATAACAAGTTTCAATTAGAAATTATTATTGCATGAATTTTGAAGTTGTTTAGGTGCCAAAACAGTAGCAAATCTTGTGTAAAGCTGATTTGGCCTCTTTGGAGTTGTAACACAATTCCTCCCTGTGCAGCCAGCAGGATTCTTCCTGACCTCCGTTGATACATTTAAGAACCGTATTAGTGCAGGATATAGAACAATAACGAGTTTATTTTGTGAAATGGAATCCTAAATTATAGATGTGATGAGATCATTGTAACAGAAATCAATGACAACTTCATTATGCATTTGTGACCTGTGGGGCAATTAAGACAGCAATTTTGGAGACAAGCTACATGTCTAACATGTTGAATTGAATTTACTTTTTCCTGTTTCTGTGTTAGGGTAGTTGTCTCGGCAAAATGAGAAGATAATAAGCAAGGTCAAGGTTTTTCCTCTATCCTTCTTTGATCATCTTGGCCCGTTACCTCTAAGATGTGACGAAATTTGGACTACATTGGTTCCCCTTCATTTAAATGAAACACTAGGTCTTGCTAAGATGATTTTTGCTATATTCTAGTAGCACCTTCACATCCCTTTACGTAAGCTTGTTACTGTTGGATGCTTCTGCATATTGAGTGCTCTTCGAAGAGAGCAAGCTTATGCAGCGTAACTTCAGCTATTTAAAAAATAGCTAGAACTTACAAACAGTTTAAAACCTGTTTTATTAAAAGCAGATTCCTAAATACATTTGGTTTTAAGCATGCTGTCCTGGTGCCGCAGCTGGTGGGTTTCTGGTGGGCTTGTTGCCCAGGTGATTTGTTTACCTGCTCTGGACTAAGGCGTGTGTGAGCAGGAGGTGTGGAAGGCCTGCCAGGGAACGGGTGCTCCCAGGGGCAGGACACCATGAGCAGGGGAGGTGGGTGATTTCCCCTGCGAGTCCTGCCTCCCCTTTCCCGAGCGAGGTGTTCTTACCCTCTGTTCCAAGGTGCTACTCCATCAGACTTCAGGCGCCAGTGCAAACATTAGCAGTTCTGCTGAATGTCTTCTCACTTCACCCAGGGTTTTGTTCTCTGAAGATTTGATTATGGTGCAAATTCCAGATTACCATCCACTCAAGGAGCTTTGTAACATCTCTCTGTTTTTATAAACATTCCAAACCCAGAAGCTGAGCCCAGAGACACAGGAATGATGTGCTCTAAACAGGCACCTGGAATCCCACAGCTCAGCTCAGCTGGAGGAATAGTTTTACATGTTTCTTCTGTGTCTCTGTGTGTCTCTCCCAATCATATCTGAAGGCTTTGGTTCACCTAGTCTGCATGTGGTTGCCCCTGATGCTGCACAAGGCCCCACTCCAGATTGCAAATGCAAAACAAAGTGGTTTTCCAGCATACAAGAGGTCAGGCGTAAGAAGGAAACTATATTAAATGTATAAAACTCAGTGTAAACTTTGTAAATAAAAATTGGGAGAGCGTGAAAAGCATAAATGGAATGAAGCAGGAGCAGAGTTTGGTCGGTATATCCAGAATAAACACTGTATTGTGCGTGTAGTATCTCCCTGCCACAAATTTATCTGTGGCTGCCCAGAAAGTGTTTGGTGCTGCTTTTTCTCAGCCTTAACAAATGCAAGGAAATGTTAAGTCCTCTTCTTTTGGGGACAGGGACTTGTAACTAAAAACTTTTTAAAGCGAAGGGGAATTGGTGACTAGAGAACTAATATTAGCACACAAATTGTTGGACTGACTTAGATTGAAAAATGGAAATAGCTGCTGGTTTTCCCCTATCAGTATTGGTACGTGCCCCCTGCTGTGCCCAAGAGGTGATGTGGTGTTCAGCTTTGCTTCTATTTATAGGTGGCTGCTTGCTCTGATGCTTCATGATGTTAAGGCAGCCTATTTGTGTGAAACAAAGTCATTTTAATAGAGCCCTTTTTAGCAGGTCGTGATTGACTTGGGACAAGTAGCACAGCTGCATTAGCGGCTGAACAAGCAAAGGCAAAAAAGGAATCAACCGGGAGGTGTCTGTTCCTTTAGGGCACCTGTGTTTTAAACACTGTGATGAGTTACTGTGCATTGAGAACTGTTTTAGAGAAAACACACAATCTTAATCTGAAGAGTTCGCTGAGCATGTGGGGCTGCCAGGCAGCACTGCGGCTCTGGGTTATAATGCTCGAGGGCTGGAGAGGCAACCTCTGTCTTCTTTCCATCCCAGACATCAGACGTAATCTCCCAAGGGAGAGTCTCCTCTTCTCACTTGCTCTGGTCAAACATTCACGTGTGGAATGTGGTGAAATTGTTGCTGGCATTCCCTCAGCTGCAGGATTACCTCATGGTTCTGATGCGGTTGTACTGGGTAATCTGATCCCTTGCTTTGCTGAAAAAAAACTGCAGTTTGATTTATCCCGTTGGTCAGGTCTTCATTCTGTTTTGGTATGGGGTGTTTTTTTCCACCTTGATGAATCCCTGTTTAACAAACTGTTATTCACACCACAGTTCTCATGACACTGACTTGGTTGTACAAATGGTTGGGTTTTCTCATGGGTCTGAAAACCTCGTGTAAACAGTTTGAGATTGCCCAGTGCACCCCAAAACCGGCCACGTGAGCTGGGAAAGACGCCTGGAGGCTGATCCTGATGCTGAGTGCTGCCTGGCCTTAGCACAGCACTGGAGCTGGTGTCCTGCATGAACAGGGTGCCAGCTGTTTGCTGCCTGCTGTCATCAGCCAGAAGGGTCTCCTGAAGATTGTAGTTGGTGTTGAAGCCTCCATTGCTGATACAATCAGGTGCTGAGAGCGTCAGAGGCTGAGTACATTCCTAGTAGTGGTGTTGATGCTTGTCCTCTGTTCCTACGGCAGGCACAAAGCATGTTTCACTGCTGAAAGGCAGGACTTTTCTTCAGACACTTGTCACTGAGCACTTGTCACTGGTTTCCCTGGAAGAGGCACAGGCTCTTTGAATGTGGAAGTGGTGAGATTATCCACATGGAAACTTTAACTGCATTTGCAATACTAGGAACTGCTCTGTGTCTCTGGTGACTGCGTCTGCCCTGCTTGAGCTAGCAGCTTGTCCTCTCCTCTGTGACCACAGATGTAGGAAGATGATGTGGAATAGCAGCAACCAAGCAGACCAGTAGTGGAGAGAAATTTGTTCAAGACAACTTGGAAAGAGCCTTTTTGAAAAGACCTCCTGTGCTTTTGAGCGCGTAAAGTGAAGGCTTATTATGAAAACAGAAAAAATGGAAACAAAATGTCACATGGATGTCTGGATTAAGATTAATTTAGGAAAGAGATAGAAAAGATTCTTCCAGGCACACTGTGGATGGGTTGCAGCTTCCCAGGTTTGGGCTGGGTTGTGGATTGGGATTTCTGATCTGCTTTTTCAGCTATAAAAATCACTTCAGCTGTATCGTTGCTGCACTGGATGTATTAAAAGACATAAATTATTAATTTGTGATAAAGCCTTAGATATTGCTGGATGTGATACTGTTCTGACTCTTCAGCACTTAGTGACCCAGTGAAAGATGAAGCTGTCCAGCACAATGGCGATAATATAAGCAAAGGTTTAGCAGTTTCCCTTACTAATGTGCACTTAAGATATTGTGGTGAACATAAGCTTTATTACTTTATTATTTTCACTTATGATTTTCACTGAAAAGGTAGGAGTGCGGTACCAACATTTGCTGATGACACACCGCAGGGGAATTATCAGTACAGCAGAAAAATTGTGCAGGTGAAACAGAATAGGTTGGAGGTTTTCAGCAGTAGGAATTGGAGGAAATTTAATAAAGTGCAGTTCACCCACCTAAGAACATGTTCTTGCTATGAACTCATCAGTTGGTCTTTTTATTCCAGTGGCACTCCAGAGATTCTTAGGCTATTCCTATAAGACCTGCAAAATATGTCTTGGAATACATGTCCATCTGTGTTTTAAAATCACTGCATGAGTATCTTCAAGTGGGGAAAACCTCTGAAATTATTAGTGGGATGACTTGTAATACCAGTGAGTAAAGCTGTTGAAAAGACAAATGTCCTACAATACAGAAATCCAGGATGTTTCCATTAAAGAAGGAATATTTGACTCATGCAGTCAGTTTTATAAACTCTCTCTGTTTTTCTTTTTATTCTTTTTTATCCAGGTCAGCCAGTTCAGACAGCTCTATTCCAAAGTGATCAATGACAAGCATGATGACGTTATGGCTAAGTTTGGAGCAATTCTTGCACAAGGCATTTTGGATGCAGGTAATTCCAAGCATGTAAAGCAGTCAGAATTTCTTAAACTTCTTTGGCTACAGTAGCTGTAATAGCAAATTTCATTTGGGAGATGAGGTGCTGGCTTCATGCCTGTCATGTCGTGGTAGCAAGAAATCTCAAATTTCAAGTCATTTTAGCTAATTAAGGAAATAAATCCTGTTACGTACTTTCAGCTTGTATCAGTGTGCTTCTGTTAGGAGAGACTTAAGACAGTCATTGGGGCAGAATTTGCATCCAGAAGTCCGGACAAATTTGATCTTTATACTTTAAGTCTGGTTTTGTCCCCCGAATGTTGTTTTATATCGTGATAGTTTGTTCGCTTATTTAATTTCCTAAGTAAACACCTGCTCCAGAGATTTGAAAATCTTGTGGTATCCAGTCCTCATATTTTGCTTTTTCCATTAAAACCTGACATAACCAATTTAAAAAAAAAATATATGCATTGAATATGTTTTTCATAACTAGGTTTTGCCTCTTTCCTGATTATTAAGATAAGCATTGTACAAAGGGGGAAGCAAAATTAACTGCATCAATTCTACTTCAGAAGACCCAGTTAGTTTCACAGACTACCACCTTTTTCTAGGAAGAAACATCATTTAATGAGCATTAATGACCAAGTGTTGAGCATTTCACAAAGGCTGAATTGCAGGGCCCCTTAAGGCTCACTTCTGTGAGCAGTGAGGACAGACGGTGTTGTGTTCTAATTTTTTCCTTCTGCTAGAGTTAAGCCTTGCACAGCGCTGTGTATGTCACTAGTACTGTCTTTCCAAGTTTCCAAACATTTCTCCCGTCTGGTCTTCTGTGCTGTGTTCTTCTCTTGTTGTGCACCTCCTTATTCCCTCTGCTAGGTAGCAACCAACTGGTTTTCCCTGTACTCCAAGATCAAGGCTAGTTCTGAAGTCACATAAGCAAAGGAAACTCATATATTTGTCTCTACAGCCTGGCTTAAGTACAGCAACGTGTGCTGTGGTTATGCAGTGTCTGTGTGAGATTACTACATCTCAAAGCTGGGATGGTCACGCAGAATCACAGAACAACCAGGTTGGAAGGGACCCATCGGATCTTCTAGTCCAGCCATTCCTATCTAACACTAAACCAAGTTCCTCAAGACCTCATCCACCCATGCCTTAAACACCTCCAGGGAAGGTGACTCAACCACCTCCCTGGGCAGCCTATTCCAATGCCCAATGACCCTTTCTGTGAAAAACCTCCTCCTAATCTCCAGCCTAAATCTACCCTGGCAGAGCTTGAGGCCATTCCCTCTTCTCCTGTCCCTTGGGAGAAGAGCCCAGCTCCCTCCTCTCTACAACCTCCTTTCAGGTACTTGTAGAGAGTAATGAGGTCTCCTCTCAGCCTTCTCTTCTCCAGGCTAAACACTCCCAGCTCTCTCAGCCGCACCTCATAGGTTCTGTTCTCCAGCCCCTTCACCAGCCTCGTCGCTCTTCTCTGAACTTGCTCCAGAGCCTCAACATCCTTCTTGTGGTGAGGGTCCCAGAACTGGACACAGTATTCAAGGAGCGGCCTCACCAGTGCTGAGTACAGAGGGAGAATCACCTCCCTGGACCTGCTGGTCACACCATTTCTGATCCAAGCCAGGATGCCATTGGCCTTCTTGGCCACCTGGGCACACTGCTGGCTCATGTTCAGTCGGCTGTCGACCAACACCTCCAGGTCCTTCTCCTCCAGGCAGCAATCTAGACAGACTTCTCCCAGTCTGTAGTTCTGCACAGGGTTGTTGTGCCCCAAGTGCAGGACCCGGCATTTGGCCGTGTTAAACCTCATGCCATTGGACACTGCCCAGCGCTCCAGCCTTAGGGCTGCCTGCACCTATCTGCATGAAATTGTGCTTAAAAAGCTCTCTTCCTGGTAGGCATGTGGCGGTCAGGCTGCTTTGTGCTCTAAGACCAGGACTACTTCAAGGAGAAAGCAACAGGAACCACCTCCTTTATCTTTCTTGCCTCCCAGCTAACCCTCCTTGGCACAAGACAGTTCCAATGATTTTGATTGTTCCCATACTCATACAGTTTTGCTGAGAAGCCAGAGCCCAGCTGGCTTAGAGATTTTTCTCTCAGCAGTACAGACCTGCTTCAAATTCTGACCTTTAAGATAAAATCATAAAAATGCAGCTAAAGCCTTATTTGCTTCCTGTGTCACTCATGTATTGTCTAATGACTTGGAAACCAGAAGCATCCACTTTTAATAAACTGCATGTGAATTTGTGCCAACTTCAGCCTCTATTTCTTTCTAGGCAGCTGGGGAAAGGCTGTGAGCTACCCTCTCTTAACCTATTGCCACTTTCATTAGAGCCTCTTAAAAGAGTAAATCCTTCTTATCACTCCCATACAACTACAAGTGCTTATCCGAAACAATGAATTATAGAATTTAATTATCACTGCCAGGAAGAAAAGGTTCTTCGTGTCATCTGCCACCAATTGGGGCAACTGAGTTTGGGGTCTTGGGGCCTGGCAGGGCAGGAGGAGAGAAGGAGAAAAGTATAATTCTCTTCCAGTGACAGGCTTTGATTAGGAGTGCAAGATTTCCAATGCGCAACTGGGAAATGATGCACTGAGGGTGGAGTTTTTCCTCTAACAATGAGGCAGTCCTTGGACTGGTGGTTTTGTGACGGGGCAGGGTACCTTGGGAGCACTGAAATGGAAATGAAAAAATAGATCATTGTCTAATTGTAGGGGCCTAGCAGCTGCATATTTACTTCTTTAATAAAATAAGTGTAGGCATTCTAGGTTAGGGATATTTTTTTTCCCCAAAAACCTTTGAACTTTTATATTGCTCTGCTTCATATACAGACATGCCCTCTTATTCCAGGCTGATGTCTCCCTTTCTGTTCTTTGCAAAATCGATGTGCTTTATTTTCTGGAGTATGTAATTGTAAATGTGCGCTACAAAAGTGATACACTGATCTAATTAGATGTCAGCATTTTATCTGCTTGAAAATTATTTTGTCCTCCGGACTCTAGGTATCTTCTCTGGTTCTTAATGCCACTTTTCTTCATTAGTGCAAAAAAAATGAGGAGCAGCAGTTGCTTCGCAGATATCCTTGTAGTGTATCCGGGAAATCCTGTTCTCAGTATTTAGGAAAGGTTTTCATAGAATCGCCAGGTTGGAAGAGACCCACCGGATCATCGAGTCCAACCATTCCTATCGTTTTGGTGGGATCAGCATTGCATTGGGCTGAGGATGGAGTGTAGCACTGAGCAGAGCACACTGAAGCCAAAGAAGGTGTTCACAGCCTGACAGCCACAGTACTGGATTCTCTACAGTTTGGAGACATTTGTAATGAAGGTGAAAAAAGGGGCCTGAAGAGGCTGGATTGATGGGATGAGACAAATGGTATGACAAGGCCAGGAGCTGTGTCCTGTACTTGGACACAACAACCCTGTGCAGCACTACAGGCTTAGGGACGAGTGACTGGAAAGCTGCCTGGTGTAAAAGGACCTGGGGATCCTGGTCCTCTAGTCAGCATTGGTTAGGCCACACCTTGAATCCTGTGCTCAGTTTTGGACGCCTTACTACAAGAAAGACATTGAAGTCCTGGAGCCTGTCCAGAGAAGAGCAACGAAGCTGGTGAAGAGTCTGCAGCACAAATCTTGTGAGGAGCAGCTGATTGAACTAGAATTGTTTAGTCTGGAGAAAAGGAGGCTGAGGGGAGACTTTATCACTGTCTACAAGAGAGGTTGCAGTGAGATGAGCGTTGGCTTCTTCTTCCAAGTGACAGGTGATATGACAAGAGGCTTCAGGTTGCACCAGGGGTGGTTCAGATTAGGCATTAGGAAAAACGTCTTCACCAAAAGGCTTCTCAGGCACTGGAACAGGCTACTCAAGGAGGTGATTGAGTCACCATCCCTGGAAATATTTAAAAGATGAGTAGATGAAGTGCTTAGGGATATGATTTGGTAATGGACAGGTACGGTTGGACTTGATGATATCAAAGGCCTTTTTACAACCCACTAATTCTATGGAAACAGTTGAATATCTCCTTGTTGCAGTCTCTCCAAGTATGCGACTCACATGCTATGTTATAATTTGAATGTTAAAGACTTCAGTACTAAAAAACTTAGATGCAGACAATTTGCTCTCCCACATGTTGAATTTAGTGTTTCTGTTTGCCACTTTTCTGCTGGCTGAGTCTGTTCACAGACTTTTCATATAGAGCTGAGTCTAACTTATTGGTAGTTAGGAAAAAAAACATATTGTAGAATCATAGAATCACCAGGTTGGAAGAGACCCTGTGATAGTGTCCGCTAGGTGTGTGCCATTGACCCAATTTAAACAGGCAATGAAGCACAAGGTAGCTGAACCAGTTTGTTGGCATGTGCTGAAATCAATTCTGCAGTGGGTTTCATGGCTTACCCAGTGAGGTTGACTTTTCTGCGCTGCTGCTGAACAGTTCAGGTTGCTTTTGTTCACTACATAAATTAAGTGAATTAAAAGTCTTTGCCGACAGAGAAAGAAACAGTATGATATTGTTTGAAAATGGGATGCTGCCTAAGCCAGGGCTGGAAACTAAAGTCCATGAAACATCTTTATTTAATGACCGTTGTCCTGGCTGACACTGCCACAGTATTACCAGGTGCCACCACAAATATGTAAAAGAGTGAATTTATCAAAGCATAAAAGCCATCAGCATCTGCTTGCTGTGCTCCCCCTCTTGTTAACTGACATTAAACTTGAGCCAGCAAACCCTCATACCCTTCAGAACAGCCACTTTAAGGACGGTAAACCTTGCAGCAGTAGCAGTGTGAATTCTGGGAGATGGGCCCTGGGGTGCTACCCAAGGAGCCCTGAAGATTTTTCTTGGGTGTTTGGGTATATTTTTCCAGGCATCAGGTCACAGCTTTTATCCATCCAGCCAAAGATTTGGAATGTGTTCTCTTCCAGGTTGTCAGGGCTGCTCGTTAATTATGAAGATAAATGACAGTTGTGCAATATCATGGCTCCCCACCTTTCCGGCTCCCTGCAAATCCCCGGGAGTGAGGGTGGGCTGTGTGTGGGTGTAAAACAGCAGAAAAAAAGTAGCATGATAGCATCTTTTGAGTATGAAATCTGTTACTCATTCAGGAAATTCCACAGACTCGTTAATATAATTCTAATATAAATTCTGAAAACTAAAGTTCAAAAGTTTGATAAAGTCTAGTTAAGCTGCTTGTGCAACATTCACCGCGCTGCTTAATGCAGAATATCTGCACATTACTGACCTGACCCTTACACAGTGATGCAGTGAAGAGAAGTTCAAAGTAAAGATGGGGGAGAAGAGTAGAAATTGGAATGTGCCGTGTTTGACATGTTTAAGGACAGCACAGAACCCCAGGCAGTCCCTGTGTGCAGTGCAGTGGCAAATTCAAGTCTAAGGGTAAGAGGTTGATATTGGAGAAAGTAACGAGAAGCAGAGCAGTGGTAGCAGTAGTAAAAGACAGGACTATATTGTTGCCTTTCTTCAAAGGGGCAGCTGGAAGGAGCTCTCTGGTCAGACAGCAGATCTGTCACTACCACAAAAGGAAAAGCAAAGTTGTGAGTGTGCAGGGTGTAAGACAGGAGGGCATCTGAATCCTCCATCTTCCACTGCTGGTCTGGAACTGGCACTGACAGCTGAGAGGAGATCACTGCTCCATTCAGGGCTCTCATTAGTTTTGGCAGCAAAAATTGATTTTTGCTTGTCTTTAAGGCTCAGTTAGCTCTATTGCTGCCTAGTGCGATCCACGTGGCTGTTTGTTTGAGGCAGAGGAATGCGACTCCAGTTTGAGATTTTCTGTAAAGGGCTCCTGACTTTGCAACAAGTGGGCATTTGTATTTTAACAAAGTTCACCTCCCAGCACCTGGTCTTGTCAGCAGTAAGGGGCTTGGCTTCTGCCCTCTTCAGCTCAATTCAGTGTGTTAATCAGAAGACTGAGGATCAGACTGACACTTTCTCACTCTGTTTGCAAGCCCAGTCTTTCAGTTTGGCTTCTAGCTGGATGTTTCTGGGTTTCATCAACACATGGAGCTGCTTTGGTCTCTGCTTTGCAAGTGTGAAGCTAAGACTTTGTTCTCTGGCAGAGATGTAATTTTGCTACAAAGGCTGCAGGAGCTTGTCTCTTCGCTGCTTAGATTGATAACCTCTAGAAGCAACTTCTGAAGTTGCTGCTGTTTACATTTTTTTCTACTGAGATGGTGTAGGATAAAAACCGAGGCATATTTCTTCTGAATAACTGACAGGTCAAGGAGGCAGCCATAAAAAAAAAAAGGTTCTGTATGCACTGCTTTCTATGCTCTGTTTTCCTTCTGAGTCTTGTCTTGGGGATTATTCGTATGCTATGTTTTAAAACTGTTTGCGGCAAAGGTTTGCCTTTTTCTCCCCTACTCCCTGCCTTCTGCATTGTACTTTTCTTTAACCTGTAGCCTGGAAAAATAACTGTCTGCATTGATTGTCGCTAGGTAATATCTAGTAGATAGAACAGTTTGGTTACAGTGCCCGTACATTTTTCTGTGAAAGCTGAGATCTCAGTGAAGGAGGGAGGTGTATTCAGAGGAGAAAACTAACAACACTGTGGCCTGGCTTGTGCTCTGTAACCCCCTTCTCAGCAGCTCTTTTTGGGGTGTGTTGATCAGGTGTCTGTGTTGAATAACCAGGAATGCATTGATTAATTTTGTTTCATTTCTGATTCCTCTCAGGGGGCCATAACGTAACAATTTCGCTGCAGTCGAGGACAGGACATACTCACATGCCTTCTGTGGTGGGAGTTCTGGTCTTCACCCAGTTCTGGTTCTGGTTCCCACTGTCACACTTCTTGTCGCTGGCTTTTACCCCAACCTGTGTCATTGGCCTTAACAAGGATCTTAAGGTACGTAATGAGCAGAGAGGAGAAGAGGTGCTGATACTTGCTTGGAAGACTCAAGTGGTTTGGGAGGGATGTTTCTTGGGTTTTTTTGCATATCTCTAGCTCGTTTGTGCCAGGGAAGGTGCTAAGTGGAAGAAGGCTTAAAAGCAGGCTTAGATGGCAAAGCCAGGGGCAGAAGAAATGTAGAGAGCGGACTTTGCCCCCTTTATTTCAGAGTTGCTGCAAAGAAAGGAACTGTAGTCAGTGTATGTGGGCAGATGCCAGCCTGTTATCACTCTAGAAGGTCAAGGTCTCTTTTAAAAAAAATCTGTCACCCCTCCGCCCTTCCAAATTATGTGATATTCTCCCCTAGGAAATCTAGCAATGGAAAACAGGATTTATTTGGATTCCTTGGGGAATAAACGCTAAACCAAGTGGTCATGGGTACTGCACTTTTCTTGTGCATCTGTTCTCCAGCTGCTCAGTGGTGGTATGACCCCTGCAGACTGTGTGCCATGCTGAATCTCAGTGCTGAAGGAACTGAGCCAGTAACTTCCACAAGGAAACTTCTGAAAGTGGCAGTGCAGGGTGCGCAGACCCCTCCTGTCATTGCTGCAGCCTGGGCAGACATAGGGCTGGGCTGCTCTGAGTCCCTCCGTGGGGCTGAGCCAGCTGGATGGATTGCAGCCCCTGGACCAACACCTTATGGCTCTGGGTTGCTCTTCACCACCTGTCTCAGGTTGACTATTGAGCCACTCTAAGCACAGCTCAAAATTCTCACTCTGCTTGAAGAGAGATTTGCATGAAAATACTTTATGTATTTGATTTTTTCCCCTCTTTGCTCTGAATACTTCACATCGATGTAAGAGACTAATTCTGAGGTGGAAGTGGTTTGCTCGTCTGTGCGCCTCCCAAATGGTTATAGGCTCAGCACCACCTTTTTGGCCGCTTGGCTGTACTGCCGTTTTGTCTCCCTGTCCCCATCTCTTAGAGTTTCCAGGGAGCCCAAATAGTTCTGGGTAACGATATGTTGTGTAACTTGACTTGCATACTAAAGGCAGCTCCAAGCTGGGTGTATGTTAGGGGCTGCACCACACCTGCCTTGCTTCCCCAGCACAATCCCTGTTCTCTTGTTGCTCCATCCTATGTCAGAAAGGAAGACACTGGAGCTACTGCAGAAATTAATTCAGTTTAAGAATTTGGATTGGCTGTCGGAAGATGCTTTCTACCCTTGCTTAAGTAGCTGAGAATAAGAGAATATGTGAAATCAGCAGTCCACCCCCAAAATGTACTGTCCTTTTGCAAGAGGTGCCTGTCAGGCAGTGCTTGGTTTGCCCTAGCGTGCGTTACCAGAGCAGATCTTCACTTAGATCTTAAACCAATTTTCTGTTAATATGAGCAGGAACAGCAATAACGGCAAAACCACAAAAGCTTCGAAGCAATGAAAACAAAGCATGGTGTGAATAGCATGGAGTGTACGGAGAAAGCTAGGAGAGCTTGCCAGACTCGAATTAGAGAATAATTAAATAACATTGTTCTAGTTGAACTGTTGCCACTGATAACAATTTCTCAGCTTCCGGAGGGGGAGAAGGGGAAGCTTGTGTTCTTTAGAGGATCTGTGTTTGCCTCTGCTGGAAGGAAAATGAAGCTAAAGTAATTATTCTACTGTGGATCTTTTTTTTGCCTGCTTTTCTCTTCTCTAACAATTTTTTCACTGTCTTAGATGCCAAAAGTCCAGTATAAGTCCAACTGTAAGCCGTCCACATTTGCCTACCCCCCACCTCTCGAGGTACCAAAGGAAAAGGAAAAAGAAAAGGTATTTGGGCTAGCTTGCTGGGTTGTGAAGACTAACCCCTTCTTCTCCTGTATAAACATTGACTTTGGTGACACTAACAGGGAATCTAAAGAACAAAAGAAATATTGGCAGGCACTATTGTCTCTAAAAGAGAATTCTAGCTATTTTTCCCTGCTGTGTCTGGGACTGCTGCTGGTCATGGAATACAACTGCTGTGCTGCTGAGTCGCCTGGAACCTCTCTTGTCTCCGGTGATAAAGCAGAAGCATCGATTAATAAAACTGTTCTCCATGCGCCACTGATCTGTATGTGTATCATCTTTGTGCCGTATTGAGCACGTCGGGGTCTTTGTTCACCGCTTGGACTTCAAAATGCTGCTGCAGTACAAACATTGAGAATGTTAGATGGGACAGTTCCCAAATAATCCATATGGGAGGACAGAAGTGTAGCTGGGCTCAGGGCAGTGAGTTCATGTGCTGGGATAATAGGTAATCGTGGAACTGAGAGCGTCTAGGTATTGAAAAGGAAGAGATGAGACCTTTGGGATGACAAATGGGACAATAGTGGAAGCAATTTGTCTCCTGGCGTAAGATGGTAAAAGCTGTTGAGCAGACCACAGCAGCAGGCAGAGCAGCCCCTAGGGAGCAATCGCAGCAGTGGAGACCTCAGGCCTGTCATGCTGATGAATGACATTGTGTGAAAACTGTAAAACATTTTACCAGCATTGAATGCTGCACAGGACAGATTTCCAAGCCAGCGAGAAGCCCAGAGATGAACTCTGATGAAAGGCAAAGCTCGCTGCTCACAGCTGCTTTCTTGCCTTTGGAATAGGATGGGCATCAGACAAATCCTTTCTCTTTTAAACTTCCTTGACCAAAATTACAATGTGCCAAGGGCTCACATTTTGCCTAGAGAGCTTCACTAGCAACATGACAAATGCAGTTGCTCCCTGTCCCTCTGAACAAGTAACTGCCTTACAGAGATAGTTACTGTGGATAGAGAGATGTGTTCACTGGAAGGCAGACGTGCTGAATTCTTGCATTTGAGTGCTGCTCCTGGGCACTTTCTACCTCAGGAGTGCCAAAGCCTCCTGAGGGCTCATGGGTAGGGCTATTTACATACTCACTTCTTTAGATCAACACAGTTGTCGGATAAAAACAGTGGAACAGCTTGTGGTCATTCTGAAGAGTATCTGTGTACATGTTTCTTTACCTTGGAGACTCTGACAACAGGTTTCACTGTAACAAGAATTCCATTTGTTGCTCTGTCAAAAATAAACAAACAAACCTCTTGTATAGAGACCCAGATGGTAACGATTAATCTCTAAATTAGGAAATTTGCTCTCCTGCATGTGTGGCTGGACCCCCTCTGCATTCATGGCATTTTTTCGTCCCATCTGTGCCATTTATTTACTTCAGCCATGGTGTATTTGTTGATTAAACAGAGCAGTGGGTAGGAAGTGGAACTGATCTTTTTGACACCTGCACTGAGAACTAACCTAGCACTGATTGCCCTTTGCTCCCCTGCCTGGGGAGCTGAAGCACAGGGTTGCTCTCAAACTGAAGGCCTCCTCTGTTGATCTGTCCAGGTTTCCACTGCTGTGCTATCCATCACCGCAAAAGCCAAGAAGAAGGAAAAGGAGAAGGAGAAAGAGAAGAAGGAAGAGGAGAAGATGGAAGTGGTGGGTGTAAACATTCAAAGTTTAATGTCTTCTTCCCCCTACCCTCTAAGTGTGGGTCATAGAACTGACACTTGAACTTGCTGTCTCATCTGTGAATAATGTGTCATCCTGGAGCAGGATGAGGGATTGAGAAATGGCTGGATAATGAATTCTTGGTGGTTACTGTAATTTTGAAAACATACGGCAGCTAAAATTCTTGCTGTGCCCTGACAAAGGAATCTTCATTTTGTGCTCTGCTAACAGATGCAGGTATGCCAAGGACAGCTCTAAGCTGAAAGTGTGTTATGCTGACAAGTTTGGTAGAAAGCTTTCTGATTCCACATTAACATCTGTGTCAGAAAAGCAGCATGGTCAAGAAATTGTTAGTCTCTTCAGTTTTAAAAAGAAACACACAAATGGTCTGTGAAAGGAATGTGGCCTAAGATCAAAGGTGTAGGTGTAAAATTACCTCCCTAGACCTACTTAAATGCAGCTATGTTTTAGGCGCTGAACCTTACACAGTTGGCCCGGAAAATTAATCATCTCATGAATACGAGGTTGAATCTCTGTTTTTTTGTCCTTTTGCTTCTTTATCAGTGTTCCCTCAAACATTGCCTTTTCTTTGAATTGCCCTTGCAGCACTATATGCAATTGTAGAATCATAGAACAACCAAGTTGGAAGAGACCCACTGGATCATCGAGTCCAGCCATTCCTATCAAACACTAAACCATGTCCCTAAGCACCTCGTCCACCCGTCCCTTAAACACCTCCAGGGAAGGTGAATCATCCACCTCCCTGAGTAGCTTGTTCCAGTGCCCAGTGACCCTTTCTATGAAAAAATTTTTCCTAATATCTAGCCTAAATCTCCCCTGGTGGGGCTTGAGACCATTTCCTCTTGTCCTGTCCCCTGTCACTTGGGAGAAGAGGTCATCACTCTCCTCTCTACAACCTCCCTTCAGGAGTTGTAAAGAGCAATGAGGTCTCCCCTCAGCCTCCTCTTCTCCAGGCTAAACACCCCCAGCTCTCTGAGCCATTCCTCATCAGGCCTATTCTCCAGCCCCTTCACCAGCTTCGTGGCTCTTGTCTGGACTCGCTCCAGAGCTTCATATGCTAAACAAAATGTGCTGAACACATGCATGATTCTTCTAAAATTGCTACAATCTACATTTATGTTCAGGTGTTGAGAAGGGAGTCACGTGCCACGTCTGTGTGTGTGCGCACTGCAAACATTTGAAAAGTTTTCCTGGTTTAGTGGAACATTAAAACAAGGGTCGTAAAAAGGCAGCTTGCTGCCACCTGCTGTGTTTCAGTCAAGTGTTTTGCCATTGTCCTAATGTTTTGGAGGTATAATTGTTTTCCTGTTTTTCTTTTCTGCCTGTTACAGGACTATTAATCTGTAGCTTCCAAGAGATCAACAAGTAGTCACTATGCCAGAGAAAGTACTGTCTGCTGTTACAGGATGTGTCATGCATTTAGTGGTGTTGCCGATCATTTCCTAGTGGTTGTTTCCATTTTTTTCCTGCAGTCTCTTTTTTGTTTGCAACTCAGATGTTCCCGAGCAAGAGGGAGAATATGATCCATATTCTTAAGTATGTAAAGGATACCGTGTTTTTTACTTTGGAGCTGCTGAGTCATTGGTAAAGGAGGGTTTAACTGCAATTCCCTAGGGAGACACTGAGGTCAGGTCACTTTGGTTGAGTTGCTGTCAGTGACGGCTCTGTAGCTGCGAAAATACAGGGACAGCTTTTGGCAATTTTCGTCTGCTTAGTAATGATACTAAAGAATCTTCAGTTGTGAACTAGGCTAGAGATTAGGAGGAAGTTTTTCACACAGAGGGTCATTGGGCATTGGAATAGGCTGCCCAGGGAGGTGGTTGAGTCACCTTCCCTGAAGGTGTTTAAGGCACAGGTAGATGAGGTCCTGAGGGACATGGTTTAGTGTTTGATTGGAGTGGATGGACTTGATGATCCGATGGGTCTCTTCCAACCTGGTTGTTCTATGATTCTATGATTCTATGAACAGAAAGTGGTGACTTTACCTCTGGCTCCCCTTTGTAAGGGAAACTGTGAACTGTTCCACTGCCACATCTTGTTCTTTTGACGTGCAGTTGAGAGTGAGGCATTGCCATGATGATGATCTGTACTTAGATCCATGTTGGCATTCAGCTGATAGGTACTTGTTAGCTTGTTTGTCAGCAGGAGAATGGCTTCTCTCCATGCTCTGGAATTGCTGCATGTGTTAAACACAGCAGGTTGCACCTTATCCTCCTGGTTGGACTTGATGATCCAATGGGTCTCTTCCAACCTGATTGTTCTATGATTCTATGATTCTATGAATAGTGAAGGGGTTGGAGACTACTGTTAAAATCATGTTCTCCTCCTCTTCCACAGGATGACACTGAAAAGAAGGATGAAAAAGAAAAGAAAAAGGAGCCTGAACCCAACTTCCAGCTTCTGGACAACCCAGCCAGAGTCATGCCTGCTCAGCTGAAAGTTCTCACTATGACAGAGAGCTGCCGATACCAGCCTTTCAAACCAGTAAGTATCACCTGCTTGCCTGTGTGCTTGACAGAGCTTTCCCAGTGCTGGCCTTGTGCATGAAGACCCAGAAATTCTCTGTGTACGCGAATGCCCCTCACAGCTGGAGAACCACTGCGTTAGAGATTTGCAGCTTCGCTGTTGTCATGTTTGCATTTAAATGTCCCTCTCTCCAAATGATCATGTGCAATTCTGGCTGGGGGAATGCCAGAGCTCCTGCCATCCTTTTCATCATGCTAATGCTGCTTTATTTTTCTTTATTCTATGTCTGCTAAATGGATATCGATCAGACATGCTCTGTGTATTAATGACATTATTGGGGACTTAAAGACTGAGCCGTGATCTTTGCAATGGGTTGAGGAGTTGTACAGGCTCATTGTCAAAGAAACAAAATAAATTAGGACTTGTGCGTTGGCTTTACTATTCTGCAGTGGCACTTAGACCTAAATGGAGGGGTTCTTTTCATTAGACATATTTCTTAATCAGTTACATCTGACCTTAAAAAAGTGCCTACATCTCCTGTTAACATGCAGAAGAGATGGTGTATAGCTGTCAGACAGAGAATGAAAAAAAATCCTTTTAGCATTAGCCCAAAGGATAACTAACTTTTCTGTGTGGTGCTCTAATTTATTGCAAAGCTAATAAGCCTGCTCTTGAGTGCTAAATCTCCTGAGTCAAATTCTTCTGGCCTTTATTTTTGTTCAAGACTTCCCCCTTTTGCAGGATTATACGTGGGAAAACAGTGTTCAGAAGTAGTATTATTTTTTCCAGGGAAATAATCGTGTTCTTAATAAATAGATTTCCTGTAAATTCATCAGCACAGTGGAATTCTCTGTGTATCGGCTCCTTTTGAAACGTCTCCTTTAAGAAAGCTGTGGAAGGATTTTTCCGTTTCTACCCTTTAAAAAAGTAGAGGTGACCCAACCCAACTGGCATTTGGTTTGGGGAGATCTGCTACGGGGTCCACTCCTGCTGTGGACAGATGTAGCTGTGTGCTTCCGTTTCAAAAGAAACCGAGTCCTTGGTGAGGGCTGTGCAGCTTCCTGCCTACGCTGCCAAACGCAGGCTTTGAAGAGAACAGAACAGGTTTTTTGCTGAGATTTAGGGTGTGTAACCACAGAGGCTCTTAAGTGGAGCTGTTCTGGAGCTTTGCTTTGCTTCGGGGAGTGCCAGAGTGAAAGACTTCTTTGAAATGCTGTCTGCTGCGCTCCAAGTTCTGATCCCAGCTCGTCATGACACGGCACTGCCTCTTTGCATCTCGCATTTCAGTCCTGGAGACACACTGATCTGCTTTACTTTGCCGGGATCTTGCTTGTGATATTTGTAATTAATTCTGCTTTGGTTTATGAGGTTCTGTTAATAGGATTCTTCAGTTGGTGGAAGCTGGTGATCAGATTAGTCTCTGTTTCAGATATCCTCCTGTGAGGTTGCCACACAGAGAGGCTTCGTTAAGCTTTGTTGCCCTGAAAAGATGAGCCTTATAAAGCAATTATGGTTCACGTGGAAATGAAAAGCAATTAGTTTTCTCGTGGAAAGCTCCGGTTTGGGACTAGGGTAAAGCTGTGAATCCAGATGCTATTTTCTATTGAATTGAGACTTAGACAGTGGAAATACATAAGGTAGCCTGGATAGGCTCTGCCTGCTCCCTTCCCTTATGAGGCAGGGATTCAGGTGGGTGTCAAGTGCATTACTGTCTGAAACTCACTCCTGCTCAGGTGTCTCATATGGTCACAACCACCACACTATGAGGTGGAAGGGAGCAGCTCTAATGCTCATGGCACTTGTCTTGCAGCTTTCCATCGGAGGCATCATCATTCTGAAGGACACCAGCGAGGATATGGAGGAGCTGGTTGAACCCGTGGCAGCTCACGGTCCAAAGATTGAGGAAGAGGAGCAGGAACCTGAACCACCAGAGCCCTTTGAGTACATTGATGATTAAGACCCAAGGTAGAGTGGAGTGTGCAGAGTCACCTTTATCAGTCTACATGTGGGAAAAGCCCCTTTGGATCAACTGAAGCAGCTACCAGCACCCCACACTCTTCTTTTAGCTCTTCTTCTGCACCGGTTTCAGAAGCATGCTCTGTCCCAATATGAAGAGTTTGGTAGCAATAAAAGAGAAACCTGCTCTTCTGGATCTGGCCTCTAATCTCACAGGCTTGGCTGCTCTTGAGTAGAGCCTCGCTGGGCAGAGAGCACAGTGCATGGGGTCAGCAGCTGAGCAGGGAATAATGCTCATGAAAGATGAGCCCAGAGGGGCAAGTAGTTTATGTAACAGAGCTGTCATCTACTTGACCTCAGTGTGGCAGGATTGGTTGAAAGAGAACTCCTCTGTGTTCTGGGACTGTCTTATGTTCCCAGCAGGTCTTAGCAGAGTCTAAAGATACTCCAGTCACAGGCTCTCTGAGCCCAACATAACAATACTTCTAGACCTGCTCTAGGCAGTGAGTGGTGGGGTTCTCAGGTTCCTCAGTTTAAGTGCCTGAACTGATGTTCAGGTTTCTCACTGAAAGGCAGAAACCCAGTTGCTTTATTGCCAAGTATGGGCTGGCATGTCCCAGTGCTCCCAAGCGCAAAGATGATATATTTGAATGGTGGATGTGCAGGAAAAGAAACTCCTTGCTAAAGCAGAGGCAGGGTTGGTTGAGTGCATGGAGCCAATCACAAGAAGCCTTAGTTAAATGTTATTTGCTTTTCTGTCTTTTCTCTCCCCCTTCTCCAGGTCCATGTCCTCTAAAGAAGACACTATGCTTGATATCAGAAAGACGGACGTGATGACCTTGCTACTGAAATGTGCTGTTCAGTGCATGCAGCCCCAACCTGTGCTGAGCTAAAGCTGATAGTCCGTGTTTTATGGCTGAAGAACAGATATATGCTATTTAGTGTACTCTTTCACAAAACCTTGTTTTCAAATAAATATATTAAAAACTCTTGACAGAAAACTTGCTACTTTAAAAAAAAAGAAGCCGCTCACCCCAGATGTTAAAAACTAGTAAGCTGTGTATCTTCCTCCAGCAAAACTTGACTGACTCTGCTGCTCTGTAGAGTTGTTGGGATCTCGGCTTTCTCTAGCACACGTTCAGGCTGAGCAAGGTCACCAACTGGCCTGGCCCCACAGCGCTGATGTCTACAGAGAGGGCAGGTCTCTACTTGCCGGCAGCTGCTCAGATGAGGCCTTCTTCCAAATCACCTCTGTGGAACGGACTTCACTCTGATCTTCCCCTTTGCTCATCCTGGTGTTTGTGCTGACAGAGGGGTCCTGGGTGTTAGTGATGGGGAAATGGGAAGTGTTTCTTTTTGTTTCACAGAATCCCTTTTTTTCCTGTGGGCTTTCAGTGATTTCACCAAATATGAGCATAATAGCTGATGTGAGCAGACAGCTAGAAATATATTGCAGGCCTAGATGGGGTGAATCCAGACATGCAAGTCGTTCCTCTGATGTGCATCGTTAGGCAAAGGGAATTTACGGTCAGGGCTATGGAATGAGCAGCAGTCAGAAGGAAAGAATGGAGCTGCACTCTTTGCCGTTGGCCCAGGCGGCCCTTCACCTGTTGGGCTGTGACACTCCAAAGGGTCCATCACCGGCGAGCCAGACTGCGGCCCTGGTCAGCTGAAAGACAAATGCTGGGAGAAGGTCCAAGGTTAGAAACGACATCACATGGTGTGGGGGTTTTATGTACGTATGTTGGGAGTATTTTGCTCCATGTTAACATACCACAATCTCATGTGCATCAATAATAGTGGAAGACAAATCTTGCATGTAGCACTTGGGACCTTCTCCAGTAGATGGTTTATTTTGGTGAATGTTACTATAGCAATGGAACTATCTACCTTAGTTTTCTGCAGAGCTAGAGCAGCACAGAGCAGAGGGACAGGACTGGAAGCCAGTTTTGAGTCCAAGGCTTCAGTCAGAAATCCCTGAAGTTGAAATGTTGTCTCAGTAAAGATGCTGGTCAAAGCTCGCTGTTCTCAGTCACTCTGATCTGTTCTTCCATGGAGCAGAGACAGGAATGAACCTGAAACGGCTACAGACACTGTCAGAAACGCCGGAAGCAGAGAGGGAATCGTTGCTCCAAAAGTAAGACCCAATCTTGTGGTGGGAGAAGCAGAAGCTGGTTGAATGTGTGTTGTGTGAGACTGGGGCTTGAATCCCTTCCCTTTGAATGGATACCAGTATCCTTATTCCTGCATGTTCTGCTGATGCCAACCAGCGTGTTTTTCAGGTAATTTGTTAGTATTGCCTTGTGTCATTTTACAAAATATCATGCTGAGGGGATATCATTGGGAGGAGAGAAAAAAAACCATTTCATGTCATTCAGCAACCGCCAGACAGCTAGAAATTGCTTGGAGATTTCTTGAGGCTAAATAGAAACGCTGGGAAGAGCTGGTTAGACCTTAAGTTCTATGTTGGTGCTTTGGCTGAGCTGTGAACAGAGCTCCTGTCACAGGACTTGCTGAGCCGTTCAGGCTGTAACAGATGTTTCAGGGTAGCTGGTGTATTCCTGGTGCTTGTTTGGTTCTCAGTGTGACTGTGTAAATCTGCACACACAGAGCAGCTCCCACCGAGCCATGTGCTGCCTGGGGCACCATCCAGGGGACCTGACTCCTGTGCTAAATTATGGGTTTGTGACTGTGAGACCACTGCTCCCTCTTGCAGTGATGTTTCTCAGAACTCCCTTGACACAGCAAATGTAAAAATCTCAGATAGCCCCACACTGACTTCTGAGCTGCTGCTCTGGGGCCACCTGGTACAGTTCCACTCAGGCAGTCAGATTTTTAGAGGAGCTTTTGGTGGCTGTGAAAGAAGGCCAATGTGTGCCAGGCTGGAGACACTGGGAAGGACATCTGGGAATTGGCCTGTCCTCTCTTCCCTGGCTCTGACACCTGCTATATTTGCTCTCCACTGTGTAAACACACATGGGAGCTGCATGGTTTAGAATCATAGAATCACTAGGTTGGAAGAGACCCACTGGATCATCGAGTCCAGCCATTCCTGTCATCCACTTGGCTTTCCCTCGTGCCTGCTCCAGGTTTTCCTGCTCAGGAGAGTGATCTGGACAGGGGTGTTTTCTAGCAAGTGCAAACTGACCTTTCACCGGTGGTTGAGAAGAGGCTCCTCTCTTGGCTGGTTTATGCACGGTAAGAGGCTGCCAGGGGTTGCAGCCTGTTTGCACCTCTCCCTGGAGAGAAGGCTGTGCACGCGGTGAGTGACTTGTTAGCTGCTTTTGCATTTCGTGTCAGTAGACGGGAGTTTTGCTTTGGGAGTGCTCCTCACTCCTACAGTGCAGAGCCTTTCAGGTACATGTGATCAGGCTCTGCAAGTTCATTAAGAATAAACCTCTTCCACCTCAGTGCAGCTTCAGTGGATGCTGGTCCCATGTGTGTAGCTCAGACTGATTTTACTCGAGGGCTCTGCCTCTAAGTGTCCAAGCAGCACAAGGACAACATGACCTCCAATGGTGAGTTCATGAAAATCTGTGGGATATAACAGTATCGTGACTGTAGCATGATCCAATACATGGGATTTTTTTTCTAACTGGTACATATTTCCTCAATTTACCAATCAGGCTGCTGTGGATGCTGCTCTGAGACCCAGAAAACCTTTAGAAATCTTCTAGAAAGGCACTGGAAATCCTCCAGGAGGGCTCTGGAAAGACAGCTGGAGCACTACCTGTGGGGCAGTTGGCAGCAGCTCTTGGTGCTTGGGTGGATGGGCACCCCCCCCCACCTTCCTGGGCCCCACAGCTTCTTGAGGTGGACGCCAAGACCTGGTGTCCTCCTGTCCCAGGCTGTCCCAGGGTTTGACATTCCTGTGAGATTGTGCCTTGCAATGGAAGTACCAAAAAATCAATGTGAGCACTGGGGTAAAGCTACCCGGGCTGGATTCTGTCCCCGTGCTAAGGGGTCTGATCACATTCCCTGGACTGGTCACTGCGGGGCTGTCTCAGTGCTGTGCTTGGGGGACTGAGACCACTGCTGGCTTTCTGATTTCCAGGTTGGAGATCAGATCTGCAGGTTGTGGCAGGAGCCTGGAAATCTGCCTGCTGCTGCTTTAAATAACATTATTCAGCCATCGTGACTCATTAGCACTGATTTCTTAGGAAGTGCTGTTCTCCTGGGCCTGTCTGGGGATGCTGCAGGGGGACCCACCCCTGAGGTGTTTGCCAGGGGCTAATTGGACCCAACAGCTCCTGGGTTAGCCTGAGGGAGAGGCCGACGTGGCAGGAAGCAGGCTTCAGTCCCTCCTGTTTAATGGGTCTCGCTCCCCTTAACCCTGGTCAGAAATCTGTCACATCAAAAGCACGAGGCTTCTGACAAGTCCCAGAGGCCCTTCAGGAGGCCCTGGACACGTAGTCACTCTCTCCACTCATCAGCTCAGGTACAAGCCCCCTGCTTGGCACCGCTCTAGGGACAGAAGCAATGAAGGTGATACTGGGGGCAATGCGCCCAGGGCAAGGGCTGTTCAAGGAGGAGGCCGACAGTGACAGGCACTCAGCAGATCTCGTCCTCCCAGTAATTTCCATCACAGCAGTGCCGCCCTCCCTATCTCTCCCCTTCCTTCCAGGGCCAGGCAAAGCTCTTCCTCCTCACCGCTCAGTGCAAAGTTTGGGCGCCACTGATAACAGTGACGATATTTGCCATTTATCTCCCTGCATCCTGGAGGCTGGAGCATCCCCCACCCATGCCCCTGCCAGACCCCCACCCATGCCCCTGCCAGACCCTTTCCCTGCCTGGGGCTCTCAGTGCTGATGACGGGTTGGGTTTTCAGCCCAGCTCCAAGCACACCTTAACTCTGTGTTAACACAGGATGGGGGAGATGGGGAACACGGACATTGCAGGAAATGCAAGACTTGTGTTTGCTGGTAGCCTCTGGTGGGACGAAGCTGGTGAAGGGGCTGGAGAACAGGCCCTATGAGGAGCGACTGAGAGAGCTGGGGGTGTTTAGCCTGGAGAAGAGGAGGCTGAGGGGAGACCTCATGGCTCTCTCCAACTACCTGAAGGGAGGTTGTAGAGAGGAGGGAGCTGGGCTCTTCTCCCAAGTGACAGGGGACAGGACAAGAGGGAATGGCCTCAAGCTCCACCAGGGGAGATTTAGGCTAGAGATTAGGAGGAATTTTTTCACACAGAGGGTGATTGGGCATTGGAATAGGCTGCCCAGGGAGGTGGTTGATTCACCTTCCCTGGAGGTGTTTAAGGGACGGGTGGATGAGGTGCTGAGGGACATGGTTTAGTGTTTGATAGGAATGGTTGGACTCGATGATCCGATGGGTCCCTTCCAACCTGGTTGTTCTATGATTCTAGGAATCTGAAAGCCTCTATCCAAAGGTGCTGAGGCTCTTTGCTCCTTCTGTGAAGACAGCTGGTTTTGGCAGACCTGGTTCTATGTGTTTGTCCAGCACTGGTGGGATTGGACTGGCCCATGCCCTGGGCCTTAGGAAAAGAAGCTGCTGCAGCCCAGGCTGCTGGGTTCCAGCTCAGGACTGACTTGACATGGCCTCTGAAATCCTGCTCCGTGTGGGCAAATAGTCTGGCCAGCAACAACTGAAATAGCAGGTTTTGTTTTGAGGTCTGTTCTCCAGTTCTGGCATTGGCCACACAATCAAAATTCTGCTTTTTGCTCCTAAGTACCGTGCAGGCACTCGGCTGAGCCATCGCTGTCTCTTCCAGCACATGGAGGAACTGGCATTACCCACACTCTGCAGAGAGGTGACTGACTATTTCTGCCCATGTCCTTTGGAGATCAGCAAATCAGAGGTCTTGGAGATCACAAACCCCAGAGGTCCCAGCAGCTTGGGCTGACAGACCCTGCTGCCCAACACCCATGTGCACGTATGTGTTTAAGCAATGTGTATTCTTATTTTTTTCTTCGTGTTCACAAAGCATGTGCAGAAAACAGACAGTGGAGGGTCTGTACTGTAAGGCTCCAGGTGAAGCAGGTCCTGGTGAGCACGGTGGGGTGCGTGAGGGAGCACCCCAGGACTCACCATCTGCTGCCTCCGTGCGGGGCTGGCTCAGGGGCTGCCCAAGGCGAAGGGCAATCACTCAGTGGTAACAGCAACCCTGGCCAAAGGTATAAATAGCTGCTCTGGTGACCCAGAGAAGAATTGCTGCACAGGAGAGGTTAATTGTCAGCAGAAATTACGGGGACATTGTTCCTCCAAAGATAACCTGCAAGGGATGAAACACTGAGCAATTTTTTTCCCCTTCAAATTGAAGGAAAAAGACCTGAAATATGGGTGCAGTGTCTTTGTTCTCAGCTTTAGGCTGGCTCTGCCATTTAATTGTTTTTCTCCATTCCATGTCAGTGAGAACCAAGATGAATTAACTGGTTGTTTCTCCACCATGTCTCCCAGAGGAGAAGCTGAGATAGGTCCTATAGGGCTGGGCAAATTCTCTGTTTACTTTAATCTCACGCTAAGGTCTTATTTCATTTTTAGCTTAAGCGTGAAATCTGGGGTTCAGGGATGAAGAAGAAGCAGCTGAAATTAATTTGCTGAAACATCTGCACTGGATCATGGGTTCATGCATAGATGGAACCTGCTACTTCTCTTGTGGGCCCAGAGGTATTCCAATTTGTCCCCAGCTGATTGGGCAGGTGGCCGTTGGTCTGTTTTGGTGGCATGGGACAGACTGCCATCAGTCTGCGTTGGTGACAGCATCAAAGCAGTGCCCCCGTGATGTGAATCATGAATCCTATGGCACAAAATCAGTCTCTGTTGTACCTCTGCTGGTCAGGAAATTACTGGAGAACCAGTGAGGTTTCCTGGGGCTCTCACTGGAACTGGGGCTGTTCCTCCTGATGATGCAGCTCTCAGCCCTGCTGTTTCTGTACACCCAGCTTCCCTGGCTATTTTATCCATGTTATTTTTTTTAAATGGAGCATCTCTAGCTTTCCCTCCTCCTAGCCCCCTTCCAGTTTTGACTGGAAAGCCTTCCCATTACTGCAAGCCAAGCCCTCTCACACCTTGGTGATCACCTTGGTTGGGAACTTAATGGTCCCTGTCTTGATGAGCACATGGTAGAAAGCCCGGCTGTGGCTTTCTTCAGGCCTGGGGCACTGAGCTGCCATCATCCCCCATGGAGGCACCCCCAGCCCCACAAAGGCAGCTGGTTTCACCTGGTGGTCCGCTCTGTACCTTTAGGGATCCACGAAGGGTGGTCTCTGCCACAGCTGGAATCTATCCGGATGGAGAAGGAGAGAAAGCATTGGAGGACTCCCTCCTTCCTCCAGCCTGGGCTGGATTGCAGCAGCAACAAGATTTTGCTGAGCAGTGTCTCCTCTGGGTGGACACCTGAGGGACATGAGGGGATGGCATTTCAAAGCAATAAGTTGAGACCTGGATGCTCCTGTCCTCATCTGCAAAGTCCTCTTAGGGGAAGAAAGCTCTGCCTCCTTCTGCACTGGGCTGCAAGATGCCTGGGAGCCCCTTTTGCTTTTTTGCAATGGAGCTGAAAGGAGGTTTTGGGAGACCCACCAGCCAGTCCCTCCTTCCTCCCTGCTGTACATTGAGCCAGCCAAGAAGCTTCTGGATCTCAAGGAAAGCTGAGTTCACCCTGTCAGCACCTTCATGAATCCTATGGCACAAAATCAGTCTCTGTTGTAACCCTGCTGGGCAGGGACTTGGGTTACAGGAAATTACTGGAGAAGAGTCTGCGTATAAATCGTCTGGCATGGGCTGACTGCATCCTTCTGGGGAGAGGTTGGCAGAGCTGAAACTCAAGGCTCGGCAGCAGCTAAACAAGCTCCATCCAAGGGAGACAGAGCCGATTTGTGATAGCCTGATGCTGAGAGCAGAGAAGTTTTGCAGTTCCACCGCCTTGGTTTTCCTTGCAGAGGGTCCTGGGGAGGTGTTGCTGTGTAGCTCAGCAGGTGAGCAGAGTCTGAGCTGCTGGGCAAACTCCCTGCCCAAGTGCAGGACATCGGTCCAAGCAAACCCTTTGCTCCCAAGCCAGTCCCAGTAGGAGCCAGTCTGTGCTCCAACCCAACCAGCAATAACATGTCATCAGCTAGAACTCTAACGACTTTTTGTTTATTTATCTATTGCCTAAATGCTCCTTCAAAGTATTTGCTGAAAATCCAAACCAAAATATTTTTTTGGCAGCTAAAAGCTGAAGTTTGCCTCATTTAAAAAAACAGGACTTTTAAGCTTTGAAAAAATGTACCCCTCTTGCCTCCTTGTTTTTCTTTTTAATGCAACTGTCTGGAAAGGCTACTGCAAGAAAACATTTCCTGTAAAATCTTCCACTTGGGCACAAAGAACAACTTTCTGGGTTTTAATCAAGAAACAGGTTATGATCTAGCCCTGAGCTTGCAGCTGGCAAAGTTAATGGCCCAGGAATGCTCAGCCCACAGCAGAGGTGCTGGTGGCATCTGCCCCAAGAAAAACTGCAACTATGGAGCTGGGGAGTGCCCCAGGCAATGATGAATGTCCCCTGGACACACAGGCCAGTGGAGTCCTGCTTCTCAGATCTCAGGCACGAGCTTTGCACCTTCCTGGTCTTGCCCCAGGGCAGCACCTCCCCGAAATGTGTCTCTGCCCAAGCAATTTAGGAGTGTGGCAAGGCTTGTGCAAGGCCACGTGTGCACAGCAGCCTTGCCTGCCGGCTAGAAGGGAGATTCTGCAAAAATGGGAGGAGAAAAAGAAGAAAAAAAATACAAGCAAGCAAAGCCCAAATCCCACACAGCCCTTCCCACCATCCAAGCTTTTGGGCTCTGTGAGATTATTAAGTTTGTGAAAATCCATGTGTGTGGAGCAGATGCAAAGCTCCGTGTTCAGTTTCGGCTGCTGCTTTAGGAGCCATTTAAAGGAAGAAAGATGGTGCGGTGCTGCACCTGGCTGTGGAATGTGTGGAGGACATGGGTCTTCTCAGATGTTTATGATGGAAAGAGGGACAAAAGGACAAGAGGGAATGGCCTTAAACTCCGCCAGGGGAGATTTAGGCTGGAGATTAGGAGGAAGTTTTTCACGGAAAAGGTCATTGGGCATTGGAATAGGCTGCCCAGGGAGGTGGTTGATTCACCTTCCCTGGAGGTGTTTAAGGCACAGGTGGATGAGGTCCTGAGGGACTTGGTTTAGTGTTTGATAGGAGTGGTTGGACTCGATGATCCGATGGGTCTCTTCCAACCTGGTTGTTCTATGATTCTATGAAAACGAGGCTGGATGGAGTGAGACTGAAACCTTGGGCGCGATTTTTTAACACCATTTTGCTGTAGCCAGTAAATGCTTGCAAGAAAAATTGATGTTAATGGCAAGAAGTTCATTAACACCACGGTTAGTTGATTAAAAATGGGATAGAACCTCAATGAGGGGCTTGGCCAGTCCAAGGATCTGAGGGTGTTGTGTGGCAGCGACTGACCATGAGCCAGCAGTGGCCCAGGTGGCCAAGAAGGCCAATGGCATCTTGGCTTGGATCAGAAATGGTGTGACCAGCAGAGCCAGGGAGGTGATTCTCCCTCTGGACTCAGCACTGGTGAGGCCGCTCCTTGAATCCTGTGTTCAGTTGTGGGCCCCTCAGCACAAGAAGGATGTTGAGGTTCTGGAGCGAGTCCAGAGAAGAACAACGAAGCTGGTGAAGGGGCTGGAGAACAGGCCCTATGAGGAACGGCTGAGAGAGCTGGAGGTGTTTATCCTGGAGAAGAGGAGGCTGAGGGGAGACCTCATTGCTCTCTGCAACTACCTGAAAGGAGGTTGTGGAGAGGAGGGAGCTGGGCTCTTCTGCCAAGTGACAGGGGACAGGACAAGAGGGAATGGCCTCAAGGTCTGCTCAGACTAGATATTAGAAAAAATTTTCACAAAAAGCGTCACTGGGCACTGGCAGAGGCTGCCCAGGGAGGGGGTTGAGTCACCTTCCCTGGAGGTGTTTAAGGGACGGGTGGATGAGGCACTGAGGGACATGGTTTAGTGACTGATGGGAATGGTTGGACTCAATGATCCACTGGGTCCTTTCCGACCTAGTGCTTGTATGATTCTGTGATTCTCCATCTGCCTTGATTTGTGCCTGGGCTTGTCCTGCGACTTAGACAGCGCAGCTGAAAGCCGCCGTTGCACGGCCCAGCCTGGTTCGCTGTGAGCCCTTCCGGGGGCTCCTGTCCCGCCCTGCCCGCTCGGGGCTCACACCTGCGCTGAGGCCGGAGAACATCTCCCAGCGTCACCTCCACCTGCAAGTTCGCCCAAGCCCCCTCCAGGCCGCGGGGCCCTCCCGGGCTGCAGGGGGCGCTGCAGGCGACGCTGCCTCCCAGGGCGCCGCGCGAGCGCCGATTGGCTCTACGGGGTCACGTGAGGCGGGAGGCGGCGCGGCGGTTGCCATGGCGACGGGCGGCGGTGCGGGGCTCCCTCCTCCCGGGTCGGTGGAGTCGTGAGGGTCCGTACAGGCCCGTGGGGGGTTGTGGGGGGTTTGGGGGTCGCTGGGCTGATGCTGACGCTCCCTGCTCTCGGCAGGGCCCCGCGATGAGGCGCAGCCGCGACAGCGGGCGATGGGGAGCGTTTCGGTCGATGAAGCGGAGTTGCTTGGGCTGGTGAGAGAGGTTGGTTTTTCTCTTTTCTTTTTTTCTTGGTTTTTTTTTTTTTTTTTCTTCTTGCAGAACTTTTTAGGGCTTGTATTCAGAGCCAGGCGATGTAGCTGCTGTCTGAGTTCATGGAGTCGCAGAGTGGTTTGGGTTGGAAGGGATTTTAAAACCCATCCAGTTCCAACACCTCCCACCAGACTGGGCTGCTCAGCGCCTCATAGAATCATGGAATCACCAGGTTGGAAAAGACCCACCAGATCATCGAGTCCAACCATTCCTATCAAACACTAAACCATGTCCCTCAGGACCTCATCTACCCATCCCTTAAACACCTCCAGGGAAGGTGAATCAACCACCTCCCTGCGCAGCCTATTCCAGTGCCCAATGACCCTCTGTGTGAAAAACTTCCTCCTAATCTCTAGCCTAAATCTCCCCTGGCAGAGCTTGAGGCCATTCCCTCTTGTCCTGTCCCCTGTCACTTGGGAGAAGAGCCCAGCTCCCTCCTCTCCACAACTTCCCCTCAGGTAGTTGTAGAGAGCAATGAAGTCTCCCCTCAGCCTCCTCTTCTCCAGGCTAAACACCCCCAGCTCTCTCAGCCGTTCCTCATCAGGCCTGTTCTCCAGCCCCTTCACCAGCTTTGTTGCTCTTCTCTGGACTCGCTCCAGAGCCTCAACATCCTTCTTGTGGTGAGGGGCCCAGAACTGAACACACTTGGCCACCTGGGCCACTGCTGCCTCATGTTCAGTCGCTGTCAACCAACACCCCCAGGTCCCTCTCCTCCTGGCAGTTTTCCAGCCAGACTTCTCCCAGTCTGTAGCTCTGCATAGTGTTGTTGTGCCCCAAGTGCAGGACCTGGCATTTGGCCATCATATATACTACTGTTTATCTTAACACTGAAGAAAGTAATCAATTCTGGTTCTCTGTGGCAATATAGTGACTGTCCATTGTGGGAGGAAGAGGCAAGGAGGCAGCATTCTCAAAAGAATAGTGCTTGATTAATTGGTCATTAATTTGGTTTGCACAGCTTCAGAGGAGTGGCCTGGCTTAGAATTCAAGCTATCTGCTTCTGTGGAGATGAGATTCACACTTAAGAGTTCTGCTCTCTGAGAAGATTATTTGCAAGGAAGACATTTGCTTGTTTCTTCAGGGAAAGTATAGCTTTAATGGATACTAGTTCGTTCTCTTCTTTGCTTGAATTAAATTATTTGCTAAATCAAGGGGCGTAATTCTTTCAGAGAGTATGTGCTCGGTCATCAGTACTGTTTTCTAGGATGCAGGAGGAAACTTAGTTCAGAGACTATTTTCCTACCACAGGAGGTACCAGGTCTTGATTTGTTGCTGTGTAACAAATGTTTTTGGCATTTATGGGCCTTGCTGCAGAGAAACATTAAAGGACTTTGGCAATTCATGGGTCACTCCTTGAATTATTAATAATAATAAAAAAATAATGTTCCTGTATGTTCTTTTCTTGCAGTATCTGGATTTTGCTGAATTTGAAGAAACAGTGAAGGTATTTACAGAGGAATGTAAAACAAAAGGGAAGCCCTTACCTAAACCAGCAAGTGTTTCTCCAAGAGATTCACCAGCCTTGCCTGTTCAGGTAATGCATTGTTTACACTCATTTTGAGTAATGCTAAAAACAGTGAAAGGCTGAATTATTATTATTCACCGTGTGAATTGTTGCAGCAGTGAGTTTATTTGAACAGTCTGAACAGGTTCTTGATTATTTGAAGAAGTCTGCTAGCAGTCTTCTTTCAGTGTAGGAACCTTGAAGTTTGGGTCTTTATTTGCAGAACTCCAATCCTTTTGAACCTGAGGCAGTAGTTTTGGTTCACGCTGTTTTAGGTTTTTAGCCTGTCATACTTTGACAAGACTGATTCTCACACACTGTGGGCATTTATTTTAAACTTTTAAAAAAACTTTTTAAACTTTAAAGTGTTCAGATAGCACTGGAATTATCACTAATCTAATGCTGAAAAAGGTAGCTCTGCTGTGGTTGGTTTTTTCATTGAATATTTGTCTGCTTTGCAGAAAGATCTGCTTACGGCTTTTGAAAACGGTGAGCAGAAAGTTTTCTTCCATCTCTGGGAGGAGAATATTTCATCTTCAGTCCAGGATGGTGATCCAGTCGCTGAGAAGCTGGAGTTTTATCTTCATGTACACTTTGCCACCTACCTTTTAAAACACTCCATGGGAAAGCCTGTAAGTTTAGTTCACAGTTCAAATTTCAAATTGCTTTTGTTTCATTTATGTCATTTATTTGTCTTTAGCATGGATGAAGACTGGATGTTTAGTAAGAAGAATTCCTAGAGTCCAAGTTTTGGGCAACAGGCTGTATTTTAGTTGAACCAAACTCTTTGTATTGTGAAGTACGGAGATGGAATTTGGAGATGCCCTTACCTTAAAGCTCCTGAAACATTTTCATTTGGAAGATACCAGCATGCTGATGCTTTCACACCTCTAATTGTAGTCTGTAGGAGATTCTTAAAACACTTAATTTGCTTCCTCCTTGGAAGCTGTGTGTTGAAATATAAATGTTTCTGATAACATGGGTAAGTTGAATCTTGACCAGTTCATTCTGAAAAAGATAATTCCAAGCTGTCATAAAAACATCTGTTACGTGGGACTTCGATGACAAAGAGGCATTTAAATAGCTTGGAGTCAGCCAAATCAGCCTGGGGTTGATCCGTCCTGCCTTACACCTCTTGGCTGATACGGGAGATTTTTTGATGCCTTCAGTGTTTTCCTGAATCCAACGAGTTTTTGGTCTGTTCTGTGTTCTGCTCCCCTTCCTGCTGCAGTTAGAGTGGATTTTACAGTCTGGACTTACCACTGAAATGATGCTTACCTAAAGCAGGCGTTTTCCTGCCACTCTCTGCCCTGCGTGTGGAAATGGCACTCTCCTTTAGTAAATCTAGCCTGAGGTGGGCAGGAATAATTTACATTCAAAAAACAATTGTCCCTCTCTTCTTTTGTTGGATCTGGATGGCACAAATAACATTGGTTTAATTTTCTTTTTGGAGTGGTGAAAACAAGAGCTGATGCTGTCTAGTTTAATAAGTGTTGCTTTTAGGATAACAAATATTCTGGGATTTCAAACTTGATATTATTCTATTTAGATCTCTACTTATATTTGCTGGGTTTATAGCGCAGTCAAAATGGTGGTTTTCTAAATAAATACACTGCTTAATTTCCTAGGACAGAGCTGAACTGGAGGAAAGGATTTCTTATTTTAAGGCATACCTTGAAACAAAAGGAGCTGCACTGAGCCAGACTACAGAGTTTCTACCCTTTTATGCTTTACCTTTTGTTCCAAACCCCATGATCCATCCTTCATTTAAAGAACTTTTCCAGGTAAGTATCTGTTTTGCAGAGATAGTATTTATGATTATTTTCTCATGGAGTGACAGATGTTTAGCTTGGTGATCGCTTTTATTGTTTCCTTTAGCAGAAACTGTACAATCTAAGCAGAATGTGTGTTTCGTGGAGGAAGGTTTGCGATTGTTCTATCAATAACAGGACTCTTAAATGGTCTAGTGGCTTTGTATCCATAAATAAGAGTTGCTACTGCTCCTTCCTTTCCACACAACCCTGAAATACACATGGAAATTGCTATATACTATACTGTTCAAGTCTACATGCTTGATTTGAGGTTGTTAACCAGTCCTACTATCTATGTAGATAACTGGATTTAAAACATGATTGCTAAGGATAAGGTGATTAAAGCAGTTTCATGTAATCTGGAAAAGAGAAAGTCAAGTTTATAAGTAATCTTCGAACAGAAAATGAGTCAGTGCTGTCTGTGTTGTCAGACTTTTCCCCACCCTGTCCTCCTCAAGAAAAATGCGGGAAGAGCATAGCTGCGCTTTGTGGTTTGGTGACTCTTGCCACAGGCGTTTGTCCTGGTGAATTTTTTTTGCTAAATATGTTTTAGCCCGTGCCTTTGAGTGGCTGTTTCAGAGTTCGATTCTTAAGCCTGCATGTGTAAGATGAGGAGACAGTGTGAAAGCTAGTGTGCTCAGACTTCAAAATAGATGTCATTTGCAGGTGTGATGACAGTCTGCAATTATTTTATTTATGAGGGATACTAGAACACCTACTTTCTGAGCACTGCAGGCAGGTGGTCAGGAGATGATGTCCATATCTGAGGTTTGACTTTCCAGTGTATGAGTGGCAATACAGCTGCCTGTCCTTCTGACAGCTTGTTTCAGGGGAGCAAAACTGCACCCCGACTCCTTGGTTATGCTGGAAATGTTTATGTGGATGTGGTTGCACTTGGACTAGATCAAGGAACTGATCTGCTTTATTGCCTGTGAATACAGCACCCACATACACACACGCACACGTGCACAAGTTTGTTTGTAAAATACGTATAATATTTTGCAGTGTTTTGTGCTTGAAATGCTTCAGCTTCCCACCTCGTGGACAGTTGCACTGGCTCATCTGAGGAGCTGTGGGCAATTACTGTGGTGGGAGGAGATATCATCAGCCTGCATTGCTGCCACATCCTTTTTGATATCAGATCAAAGCTGAAGTGGTACTTGCCCTAGGGCTGGCTTGGGAGGTACTGACTGATGAGAAGCTCCAATATGACACCAAAAAAAGGCATATAATGCCACTTTCCTTTGGGACTAGCTATAAATAATGAGATGTGGTGGTTGACCTCAGAGATGGGATCTAACTGCTCTTTTTTAAATTACACTTAGCAGCTTTTTTTTTTTAATACCTTATCTAAGACAAGATCCGCAGGTTTATTCATAGTAACTCTGTGTCCACAGTCACTCATATTTCTTGTGGGAATTGCACAGCTCATTCCATGGTAGTGTTGAAATACAGATTGTTTTATGTTTGAGAAAGAACAGCAATGAGTCACTAGCCTACTAAGCAGTGTTCTTACAGCATTTTTTTTTCTCAGGCGTCTGATGCTTTATATAGCTGGAGTTCCTGTACGTTTATGTAATACATCTTGAAAAGTAATATGCAGGAGACGTGGTTCCCTTGGTGATGCACAGCTTACTGTGTGCACCACTGTCTGGGCACCGAATTGGTAAATATAATCATAGAATCATCAGGTTGGAAGAGACCCACTGGATCATCGAGTCCAACCATTCCCATCAATCACTAAACCATGTTCCTCAGCACCTTGTTCATCCATCCCTTAAACACCTCCAGGGAAGGTGACTCAAATCCCTCCCTGGACAGCCTGTTCCAGGGCCCAGTGACCCTTTCTGTGAAAATTTTTTTCCAAATGCCCAGTCTGAACCTCCCCTGGTGGAGCTTGAGGCCATTCTGTCTTGTCCTGTCCCCTGTCACTTGGGAGAAGAGCCCAGCTCCCTCCTCTCCACAACCTCCCTTCAGATAGTTGTAGAGAGCAATGAGGTCTCCCCTCAGCTTCCTAAACACCCCCAGCTTTCTCAGATGCTCCTCTTATTCTCCAGCCCCCTCACCAGCTTCATTGCTCTTCTCTGGACTCGCTCCAGAGCCTCAACATCCTTCTTGTGCTGAGGGGCCCAGAGCTGACCCCAGGATTTGAGGAGCAGTCTCACCAGTACAGGGGGAGCATAACCTCCCTGAACCTGCTGGCCATGCCGTGTCTGATCCAAGCCAAGATGCCATTGGCCTTCTTGGCTACCTGGGCCACTGCTGGCTCATGTTCAACCAACACCCCCAGGTCCTGCTCCTCCAGGCAGCTTTCCAGCCATACTTCTCATAGTCTGGAGCTGCTCAGGGTTGTTGTGCCCCAAGTGCAGCAAATAAATTCTGTGCACTCTCCAGCACAGTGAAGTAAGGCTAAATCTGAGCTGCGAGAACAGGTTGCAATGTATACATATATATACAGTAGTAAATTCAGGAAGCTCCTGCTACTTGTTGGAAGATACTGCTTTTACATCTATTTGCTGGCTTTTCATCAAGCAGAAATTGGCTTAACTGGAAGTTTGAAATAGAAGAAATGAGTATTCAGTGAGTCCTTAGGTGCAGTTTGCTTTTTTTTTCCTTGACTATTGTGTTCCTGTGCTTCTGAGGGATTATGTAAGGAGGAAAACTGCATTCTAATTAGAGGCTTATATGTTGGTCTTTTTTTTTTTTAAGTTGCTTTTTCAGTAACATTTCACCCTGATCACTGATGTCCTGTCGCTTGCAATAGTTATTGACAAAATTTACGATTAGGAGTAAAAGATGACTGCAGTGATTAATTTTTGAAAACAGAGCAATGGAAAACTACTAATTTTGTAATCTATTTAATAAATGCAACATTCATGTTATCTTTTTACCTTTTCTCAAGTTGCCTGTATCTTAAAGGTACTAACTTAGGGGTATTGTATGTGCAGATGAGGCACCCTGTGATAGTTTTACACTTGAAAAAAAAGCTACATCATGTTTTTAGCACTTTTGTCTTAAGAATAATACTGAACTTTCTTCTAACTTGTGTACAATTTCACTGGTAACTAGCAAACACATTCACCTCAGTAAGAGCAAAGGGAATCTCTTTTTAATACAGAGCAGGCTGCTTTGTTTACTTGTGGATGGCTGCTGTGATCCAAACAGTGCTTTCACCAGAGTGTACATATTTGGTGAACACTGTCACCGTTTGTTTTTCTTTTCAAGGATTCTTGGACATTGGATTTAAGGACAAGATTGGAAGAGTTCCTGTCTGTGACTCTCAAAGCGAGACAGACTCCCCGGCTTCTCGCTCTATTTGTATCCTTTGAGAAAACACTCAGAAGATAATTAGAATTGCTTTAATGACATGGTAATACTTTATTGGAAGAGTGTGCTGCTAAGAGTTATTCCAGAAACGTTGCAGTTCAGTGTTTTTATGATAGGAAACACTGTTTATATTCCACATTCAAAAAAAGCTTTTGAGGAAGTCATGTGAAGGCAACATATAGATGCATACGAACCTGCATATTTATCGTAGGTGTGGTTGGAGTTGACGATCTCAAAGGTCTTTTCCAACCTTATGATTCTATATGTATTCTGTGTATCATATGATCATTCTTTGTTTCCATGTATAAAATGCAGGATACCCTGAGGCACCAACCTGACCTGACTTCTTTCTCATCATTTGTTAAGCTGCTAGTCTTTTTGAGTAGCCATTTTAGGAACTAGCTGAAAGTTTTCCACGTTTCCCGAAATTATTGCTTTACTTGAATACTTGAAATTATTGCTTTACTTGAAGCTTGTGCTTCAGACTGTATTGTTTTTCTAACAATATTGTATAAACTGTGTTGTCAGGCCTAATTTGCAAACAAACTAGCTATAAGAGAAATTATCTTCTCTATTTTTGGTCATTACAGTTAAAAGCGAGGTAGGGAGAACCGGACTGGAGTCCTCTATTTCTGACTTTCTCTCCTTTAAAAAAAAAATTGTTTTTAAACAGGAGAAATTGAAAACCCTTTTCCTACTCTATCTTTGTTCTAAAGCAGCATATTGCACTGGTGATATTGAATGATGAGCTGGAAATTATAGTACTTCTATTCAATTCCTGCCCATTTACCAGGTCAAGGAGCGGTGATCGAAACACTGTTTTCACTCCCATGTTGCAGGTATTTGTGAGGGAGTTTGGTGTAGAACAGTTGAAGAAAATTTTCTCTGTGCTTTTTCCTCTTTATGGGGTAATGGAGTGGATCCTAATTGAACCCTGAATATTTCTTCAGTATAAGACAAGACTTTCCCTAAAATGCTTGCATATTTGTATGTTGATTTTATGTAAAACAGCAGTTTGGCTTTTGATTTTGGTGTTAATTCATTTAGAGTGGAGTTCCTCTGTCTTATCTCGCAAGTTTCCATGCGACTTTGTACATTGTACACTTCAGGGATTTTTATATATTTATTATTGATTCATTTATTCTTGCTGTAATGTGAAGCAATGGGCATTGGCTGTTGCCTGTAGGCATATTTGTCTTGATTGGGTTTGCCAGTTGGTTTAATTTCTCATTCTTTGTCTCTGGATGGATGCGCATTTTCCTGAACTGCTCCTGTTTGTACAACAGAAGGAGAATGGACAGTGCAACAAAGGTAAATGCTGAGGTGTGGTTAGGATATTCTGAAAGATTTCTAGGGGCTACAGTAGTGGAAGGTACGTCTGCAATGATGGGGAAATTAGTGATGCAAAAATTCCTTGGAAATCCAAACCCCTGTATTGATGACTGCTAGAGTGCTGGAGCTCAGTAGGGTTGAGCACAGGCATATCCTAGAAATGGGAGTAGACCTAGTAGCAGGATTTATATTTTAAGTCTCTTCTGTCCTGAAGTATGCTAAAACCAAATGGATAACTTCACAAAGTGCTGGCTCCATTTTTAGTTATGATTAAAGTAGATTTCCTCTGATTATTTTTCTGTGTCTGCCTGTATCTACAACCTCCAAATTTCAAATCTCATTCAGCTATCCTGACATTTTTAGACAAAGCTAATTTTTCTTCCCATTCATTCATCCTGTTTGAACTCCTAGAATAGTACATATTGGTATCCCCTGAATAAGAATATGTTAGTTGAAGTGTAACTTTCTGCTGTGTTGCATTCTTAGGTACGCTGTTCATACAGGCTAAAGTGTGTAAATGACTTGGGGACTATTAAAAATAGTAATTTCAGCACTGAATCCTATTAGGTGCTGACAACCTTTCAAATGTGTGCTGATGTGATCCTGGCTCAGGTGGCAATGATCTAAGTTTTTAAACAAGCAGCTAAATACTAACTGTATTCCTGGACTGGTAGCTCCCTGATCTGTCCACACAAATTCTGCTATTTATTATTATATATATTATTATATATTATATGCACTATATATTATATATATGCACACACTATAGTATATATTATATATATACACACACACACTATTATATATATATAGTATATATTAATATATACTATATGTTATTATTCCCACCATATCCCCATCTGCCATCTGTACTTGGATCAGCTGCATGTCAATGATGAAAGCTTCCTGCTCTTCCAGTGAGAGAAACTTTCATGAAATATTTTTCCTTTTTTAGTAAAATTACTGGTGTCTGAGAAGATGGTGATATAAAAAAAAATGCAAGACAAGTCAAAACTTTGTGATCTCTCTCTTTGACTCCCTTTTCTCAGTGAACACCAATGTTTATAATCGGAAATCCCTGGATTTAACAGGCAAAGGGTAAATTTGACCCTGTTTCTTAATTTCCAAGTGTAGCATCCATGAGCTGTGTTGAGTTTTAGCTATGTAGTTTTTCTTGATAACTGTAGTTGGAAAACAGATTTTCATTACTGGAAATTTTACTGCAAATTCTGAGTATATTTGTTTCATGTCTTGGTGCTTCCAACTTTCCTCTGAGTGAAAGTCACACTCTGGATATATCCACAGTAAATTTCTGAATCAAATATATTGTGTTGCTGGGGTATAAAAACATATTCCAATGTGCTCATCTAGGCAATGGTATAAAGTGTGGAAGAGTGGCTAGTTTTGTGCAGTGCTTGCTTTCAGAATCATAGAATCACCAGGTTGGAAGAGACCCATCGGATCATCAAGTCCAACCATTCCTATACAAATCTTTATTAGTTTATTAGTTTTATTAGAATCTTTATTAGTTTAGAAAAACACTCTTGTGTTGGAGCTGTATCACATTAAAGCTGTGGGAACAGTTTAGCAGTGATGGCTGTGGAAGAAAAATAAAATCAAAGTTGAATGATTCTCATCAAGGAAGGATTATTTGGGTTGTCCCGAAACTTCTGATTTTTAAGTTGATAAATATTGATTGCAGCTGAGATGGTTTAACAGCTAAGAATGGTAAAACATTTGGTGCTCTCAGCAAGATTACTCAACATCACTGGGAGCTGTTTTACTGTTCTTTTTTTTTTTTTTTAAGTGCATTTTGCTGGATTTGAACAGAATCTGTGGTTTGTAACAGCTTCTCTTGTTTGACAGTAGTTTGGGCTTCCTCCTAGGAAGTATAAGAAAAATATAAGGATGGTTTGATTTGCAGTTTAGTATCAGGTGTAAGTCAAATGCTGCAGGCATAGAAGGCACAGAAGGGTTTGTGAGTGGTTCCTGGAAAGCAGATGTGCTTAGAGGGGATGAGGTCATGAGAATAAATTAATCGACACTTCTTTTTTCTTAACTCATAGATTTTGAAAAAAATACAGTTTAAAGTAAGAAAATGTACTTTCTCTGTATTCCATACTTTGAGACCGTCAATTTGTAACTAAGGTTTATTGCTGAAGTCTGTTAATGCACATTTTCGCTAAAAGATCCTATTGAAAAGATCATTTTGCTGAATTTTCTCAAAGTAAAAATAAGCTGTACTGCCAACTGCTGCTTTTCATATAAATGAGATAAAAGCAGTCTATTTCACTAACCCTAAAAATCCGTAAGATGTGGCAAGTTTTTAAAACCAATTTGCAACATCTGAATTTGTAGAGCTATCTCATGGCTTTAGTCTCTTTCATTTCTAATGAAAGTGTCATAAACAGTTCTGTTTGAGTAGTATTCTTCTGGCAGTTTTGTGTCTCTTGTACCCACATGTTTATTAGTTTTTTTTTGAAGGGGGTTTTTGGAAGCAGTTTGGCAGTTGCTTCTGCATGATTGGTACATCACTACCTGCAGTGTAACTAGGTCTCCATTGTACAAGACTGCTTGTGAATCATAGAAACACCAGGCTGGAAAAGACCCACCGGATCATCGAGTATAACCATTCCCATCAGTCACTAAACCATGTCCCTCAGCACCTCATCCACCCGCACCTTAAACACCTCCAGGGAAGGCGAGTCAAACACCTCTCTGAGCAGCCTGTTCCAGTGCCCAATGACCCTTCCTGTGAAAAACTTCCTCCTAATCTCTAGCCTAAATCTCCCCTGGCAGAGCTTGAGGCCATTCCCTCTTGTCCTGTCCCCTGTCACTTGGGAGAAGAGCCCAGCTCCCTCCTCTCCACAACCTCCTTTTAAGTAGTTGTAGAGAGCAATGAGGTCTCCCCTCAGCCTCCTCTTCTCCAGGCTAAACACCCCCAGCTCTCTCAGTCGCTCCTTGTAAGACTTGTTCTCCAAAGACTTTACCAGATAAGCTGTGGCGCTAATACAGCACTTCCACTCCCCATTTTTCCCTCTGCTGAAGATCACCCACCCCTGTGTCAGCTGCCATGGAACAGCAGTTTGGAGTCTGACTTCGGAGAGAAGGCGAGCAAATGGGAAGTGACAGTTTTTTAAATAACTGCACCTAAATTCTCCAGGGCTTGTTTATCAGAGCTGCAAAATGTTATCTTAGTGCTCTGATTGTGTAAACTGAGGTATTTCTAAACATAGAGCATAACTGTGTAATAAAACTTTGTATTGCTTAAGATTTTCCAAATGAAGATCCCAAAGATTTCTACTTACATCAGTTATGTTTCCCAGTGCTTCTGTTACAGGAGCATATGAGCTACATCTTTATGGAAAGAAAATTATTCATGAAAGGAGGTTGTGGAGGGGAGGGTGCTAGCCTCTTCTACCAAGTGACAGGGGACAGGACTAGGGGGAATGGCCTTAAGCTCAGCCATGGGAGGTTTGGGCTGAACATTAGGGAAAAAAGTTTTCACAGAAAGGGTCGTTGGGCACTGGTAGAGGCTGCCCAGGGAGGGGGTTGAGTCACCTTCCCTGGAGGTGTTTAAGGCACGAGTGGATGAGGCACTGAGGAACATGGTTTAGTGTTTGATAGGAATGGTTGGACTCGATGATCTGGTGGGCCTCTCCCAACCTTGTTATTATATGATTCTATGAAAGGGGATAACGGTTTCCTCAAAGATCTTAGGCAAAGTCTGTTCAAAGCCAGGAAAGGGAACTACTTTTTCTAGTTTCCAGTTTTGCATTGTGGCTGCTTACTTTGTTTTCCTTCCCTCTGGGCCTGTTTGGACCTAAACTGTATCATAGTGAACTGTACTCTATTCTAACCCTAACATGTTTTAAACTTGTCAAAACAGATCCTGTTTCTCTCTGAAACTTTGTACTAGGACTAATTCCTACCTGTTGTCTTACACAAAGTCCTATGCTAAATCGTCTGTTTGCAATCTGGGCATGATGCCATTTTCACAACACTAGGGCAATACTGGCTTCTCAGCAATTAATTTAAAACATGATATTCTAGCAAAATATATAAACATCAGCAGTAGCAACCGAATTATTGTGTCTCCCTTCATAGTTTTGTCCAGTGATGGGGATGTGCTCTGTGGTGCTCAGCTCCAGATTCCATGCCTGCTGTGAATGCTAATTTGGCAAGGCCTGAGACTGTGATGGAGGATACAGGTCTTGGTGCTTAGTCTGCTTCTTTCATCTTGAAAATAATTGAATCTGAAGGAACAAAACATATCAGGAATGTAGTTTTTTTAAAAAATTTAGATACAAATAAAAGAAAGATTTTTTTCCAGAAATTGAATGTACTGTAAGTAACTACTGTAGCTTAGCATGAAAGAGTGAGTGATGGAATCACCTGAAACACTTGGTGTAGATATATAGAATGAAGTAGAGAATTCCCTGCAACTGAAAGCATTCTGGGAATAGTTTAATAGCAGATGTAGAACTGGGTAACTTGAATGTTGTTTGGGTTTGTTTTTTTCTGAGAGTTGTACTATTTTCCTTAAAAGATGAAGTCTTAATATTTACTTTAACATAAGCAAAGCACTACATAACATAAATATTGATGGTCTATTTCTGTAAATTAACTGTACGTTTTTCTCTGTAACAGGAGAAAATACCCAGCCTCAGAGTGTAATCTAACAAACACTGGCATGAGTTTCAGAGTACTGTCATTCTGCTGATTTGTTGTTTTATCTTTGAAGTGGCAGCTTGACCTTTCCAGTTGTTCTTTGTGATGATGTTTTTTAACTACTGTTACTTTATTAAGTACAGAAGATAATGTATGAATTCCATGTACAAAAAGCTAGTTCAGTTAACCAAGCGTGAGCTAGATTTTGTTATATATTCTTCTGGTTCAGTGCCCACAGCCTCCTTTTGTCTCTAGCCTGGAACTTCTTGTAATAAGCAGTATCCTCTTAAAAAATGTGTTCAGTGATGTTTACTGTCTAATAGTTGTATTGCTGCCCTGACTGTGAAGTAGTTATTTCCTTGAGCAATTAACACAAAATAAGTACTTGTAGCTGTCGCTGTGAAATGAAGTCACACCAGTAGTGTAGAAATACGCTTGCAGTGAAATTCCATGTCTTAGATAAATGTGATTCCGCAGCAGCAGCTGAAGTTGTCCCCTCAGAGCATTAAAAATGTTTGTGAGTTCTTTTGTCGCGTTGGTTGAAAAGATGATATTATTTCATTTTCATTATTCTCTTGACAGAAATGTTGCAACATCTTCATCAACAGCTTGCGGAATCTGAGCACAGGACCATGACCTACTTGAAACGGTTTAACAGGATGCAAGCAGACTACCGTAATCTCATTGGAGTCACCGCAGAGCTGGTAGATTCCTTGGAGGCCACAGTCAATGGCAGGATGGTAAGAGATGACTCAGATGCACCCCCTAGAAAATGGAGAGCGAATGCCATCAAAGTGTGAATGAAACTCTAATTATGAGCATTTCTGTAAGTACTGTGGCTCTTTACTAGTGAAACACAGCACTTTGAAAGATTCTTCAATTGCCCCTGCATACAAGGATAAAGGTATTAGAGAAGATGGGTTGAATTGTGCAGGTTCAGAAACCTTGAAGAAACTATCACCATCTCACAAGACATCTCAGATCTCTTGTGCGAGTCCCCTTTAGAGCTTTGGCATCAGCAGTCCTGAGAGGGCATTATGTGATTAAAGACGTAAGCCTATCAAAAGTTATTGTATATTTAAATCTGCTGCCAGGTCTCTTTTAAGGTACACTGTGCTGGAAACAGTCTTCTCATCTAAAATTTTGGAGGGGCAAAGCTTTGCTTTTTGTTCTAGTGAGCTGAACTTGTTAATTTAGTTAGTAAAGGGCACTGAAGCAGGGAGGAATTAATTATTCTCTCTGTGAAATCGGCCACGTGTGTGTGTCTGGAGAAGGTACAACTTTCTTACGGGTATTTTTTGTACAAAGATGATTTTATGCTTAATCTTTTGTGCCCCCTTCTCTGCAAGGATGACTCTGTACTGTAACTTTTGTATAACCTGAAGATTATTCTTATGGCAGATGTTAGTGGCCTTTAGGTGCTTCTAAGGGAACTGTAAGTTGTTAACAGGCAGAATGACCTAGGAGTTCCTGCACTGCCTGCTGAAAAATCAGTATGTACCTCCCTCCTGTCATCAGTGTGAACACCTTGTTTGTTACTTGTCTTGTGAAATCACTGCTGACATCATTACGGCAGGGAAAAAATTGCCTGTAAGTGTGAACTTTGTTCACAGCAGATTAGGAAAGGTATCTGCTCACATGAGCTTTGATGATGATAAAAAACATCTAGTCATTCATTTACTGCCTCCTGTTTCACACATCAGTGCTTTGCCAGCTGGTGGCCACTTGCCTTCTCTGATGAAGGAGCGGGACACTGGTTATCTTTTGTCGGGGACGCTTGCTTGGTTTCCCTTGTAAACCCTGTGCTGGGCAGTCCTTCTATTCCTTTGATCCTTCCCTTCCTTTGATCCTTCCCAAGCGTATCCAGATGAGGGTGCTCTTCTGTTATGAATCTTGGTTTCTGGCATTTCTCAATCCAAAGTAGAGTTGGGTACTGACTAAAATCAGGTAGAAGTTACAGCATTCTGAATTTGAAGGGGTTTGTTGTCTCGATGTAGATCTGAGAGTATCAGAAATGTCCCCATTCCTATTTCTACAATCTCAGTCCACTCACCTCTCTTCTGGGGAGCTAACAACTGTTCGGAAATTTGGCAGTTCTGCTGTGATGCAGATTCCCCAAAACAAAAAAACCTAAACTTGCTGAAATATTTTACATAGGATCACAAAGTCCTGTGCTGTATAATTCATATTTATTCTCTGCTATACAAGAGCATTCAGTAAGTTTTGCCCTTTCGGTAAACAACACATCAGCGTGTCATTGCCTAATTCTAAAGCTCAGAGCTGCTTCATACTTACTGCCAGAGAGCTTACCCTTTGGCTGAGGGAAATCTGTGTGCATGCACAGGTGTGACAAGTTCCATTTTTCATCTGGAATTTCTGAAAGTATTAGGGTTGGGTTAGTCTTGCGAGTGGTGAAACTATTCCCAGATGAGAAGAGTCCACAGTTTTGTTAATTTCTGAGCAGAACTGTAGTTACAATATATACCTTGTGATGGGCCTCAGGTGTGTGATTTCTTCCACTCTTAAAAAAGAACAACCTTTAGTATAGTAACTGTCTGGTACGAAGTGTGAGTTTTGTTTAATCCTGTCCTCTTCTAATGTTTCCTAATTTTTAGATCACACCAGAGTATCTTCAAAGTGTTTGTGTTCGCTTGTTTAGCAATCAGATGAGACAAAGTGTAGCACAGAGTATTGACTTCACCAGGCCAGGAACGGTAAGTATGAGTGTTTGGATTTTTTACATATCCCAAAAGACAACACTGCTTAAGCTGCATATTGAACAATGAATGTGAGACAGTAAAGGCCAAACGAAATGTGTCCAAGTTTGTGTAAGAATATGGCAATACGTGGGGTTTTGTGGATCTCAGATGCTGGTGAATGACACAGCCACGCATTCATAGCCGCATAAATATAATGAATTTTGTTGTTGTTAACAGTAAGCTGTGCATCTGTCAGTGTTAACCGAATATTTTTTAAAAAGCTCAAATCCTAAAATAAATGTCTGAGTGTGATTTGATGGCACGTGTTATCCAATTTAATTTAGTCACAATGAAGCACTAGTGCTGCTCAGCTGTGGACGTGCTCTGTTCCTTTCTGCTGTCAGTGATGCTTCCTTAACCCAGAATGGATGGGCTTTTACAGCTAAAGGAGAAACATCAGATAGAATCATGAGAGCAAACACAGAAAAGAGGAGGAAGGGAGGACTCCACTTTTCTGTAAGAGCTAGTTGTTAGACAGTTAGGTAATACACCTGAGCTACCTTGTTGATTTGCGTGATGGGCTTTATCTGTGTGTCTGAGGATCTTTATCTTATTGATAAGCAGCTCAGGATGCCTAAGGTGTTTTCTTCGCGCTCCATCATCCTCTTGCTCCTTTTCAGAGGGTTGCAATGTACCTCACTGCTTGGGAGGTACAACTGTGAAATGATTGTTCATCTTATGCATCAGGTATATTTACTCCCAAGTCTTTAAATGTTTCTCCAAAACTATTTTTGGTCTGGAACGACTTTTGCCACTATACTTATCCCACTGTGACTACTTTAGAACAGTCTCTAGCTATGCAGACAGATCAGAGAAAGAGGATTTGTTGGTGGTAGATTTTTTTTTCCTTCCTGGAGGTAAATTTTTGCCTCCCTTTGTCCCAAATTAGCCAGGTTAAGCTGAGTAAGGCTGTGTTCTTCCAGCATAGTTACATCTATTTTTATACAAGGCTTTACTAGCAAAACTATTTCTGTGTGGCTTTATGGCTACTTTACACATGCTATTTGAGGCAGTTGCTGTGACAGCAAAGTGTTCTAGGGACAGATATAGCAATGAGACTTTTAATCAAGGATTTCTCAACTCTCTTAGGTCGTTTGTGACAGTGAGGTTATGTTAATGACTGTGGTTGTAGTTTAATGTTGTTTCTCTAAGCAGAGCAACACAGCCTGTTGGAGGCATTAGCCAAGCTTTGAAGGACTAGTCACAGTGTTTGCTTGTAGACTTTCACGGCATCATAGTCAAATTTCCTCATCTTATCCTTTTGTCTATGCTTGGTTGATAATGTTTTCTTGGTTATTTCCCATCTAGAGACTTCTGTTCTTGTACAAGATCAGTAAACATGTAGAAACATAAATATAAGAAGAAAACATACATGTAGCCCATCTTCTGAGAAGAAAAATTATACTCTTTCCTCATTATCCCCTAATACTTCTAGCTGCTCCCTGACTCTGTTGATGCAGAGAAAGCAGGTGAGATGGACTGAAAACCAAACTCTGACTGTTTGCCACTAGGCCACTCAGGCATCCCTTTACTTCTTCTTCAAGGATTCCAAATATCTCATTGTTATACACTTAGATGTTATTGTTCTATGCTTAAGTGCTTTCAGGTTTTTGCATAAGTTTTGGAATAACACTGGAGGCATCATGACCCAGACTGTGTAGTAGCATGTGTTTAAAGCATCTGCACTGGATTTGTGTTGGAAGGGCCTTTCATTCTTTGTTCATAACAATTATTGACACTAGAGCGTGGTCTTTCCAGCTACTCCATTTCACAAAACTCCTTCTGCTGTAAGGACCAGCCACCTGTGTAACTGTAGAGGGAGAGAGAAGCAGAGGGACAGCTCATCTGTTTATCTGTTACCACTAGATCACTGTGTAGGCAAGATAATTGAGATTAAAAAAATAATGTTAAGAGGTTTGGCAAGAATTAAATATGGTAGGGTTATTTTTCTCCACTTTGCCATAAATATTCAGGATTTGACCCATCTCGTAAACATCACTGATGTCAGGGCCAGACCCTTACAGAAATTAGTTTTGGCAGATCAGTATCTTTAAGTTTTGGTGGATCAGTACCTCTAAATAGATGAAAATCCTTAACAAGAAAATTACCTTTTTGTTGTATGGATATGCAGCCTTAAATTTCTACCTCTTTTACTTATGGCTTGACTGGATGTCCGTGATGTAGTTTGGAAAGAGGAGATGCTTGAGTCCAGTCAGCTTGGGGACAATCCAGGTTTGGGAGCAGTTTCTGAGAGCAGAAGATATTAAAGCTGCATCATTCTCTCAGATGCATACTTGAGCTCTACAGTGTGTGTTGTTGAATCAGCTACACTACACTGGAAGTTTTAAGGTGTACTGGGAAGGAGGACTGTACCAGTGCTGCGAGCAAAATTAAATATTGGCCAAGGAAATTAAAGATTATACCTTGGATTATATCCTTGGTAGCATTATTTATCTGCAAACTTGATTTTGCTCCCAGTGCATTGTACTCTGTGCTCAGTTTTTTAATGTCAGGAAAGTAGTATTGTGTAATATAGAGCCTTGAGGTCTCAGGCTTTGAAATGACAATAAAGATGGCATATATCGCTTAATGTGTGCCTTCATTGTACAATAAATCAGCTTCCTGGTTTGCCTCCCCGTTGCTGAAGACCTTTCCTTTCATACTTAAAAAAATTAATACTGTGTGGACAAATCCCAGAATAAGTCTTTCTAACCAAACTGGCTTTAAGACCTGAGGCAATAACGTCTCTTAACCAAAAGACTTTCCTGTGTAATCATACCCATGAAATCTTACTTAGCAAGAGCATCTGATGGTGGCTGTGGCTTTATGGTCTCCATTAAGCTGGTTTGGATCTCGCTCTTTCTCAGAGCAACTTTATGCCTCTTGCGAGTTCCTGTGTCAGCCTCGTGGGCCTCATCTGCATCTAAGAGGATGCATCTACTGCATGTAGTAGGAGAGGCCACGCTACTGTTATGGCTGGGAGATGTTTCCAAGGCTTCTATAAGGCCTTGTTTTACCATAAGGCTTTACTCCTAACTGTAGTTGAATGTTCTTATCTTCCTTCATGACATTTGGCATGTGTGGTCCTGAATTGAGAGATGAGAAACCTGAGAGAATTATCAGAGCCAAAGGCCTGGATTGTAAGAATAGGAGGTCAGCGCACTAGGTCTGACAAGTTGAGGAAACATTCATTTGAAGATTTAATCAGATTCCTGACTTTCTAATGTTTGTTTGGACAGGGAACTGATGTGCATAATGGGGAATAACTTTGAAAATAGTAGTTTTAAATACAGTGATCTATTATAGTCCCTTATATCTTTTATAGTCTTAAGATAATGTAAGTTTTACTTCCTTTTTTTTTTTCCTAAAAGTGATTTGTCTGGTGGTTAAGAAACATGAATTCTAGCTTTTCGATGCCTGCAATTTTCTTTTAAGACACATCGTAAAGGCAAGTGGATTCTGGCTTTTTATCACTGAAGTGTGTTGTATGTTCACTTCCTATTGAAAGTAGCTCTTAAGCATAGGCTCGAGCCTTAAACCCATGAGTAGGTTTTCTGATTCAAATAATTACACCTTCCTGGAATTTCTTGGATTAAGGATAATGTAATAAGCTTCTCTAAACTTTGGATTGCAGGGAAAATGGAAACTGCTTCTCCAGATGTGCAGTGTCTGTCACTGGTCAAGATGTATATTAACCACTGGAGAATCTTTCTGTGAGAGGAAAACTGTACAGTTGTTGGTATATGTATTGCTTCTGTGTCATGGACTGGAATAAAGGCCTATTATGTTTTCACTGCTATTCAGTCTGATTATATTTACCTGTAGCTACAATTAGTTGAATTAATGTCCCTTACAAGTTTTAGTTCTTGGCCCAACTCTTGAAGCTGTGAAAAAAGTATTTTTTTTTTTAGTTCTGTTGCTGGACAAAAGCATCAGCTTTTCTGTGCCATTAGGCTGTCATTTATAAACTGTAAATAAGGAGGAATTTTTTATATATGTTGGGATAGCTGTAAAGATTAGCATGGGCTCCTTTTTACTTGTGGTCTCTGCTTTGTTCCTCAAAACACTTCTTACTGCAATTGTGAACATTCCATCAAGCTGTAATAGTTGGTGGCAGGTGTTGTGTTTCTTACTAGTGAAAGAGTTTTCTGTGCCAGGAAACCACATGAAACCTGGGAGACAGGGTAACAGTAGGGGTTTTTTTTTGTTTGTTTTATTACGCTGAACCATTCAGAGTGGATTTACCAAGCATCATGTGGATGTACTTTTAAAAATAATATGCAAATAATATGCAATATTAGAGCAAACAACATCTACCTTAAGCAGGCTCTTCTGACGATGAACCGGTTTTCTGAGGGGTTGTTTAGCCTGGAGGAGAGGAGGCTGAGGGGAGACCTCATTGCTCTCTACAACTACCTGAAAGGAGGTTGTGGAGAGCAGGGATCTGGGCTCTTCTCCGAAGTGACAGGATGAGAGGGAATGGCCTCAAGCTCCACCAGGAGAGGTTCAGGCTTGACATTAGGAAAAAAAATTTCATGGAAAGGGTCATTGGGCACTGGCAGAGGCTGCCCAGGGAGGTGGTTAAGTCACCTTCCTTGGAGGTGTTTAAAAGATGGGTGGATGAGGTGCTGAGGGACATGGTTTAGTGTTTGATAGGAATGGTTGGACTCAATGATCCAATGGGTCTCTTCCAACCTAGTGATTCTGTGAGATATATCAGTCTTCTCCATCCCTGTCCGTGCAATGATTCTTATATATATATAATGCCTTTTTCGCAAATTGCTGCAGGTGATTTAACTGCCTGCAGCACCTTGGGCAGGTTTTTTTGTTTGCGAAAACTCCTAATCTCTAACAGTAATGTGTTAAAATCAGTAGGGATGTCCATAAACGTTTCCTATAAACCTGGCCTTCAGCTAGCCCAGGTTGGAAGGGACCTTGAAAGGTCATCTGGTCCAGCATTTCGTGGTTTTCTTCAATGTTAAAACTTTCCTTTAATGTCATCTTTATCTTATCCCTACGTACATTTTCACTGGCTGAGGTCATGCATGTGTTGAAATAACCTGTATCATGGTAAGAAGACATCTCCTGATTTCTTTTGCTCACTTACTGGTCTCTATTGATGTTGTCCTTTGTTCTAAATTTAATTTTAAAATGTTTTCACCTGGAACTGCCTCAGTGTGTGTAACTCGGGGAATTCTGAGTGTGTTGTGCGAAGAGAGTAGTATCCAATTTTCAAATGTGTTAAAGAAAATTTATTAAAGGATAGAAGGAACTTTATTTTCTGCTTATAGTAAAGAGTGGCAAAGGTGGTATATATCTGTTATAGAGGAACCTGCCAAATACAGTGTTCATTTCCTTATTCATCTACACAAATATGTCCTCTAAAGTAAGTATTGACAGTTTGGCACAAGAAGACTAGAAGCAGAATAATTAATGTTGGACTTGTGTTGAACTGTGTACTTCTATTTTGAATTGAGACTGTTCTTTTTAGATACAAACCTATTCCAAGTTAAATATCTTAGCCTAATTAAAGAGAACATGGCATGTTTTGTTCTAAACTACTCAAACCATGAATTATCTCCATTTTTTATTTTGGTAACTAAGTCTCAGGCTTCCTTCCAGAGATTTTTTCTTAATTTATCTTTGAAGCCTTTTGAGATGAGGAATTGGCAACATTGCTGGAACACCTCAAATTGTCTCTCTCCGTTCTCATTACATGCTGGTGAGAAACTGCAGCCAAAGTAAGAATGGAGAATGCTTGTAACTGCTTTCTGAGAACTGAGATCTGCTGGTCAATAGCATCTACAGTGGCATCTTGCTCTTTAGCTGCTTCAGTGTGGTGAACTGTAGAAGTTATCTGTTCACGTAAATGCCTCAGTGCTTGTTATGTAGCTATTCAAACTGGCAGTTAGAACAGAACAATGTGCAGACTGGGTGTGTTTGCCAGGTGTTGAAGAGAGAACTCGTAAATATATGACGAGAGAGACACTGATTTCAGTCCTAAAACATGCAAGTACTTGGATAGGGAGAAAGTTCTTATGTTTTTCTTTTCAAAGCAAGTAGTGCAGTTTTTAGCTGAAAATTTAGCTAATTTTGATTCGTTGTTTTTTTTCAGAACTGTGATTTATTTCTGTTAACTTGTTTTTTTCTGATCTTTTTTTATTTTAATGTGTGCCTGTTTGCCCATAAAGGGATATTACTCTATGAGCCCTTGTGATGACGGATATGTAAGTGTCTATATCTTTATATCCTTTCACGTTGCCTGCTGCAGTCTGTCACAGTCTCTATGTCTCTTCATTTCATAACGTGTAAAAATCTTTGCTTTTCAACTTGTTGTAACATTAACTGTGTGGCTTATAAAGAGCCAAAAAGGCTCAGGATTTCTGCATGGAGAATGGAATATAAATTCTAAGTAATCTAATGGCTTCCTAAATCACGTAACACAGCATGTCAACAAAAGAGCAGTTTTGTCCACAACTTCTACATGAGACACGACTTCTTTATAATGTGCATAAAGTTATTTCTTCCACATAAAAAATTGTGCATACAGCTTGCAATGTCTCTGAAGTGTGCCAGCACCACCTGATCCAACAACACTTCTAAGTAAGCAGATAAATATTATTCCTTAACATAATCACAGAATCACAGAACAACCAGGTTGGAAGGGACCCATTGGATCTTCTAGTCCAACCATTCCTATCTAACACTAAACCAAGTCCCTCAATACCTCATCCACCCGTGTCTTAAACACCTCCAGGGAAGGTGACTCAACCACCTCCCTGGGCAGCCTATTCCAATGCAGCTAATTGAGTTGTGCTCTTCAGAGGTGCATCTTGTTTTACATATTTGTATTTTTCATTTGTAAAGCGAAACTTTCTGTAGTAAAGATTATCAAATATGGTTGGACTCGATGATCCGATGGGTCTCTTCCAACCTGGTTGTTCTATGATTCTATGAAATTGTTTCAAACAATTAAAATGGATCCTCTTTCATTGTAAAACTGATAAAACAAGATGGTATTCAGCATACTGCCGGTGACTTCTGTAACCCAGATGGAAGTTTGTTTTCTGGCAATATTACAAGTGCACCATAAGTATCTAATTTTGCCCACAGTCAGTGCATTCTTTGCAAAGAGAGGAAATTAATCTAAGTAACTTGGTATGTAATCAATTCATAAAAGTTATTGACACCAATTCTGATAAATGTCAATCAGTATTCTGCTGTAAATCATGCATATTTATATTTTTTCACCTTTCAAGAAAAATTGCGCTTTTTTCCCCCCAAATGTATTCCTCACCTGGAAATACAGTAACCCCCGGGCGACTCAACTTACCACTTAAAACAACATTTCGTTTTGACAAATAGTCATGGAATTATTGAATGCTATGGACTATTCCTTACGTGCCTTGTTTTATCTAAATGTAGAAAACACTGTTCACATTCACCTGTGTTGAAAGATCACCCATATCAAGCAACCTGTTTATGTTGATTAGTGTTTTGCATTCTGTTCCCTCTTGCAGTGTTATTGGGTTTTTTTTAAACTGAGAAAAGTTGATTACAGAGGTGAAACTGAATTAAATTTTCTTCGCTAAAGACAAGTTTTACCCTTATCCTGGGAATGATAGTTACATGAAATTTATACAATGTAGAATGTAATAACTTACAATGTAGAGCTGTTTATAGACTTTTTAAAAGTCATTTAACTCTTAATTCTGAGATTTTTTTTCATAGATAGGTTGGTTTCCTCTGGCTTCCTCTCACTCTTTCTAGTTACTATTTTATTATTTTTCTGACATTTTGTCTTGTCATTACATTATCACATAGTATTACAGTGTGACATTTTTATGTATGCTTCAGATGTCTTAGAGAATCTGTTTTATATGCCAAGTGGGAAATTTTCATAACAGCATATCTCTAGTACGAGAAAAAAATTAATTAAAACCATTTGCAGCTCTTCTTATGAAATGAATTTGCATAGCCCCAGTAGACCTGCCAGGTTACACAAGCTCAGAGTCTAACCCATCAAAGGCTGCATGTAGCAGTCTTGTCGTCATTAGCATAAAACAATGAGCTCAACGCAAATTTGCAAGTTCTAATGATAAGAACGAATTTGCTCAAACTTTGGTTTTACTCTTCACGTATTCACCACATATCTTTGGTTATTAATTCTGAATCTGCATTGAATTAACACTGAATTCTTATAGCACACTTTCAGAGTGATAGCTGAGGACACAATCTCACTTTCATCTTTAACCTTCAGCATATTATGAGTATATACAGCAAATATCAAATTGGGGTTGGTTTGAACACAGGGTTACAGTATTTGATAAAATCAGTTGTGGTTTTGGCTTGCGTAGGAAATGCATCTGTTTTCTTTTATAAATATTGATTCCCCCCTGCCCCCTCCCCGCTTCCGCCTTTGAACTTTGCTTTATTTCATACAGTTCGTATTCATGCCTCGCTTTGTTCAAAAATGAAGAGATACCATCTGTGGCTAATCTGCATTGTGACAGAATTATTCGACTTGATATGGCACCTGGTTTGGCTTTGGAAAGAACCAGTACAACATAAGTTGTACTTCGTGATCCTTCCAGAATGAGCTATGCTTGGGCTTATTTTCTTGTGTTTGTTTCTTTTCCATTCCTTAAGACCACTAGTTTCTGCATGTGTTTCAATTATGGTAAACGCTTCTGTCTCAAGATAGGTTTTGCATGAAAAATATTTTGTTCAAGTTTAAATCTATGAATGTCGGGAGTCGTGTATTTCAGATGAGTCATGTATGTCCCATGTTCTTTGTACTTTTTCATTCAATGGCAATTTAGGGAATACTGTTACCCCAAAACTTGAATTAATATTTAACCTGTTCCAGCACAGGTAAGACTGGGGAAAGAGCTTGGGAGAAAATGCTGAGGAAACAAGTGCTTTTTAAGCTAAGAAAGTGAGTAGTAAAGGCAAGTGTTGTAAACTTAGCTGACTGAGGCATCATCTGGTAGTTGACATGCTGGTTGTGTGATGAGGAAGTTACCTACCAGCAGTGCCTCTAACTCTGCCTTTGGATTCATCACCTGGAGATGGAGGTTATAATGCTTCTAACACTATTAAGAATTTACTTGCTACAGAGTGCTTTGATTGTTATGAATTCCCAGTGCAGATTGTTTTACTTTATCTTGACCAGTTACTTAAAAGCAGCTATTATTTGTAAATAAATCCCAACTTCCCTGGATTCAAATACTCCCTCTCCCAAAACCATAGTAGAGTTGGAGTTTTTGCACTATTGGAACAGAAATGACAAGATGTCAGAGTTCAACATTTAGATTTGAGAACGAATCTGAGGAAAGGAAGAAAAGATATGTGAGATCAAAAAGCCAAAAGGCCAAAGTGAGGTCTATTCTGCCCACTTCCAGACTTCAACATTAACCTTTTTCTCAATTAAATGTATCCCCTTGTTCCTACAAGCTCTTTTGAAAGGCTTCATGTTTTCATAGAATCATAGAATAACCAGGTTGGAAGAGACTGGATCATTGAGTCCAACCATTCCTATCAAATATATTGGGGACTTTTAGGAGAAAACCAAAATCTGTATTCAGAATATGAATGTAGGAAAGTGACGCTGCCTGTCTTCAGAGAGCTGTCAAGAGGCTCAATGCCAGAAAGGTCCTATGCATCAAACCCCGCTTTTTCATGTGTATCTGCAACAAAGTAGTCCATTTTTAAAAGCATATGGCTAATGTTTTGCAGAGAACTTGGAAAAAATTCTGTTATTAACTTGGTGGTGTAGAGGTTCCTATTCCTGAGAATCGCTTGCACTTGCTTTCTGTGACAGAGTGAGAGGGGTGAAGGCTGGTTCATCCGGCAGTCCTACCAGCAGTAATGCATGTGAAAGCTTGTCACTGAGCTACTGTGAACAGAGATAATGGTGAAGTCTATGACCTTTTTTCCATAGGTTATATGTCGTAAGTGACGTAAGTGTGCTGATGTAAGTGAGTCCAGGAGCCGATCTGTAGAACCGAGCTGTATTTTAGGTGTGGTTTTAATTCTGTTAAAGCTAATGTGCAGTTTGGGAACTAGAGCTCAACAGGGCTTTAGGGGTTAGGTTGTGTAAAGATAATTAACTTGGTAAATATCCTGAGGCTGGGACATCATGGATCAGTACCACAAAGGAGAAACTGAATCAAACAAATACTACCCAGTGGAATGCAAAAGGAGTTGTGGAGGCTGAGGTGTATTTGTTTTGGTGGGTTGAGGTTAAGGTTAGGGGCATGCAGATCCGTACCAAAGAGGGGAAACAGAAACAAGCAAATACCACCTAGTGGAATGCAAAAGGAGGTGCTGAGGCTGAATTATATTTGCTTTGGTGAGTTGCCTGCTAGGGAATTTGTAATCCATGTTTACCCTTCCCTGTTTGTATGGGGCACGGCACTTTGTGAGGCAGAGAAGGACACTGTGCTTAAAGAACAGCAGCTCTGTGCTTCACAGGATGCCTCAGCTGCCTGGCCCAAAGAACTCGAAATCGTAGCCCTCTGAGCCACAGGAGAGCTGCTGGGTTGTGTAACTGCCAAAAAATATCCACTAAAGAGACAGAATTCTCTGGCAATATTGTACTGCAATCCATGTCCTCATAAAATTACTTAAAATAGAGACCTACATAAATTGCAAAACCAGGGAAATACTTGTACCAGAGTTGTTGCTGTACTTTACCAGCTATTGCTGACTTATTTTGCAGAATTATTCTGTCATAATCAAAGTCTAGGTCTGTTGGGTGTCTGTTTATGGTAGTTCTGTGATGAGCTTTTGATTGTTTAATGTAAACCAATATTTTTTAGCTCTTTCACACTGTTCATTGTTGGATCTCAACAGCTTGTTTGAGAGATTGATGCCTGTATCTGCTTTCCAAATTTGAAAATTTCAGGCCCAGAGATGTGAAATAACTGTAGAATAACATGCTTAAATTCTATCTGCAGTAGCTAAATCAGGACTAGAAGTGTTCCTCCTGACACCCAAACCAGTGTCAAACTCAAAATGCAATACTAGAGAGGTACGAATTAGCTCCCTTATGACTAATTATAATCACATAGATGAAGGAAGTAGGTAAAATCACATAGACAAAAGCAAACCTCTGCCTATAATGTGGTTGCATTCTTTCTGCTTTTCAGTGGTGCTGACCGTGGTCAGTCAGATTCAGAAACGAAAGTGCAGTGAAGGGTGGACTCACCCTGAGAAACTTTTACCTTTTCTGTTTTGCCTCACTGAACCTGACATGTTATGAACTGTATTGCTTTCCCAGAAATTCCAAAAGCCTGAGTGAGCTTCCTTCTTCCTGTGGAGGTTCTGAGCTGATAAAATTTAGTCTAATCAGAGAAGTGAGTGCTGGACACTGAAGGCTCGTCATCTTGGTAGTCTGACACCCAGAGTCTGCTCTGCTGTGTGGTGCCTTTTTGGTGTGGGTAGAGTACAGAGCCAAACTGTACTAAATGCTTTGCTCTGCTCCATCTGCTGGCTTAAAAAAATTGATTTTCAGAAATTTAAATGTTTTCCAGTTGAAGTTTCTGTAGTTTGAAATTTATAAAACTTGCAAATTCTTCCACTTGCCAAAAGGTTTATTCTTGTGGGAGGGAGGTACATGTATTTTTACCATTTATATATCCTTTAGTTAGATATTGGTTGGAGCGCATGCTTTTCTTTCTAAAGCAGCAAAATGGTGGGTAAAAAGGACTGTTGAGAAGCAGAGAGCTTTTCTGTGTATCTATTTACTCTTTATTTCTTTTCTTACTACTGTTCTTTGTCTCACACTTTTCATCTTCAAGGACTGTGTCATTTCTCTTCCTTTAACATCCTACAGTTTCTTTTAATGGAGGACAGTGCTGAGGAAGACAACAAAAACGATTTGTGGTTTCATTGCATGGTCAGGTGCAAGATGATAGGTTTTGATGAGGGAAACAGTTTTGTTTAAATAAAATTTAACTTTTGATATTTTTCAAAAAGAGCTAAGGCAAACGAATGCAGATAAATGAGGGGAAACTAGTTTAGGTAGATATGATACCTCGAAAGACTTTTCTATTGTGCAAAGTAAACTATGAGTTGAGAACTTCTGTCAAGACAGGTTAATTTTGAAGTGTATGATCTGTTAATTGTCTATTGTGTACAAGTCGTTCATTGACTTAAACATAACATAAAATGCTTCCCAGTGCACCTATAAGATTATTTCCCATACGAGAGAGCAGTTCCTTGTATTCCGAATGAGGTACTGTTCAAGAATATGTCAGCTGGAGTAATCCAATATTCTCTATGGTATTTCATGCTTTTTGTCTCTTAAATCCCTCAGTTTCACTTCTTACAATAGACATTGGTTATATAGCTTCCATTGAAAAATATTAGGTTAGAAGAGAAGGTCAGTTTTAAAGGCATAAGTGGTAATGAGAGATTTTTTAGAAAGTCAGTAGGGAGATCAACACAAAGAGATGATACTGAATATTCTGCAAATGTGACATGTAGTTGACATCAGAATGCGTGATATGAAGCACTCTTATGCCAGAATTGCTGCTTCTTGGCTCAACTACAGTTTGCTCTAGTGAAAAATATTTACTGAAGCAGAAAACTTTTATGGGTTTTTGTTTTTTATATTTTCCTGGGCAGTGGTGGTTGCATATGCTGTATTTCACACTGCATCCAAGAGGAATTATCCAGGCTTAAGCTACTTATCTTTGGCAGAATGACTGAGAATGCCAGGCTGTTCCGTATTGGTTTGATCTGTGCTAGAATTAATAGTCTTTTCTTTACATATTAATAGTTGTACATATGGATATGTATTAGCAGCAACAGGCACTCTGATAACAGTGTCAAAACAGAGAATTGTAGCAAGTTTGGATGCTATAATTCATGATAGGTCTCCAGTGGAATATTACTACAGCTTTAAGGTGTTAATTTTTTAAAGTTAATAAATGTGTTTAACAAGGTCTGAGGCTACTTCAATTGGTCTTAGATAGTAGGTAGTTTATACTCCTTTTTTTTCCTTTTATTTATTTTCTAAATTCTTCAAATATAGGTAGCTTTTGGAGTATGACAATGAAGTCATACTTGATAGCCAGATCATAACTGATGAGACTTTTACCTCTGAAACACTTTAAGGGAAAAAAGATAAACACTGATGTTTTCTTTGGCTGTGTTTCTAATATGCAACATAGGTTTTACAGGAAAAGAGCTGCAGAAGCTCAGTGAAAGAATTGACTATGAACCTCATTAGTAACATTCTTGGTATGAAATTTGGACTACTGCTTTGTGATTTCTCTTTTTCTTTCTCTTTCTGATCTAGGCTTCCACAATGTTACGAGCATCCTTAGCCCATGTGTAAGTATTTACTGCTGAGCTTCCTTTTTATTTTGATAAAAGGAGGAAGAGGGGTTATGAACTGAAGCGCATTGCTGGTTGTCTGCAAATGGGAATCAGTCGACCCCGTGTGCTTCCTCTGATCTCAGGGAACATTGTATGCATTGTGTGCTCTGTATTCTTCTGTTGGGCAGGTTCAGCAACATCCTAATTTCAGCAGGATGTTGCTAATCCAGTAAATCTGCTTCTCCACACCTGTGAGCCGATTGCTGTACTTTGCTGTTTCCGCACAGTACAGACCCTGTTGTTGTAATCATGTTGTTTCTCACAAATCCGAGAGGAGGAAGAATCAGTAGTATGGATTTTTGGATGCTTCAAGTTTAATTTTTTTTGTGACTGACTTAATAAATTTTGGCTTGTAAGATCAATTAGAGATGGTCTGTCTGAGGTGAAAATTTTGAGACACTGTTATGATGCTTCTATTTAGAAGATAATTAAAGGGACAATTGTACATGTAACAAAGTTTGGCTTGAAAAGCGGTAGGACAGGAAGATAAGACTAAAAATTGTTTATTGGAATACATTGAAATTTTAAAATTAAAGCATTGGCAAGAAGCAGTTTCATTAAGCGCAACTTCTATTGCAGTGTTAAAACTCAATGTAGTGAGATAGTGCCAGTGCATGGAAAATGGTCCTATGTTAAGTCTTCTGTTAAACCAACATAGTCCAGCTTAGAAAAATCCATTCAACCTGCTGCCTTTGCCTTGGAGAAGACATTTCTGCCTGCAATCTGCAGCTTGTTACTGTGTCTGCGTATAACCACAGTCTTCTGCCCTGGTGCTCTTGGGTGAAGAAGGATGTCACTGTATTGTTTTGTGCCACTAAAAAGCTCAGGTCATCAGTTGGCTCACTGTCAGAGTTTAGTATCTGCAAGTTATGATGGTAAATGAGCTGCGTGTGTGGTGAAAAAGTAAGTCCAAGTTTTATAAGTCTGTTGTTCTAACATGGTAGTGGTAATAAAAGTAACAAAGGTGTGAAAATGTGGAAGCTCTTTTCCTGAAGTGTACTTCCTGTTTTGGCTCTTCTCACCTCAGTAACATCAGCTGCACTGGATAAAGAGAGAGAGTTTTGATCAACATCTTTCCTGTTTGCATCGTAGGAAGGTGCAGGATGTGCCATTGTTGCCCTCTTTGGATTATGAGAAGCTGAAGAAGGATTTGGTTACAGGGAGTGACCGTCTCAAGGCCTTCTTGCTGCAAGCTCTGCGCTGGGTAAGGGAGATGGCCTCCAGAAATAAAGAATAGAGCCCTTCTGGAGCAGTGCAGAAAAAGTAAAATCTATCTTGTAAGCGAGATAATTGTTCCAGTGGTCTGTTCAGCATTGTAGGCAACTTCTCCCTGTCAGGGAAGCTTCCTGAGATTCTTGAGAAGTTGAAGAAAGCTTAGGTGGCACTGAGTGTGTATTTGTAGTAGTACTCTCCCCGTCAGAAGAAAGCTGGATGGGAATCCCTGGGATCTTCAGGGGAAGTAATTTATTATGTGTTTTTAAGGAAGCTGTTGGCTTAAGCAATTCCTTTTTCCATGTTTTGCCTGGTTTTAGGTTATGTAAATATTGCTGTATCAAAGATACATCTGGCTCTAATCCATCAGTTTTCCTTTATCATGAAGGCATTCTACAAGAGCCTACATTTTGTTTGACTCTGATCACGCAATGATATTTCAGAAAAGTAAAGGTGACAACAGGAAGTTACATTTTCCTGATGGGAAGGAAGCCGATGCATTCACAGAGTCACAGAATCACAGAACAACCAGGTTGGAAGGGACCCATCGGATCTTCTAGTCCAACCATTCCTATTCCTATTCAGTGTGACAAACGTGAAAACTTATATTAGTTGAGTTCTAATCAAGCTTTAATGTCCATTTTCACATTAAAAAATCTATTATATCTGACCTGTGGTTCTTCTAACCCCGTATTTCAGTTACTTCAGAAAAGCACCTCATCTTTAGCTATTAGATGGGTGTTTAACTTTATGGGAAGTAATCCTGTATCCTTCCTATATGGACATTGATGACAGCTCCCAAATAATAGTTTTGTAGCGGGTCATTGAGCTGGGGTCAGATCAGTTCATTTTATCTCTTTCCCTTAGAACACTGAAGTTGAATTCGTTCTCCTCATGAGAAGAGCTTTCTTAACTATTGGATGTTATCACTTTTAAAATCTTTGGTGGTCATCAATTCACATCGCTATTTGCTTATTTGACTTGTTTATTTATGTTGATGTTTATTTTAGCGATTGACAACATCATATCCTGGAGAACAGAGAGACACTGTCTTGCAAGCCTACATCAGTAATGACCTCCTAGACTGCCACAGTAACTGTCAGGTGAGCAGGAAAGGGTTTTCTTCCAATTTGTATATGATATCGCTAATTTGTTTCTATAAAGTACCGATCAGAAAAAATTATCACACTCTGGAAGATGGGGGCATGGAAGGGGAAATAGTACTGCTGAAATCATGTGATACATTTAAATTCTGTGTCCCAGTCTTAAAATGTCATGGGCAAAGCTTTTCATTACAACGGCTCTCTGTGTAGATACAGTTCTTGTAGACAAGTGGAAGTTTGTCACCTCTTGATGTTCATTAATAGTCTATGAGCCTGTCATGTAGGAGTCGGCTTTTGTTATTGGGTGCTTTGTCTCTTTTTGAGAGGTTGTGTGATGTTAGATCATAGAATCACCAGGTTGGAAGAGACCCATCGGATCATCGAGTCCAACCGTTCCTATCAAACACTAAACCATGTCCCTCAGCACCTCGTCCACCTGTCCCTTAAACCCCTCCAGGGAAGGTGACTCAACCCCCACCCTGAGCAACCTGTTCCAGTGTCCAGTGACTCTCTCCATGAAAATTTTTTTCCCAATGTTCAGCCTAAACCTCCCCTGGTGGAGCTTGAGGCCATTCCCTCTTATCCTGTCCCCTGTCACTTGGGAGAAGAGGCCATCACCCTCCTTTCCACAAACTCCTTTCAGGTAGTTGTAGAGAGCAATGAGGTCTCCTCTCAGCCTCCTCTTCTCCAAGCTAAACAACCCCACACTGTTCCCAACCCTCCGGTTGCCAAGAGGAACTCTCAGCCACAACACGTCGAGCTTATGCATGCTCTTCAGAGCAGAATTCCCCCCAGGAGGTATCACAGATCTTTGGGACGCTCATTCCCAGTGCTGTATGGAACTAATCTGTCCCAACACCTACAAAGATACCAAATCCTGCTTAATTTGGTCACGATGTGGGTGTGTGTACGTGGTTGTAGCACCCACAGTCCTGCGGTCAATGCCCGGACCACACCACACCCACTGTGACTGCTGCACGTTCTTGCTTTGCTGCTGATCAGGAAAGCATTTTTCAATCTTCACAGCTAGAAATGATCACCATCTCATCTGTGGTAAAACCTCCAGGGCATATTCAGACCCCCAGGTCAGCTCTTTGGGTTTTGTTTCTCAGCATCACACAGTTTTACTCCCTTGCCATAACTAGCCTCTAAACCCACTTTCATCAACACTGCCACTCCGTAAAAATCAGACCATGCTAAGACAATTCTTTGTTAGATACTGAAAAACTGAAGAGGAAGAAAAGACAAAAAAAAGAAAAAAACCCAGCAGCTTAGATGCCTTAGTTTTGCAAGGCACAGATCTGGTGTCTCTTCTCGAACATGATACATCCAATCCATTTTACTGGTCCAGGATAACTGCATTAGGACTTTAGTTTCAATACCTGTATGAAATATCTCATGCACTTGTAATATGTTCAATATCATTTCAGTTAATTTGGAACCGATTTCTTTAGAAAGAGGAATCGCTAGTGTGTTGATTTTTGAATGATTGCTTCAGTCCCTGATTAATCCAATACTACAGCTAACGAAAGTGCAAGTTTTTTTCTTTTGTAATTGTGAACTTTGTGCATAGTTGAGTTCCCTAGTTGTTTGAAGCAGTGGGCCTGCTCGTGATATTGTGGCTCCCATTGTCATTGCAACAGTAACCTCACTAGAAAAGTTAAGGGATTGTTAAATCAGTGATCTGGTTTTCTCCCTATATATTTCTGTAAGAGGAAAGTTGTATGTATAAGTAATGCTTGAAGTAAAACAGATTCATAATAGTTTGCTATGTGGTATTCTTGGTAAATTACTGAGCTGCTTTCCCACACTCTTAGTTGTCAAACAAAGGCATTCCTGTTCAGGTAAGACTTCTTTATTTAAGTTCATCAACAAAATTGATGGATATGTTGGTTTGGTTTTTTTTTTTTTTTACACTGACTAAATATTAATTTTAGATATCGGCTGTAACTGATAATGGTGTTGGTTCATTATAATTCTCACCCTACACCATGAAGCTTAATAGAGTTTTAACAGACTGACCTGAGGGAGCTCTAGTTTGCTTATTTGTTCATTTTTCCATCTCTCCTTCAGTCCCTCCAACAAAAAAAAAATTAAAAAACCCAAATTGTGAAATTTTAAGTCACTTTCGACATTATTTAAGATATTGATATGCATTCAAAGTTTATTTATTTTAATGAGCTTTTTAAGACCTTACAAAAGACTAACCTTGTTTTTTCCTGCTTTGGTGAGGTTTTATTAATGTTTGCTTTCTTTTACAGAGAAGTGTCCTCAGGTTATTGCGTTCTAGGAGTGAGGTGGTCAGACAGTATATGGCCAGGCTCATCAATGCTTGTGCTTCACTGGCAGAAGGTAAGAGTTTTGCTGCAAAAAAAAAAAAAAAAAAGACATTTCTTGTAATGCTGGATTGTAGATAATTCACAAGTACACGTCATTGCATGTTGAAATTTAAGCCCTATTTGTACCCTTTTTCTAAGGATTCACTGTCCTTTGGTAAGTGCATTCAGAACAGATTTTTTATTTTAATCAGGAAAAGTTTTTAACACTATATACTCAGCATTTCTAACTTCTTTTGATGATTTGTGGTTTGTGTGGGATCTTATTCAGTTACCGCTTTTGATACAATCTTCAGTCTTTTCACGAGGGTTAAGGGGAAAAAAAGGAAAAAGAAGAAAAATCCCCATTAATTAAAGAGCCTGTAGGCATACCTGCTACCAAGCTGTGCTACAGTAGTTAGTGCAGATTCTCTTGTGTCTTCCTGGTCCTCACATGAATAAGTCTTTCTACATCGCTTCTAACTGTTTGGTTGCATATATGTGCAGCTTTGTTCCTCTGCCTGTCCCAAATCAGCCCTTGATTTGATGCCGCTTAAGGAGCGAATTATTACTGAGAACTGAAATCCTGTTTCAAGTCAATAATAATGGGGCTCCTGACTTTTCTGAGCTCTTTGGACGTCTTTGGTCTTTTCCTAGATCATACAAAACTCTGATAGATCAGAAAGTGTGTACTGAAAGAGGAATAATGGATTCTGTGTGGTACTAACTTGGCAAGATGGGGTCTCGAATGCCCCAACTGATTGGATTGGATGCAACTGGCCTGCTAGAAATCTCATTTGTGCAGGTTTGTTTGGATCTTGGCATAAGGTTGTGGCCTTTCAAGAAGAAACTAAGGTCAATCCTGCTCACTTTTCCAAGGAGAGGGAACTTTTCTGTCATAAGCTCATATCTCAGCATCTGTTCTTTCATCACTGTTTGCACCAGGTCGTGTCTACCTTTCTCAGAACCCAGTGTTGCTGCGAATGCTGGAGGAGAGACTGAAAGCTGAAGACAAGGATTCCCTTACATGGAAGAATGTTCTGGGGGCTCTGCAGAAATTCAGCCTCAGGTGATGAAAGCACAGCGCTCGGTGGTGACAGCAGGGAGAGGAAATGCAGGCTAGTTAGGCTCTGTTGAGGGAGGAAAGAAGAGCAGCTGATTTTCCAATAACTATCATCAGAACCTCTGATGACTGATGAAAGCAGTGTCATTTATTATGGAGAACTCAGTTTTGCTGACTGAATTAACCCAACTTCCTACCAGCTGTCAAGACTCAAGTAAAGTACATCTCCTGCCATAGCCTCGCACACTTTATATGTGTTCCTTAATTAATCTAAGTGAAAATATTACTGTAGAAAGTTCTAAAGATCCTGCTAGACAAAAGACTGACAACATATTCCAAAGCATAAGGTTTTCATTATCCTTTCTGCAAACATTTTTAAGGGATTTCATCCTCATCCTGTTGATCCTCTTTCCTGGAGCTGTCTATGCATGGGCTATATTTTTTCTTACTTTTGCTTTAGCAGTGTGACTCAAACGCCCACCACAAAAGAAATACCATGAAGAAGCAATAAGGGCATGATGTTATTCTCACTTATCAAATAAATATGATCTAGGAACTCTGTTTTCACAGTACTCAAGAGGAGTACCTGAATAGTTAACTAAATGCGAGGAGGTACATGGATGTATTTAGCTCTTCTTTGTTACTTTCATTCATGTTTCTTCTAAATTTAACACTGTGAGTGTTGGGGATTTTTTAATTGTTTCTTTGGGCTTGTTGAAGAACAAGGGCTGCTTTTGGATTTGCCACATTTAAGACTTCTTTGGATGAAGCATGTATAAATGTGCTTTGGGTAAAATTCTGCACTGCTCCCTGGCATGACACCATATGCGTGTTTGATATGAAAGAGAATAGGTCTTCATAGTCTACTGCTTGAAATCCTAACCCAGTCTTAGAGAAAATAATTTTTCTATTAAAGCAGTGTTGGTAGTACAAGTTAGTTTGAATTTTGCGGCCTAGGCACTAAGCTATGGAAAATGTGATTTTTTTTTTTTTTTTAAACTTTCTAAGAAATAATAGTTAATCTTGTAGAAGGTTAATTCCAGATGCTTGATATGAGGGACTTTTTTATTTCAAATATGTGGTCAGATACTCCCTTGATTTGCTCAGTCCATGCGACAGACCTGTTGCAAGATCCAGGACTGAGGAAGTATATGAGCTTTGAAGACTAATCCAAATCCCAGGGACAAAGACCAGGAAAATTCCTTCTTTGATCTTTGCAATTTAGACTTACCGTCCATTGGAAATAATGTGTTCAAAAATATTGTTCTTCTTTAAGTCCCTTCTACCTGTATATACTACTTTTTTTTGTATTGTAAAGGAAGGAATTTCTGTTTTAGATTGACCACCTGGCATGTCATTCAATATACTCTTTGAGGGTAACTACAGGATGAGTTAAAAGTATACATGACTTAAGCAAATAGATTTAAGAAAAAAAAAATCTTATTTGTCAAATCAACAGTATGAAAGTGCTATAGTGCTATGGCAGAAGTAGTAAATAATTTATTTTACGGGTCTGTTGTGTGTAGCTGGCTTTTTTTAACCAATTTTAAGACAATGAAAAATGCAATTTGAGAAGCCTAAGAAAACGATGAAGAAACTTACCTCAGCAGTTTGTAGATTTAAAAAAAAAAAAAACAAAACCCAAAACAAAACATAAAAAAAACAGCCCATGCAACAGTGTTTTAATCCTCTAACCCTATTAGAATCTGCATCGTCAGTATCTTCAGGCTTTGTTAATTCCTTAGTTTAATTGATTCTGCTAAAATGGGTAGTTTCTGGTTTGTTTTTTTTTTGTTGGTATCCTGAAGTACAGCAAGTAGATGGAGTATTGATGTGCTTGTATTAGTTGTAAATGTATTGAAAAGCTCTTTTATGTTGTGGTCTGATTTTTGAATTTGAATTTTTTTAATCCTAGACGTGCGCTGCAGTCAGCAATGATAAAAGATGGGCTCATATTCTGGCTGGTGGATGTTCTAGCAGACAAAGATTGCCTGTCTGATTACGCTCTGCAGTATTCTGTTTCCTTGCTCATGAATCTTTGTCTGCGGAGTGCAGGTATCTTGCATGTTGAATTATAACCTTATTCCAAGAAATGCTTAGGGAAGATTGTGAATTCCTTTTTTCTGATGTACCTGGATTCATTCAAGTGACTCTTAATTAGTAGCAGGGATTCACCCAGCTAGACATTTGAGTGTTATAAGCAATGCTTTTCATAGAATCATAGAATCACCATGTTGGAAAAGACCCACCGGATCATCAAGTCCAACCATTCCTATTAATCACAAAACCATGACCCTCAGCAACTCATCCACCTGTCCCTTAAACACCTCCAGGGAAGGTGACTCAACCTTCTTTCCCAAGAATCCCAAACTATGGAGGTTAGGTTCACCAAAACGTAAAGAATTAAGAAAACAATTAATCCATGGAACCCTCTTAAAATTTGATGGGTGTTTTTGTATCCATGTGTGTGAGGACTGTCATTCCTACACTGCAGGCCCACTTTTCAAAGGATGCTTTATGCTTGCCTAAGAGATTTGTTTGTATAAAAGAAAGTCAGAAAATTTAAGTTGATTAATAATGGCAAGGAGCTGAACCTTGTGGAATGAAATACTTGCATGCTTCACCTCTGCAATGCAGAGATCCCCCACAAGAAAATAAGAACCTGTCTGCATCCAAGAGACTTAAAAGAAACTTACTTTAAGTTTCCTTTTAGAAAATGAAAGGAAGGTAAGGGTGAAAAATTGACTGCTTGCTGTAAGCAGAATACTGCCTTTGTTAAACTTTGTTGCATCCTGTCCAAGATTACAACTGTATAAATCCAGAGTAACTCCACTGACTCCAACTTGTTTATGCTGAGCAGCATTTGGCTGGAAAAAGGAACTGTATTGCTCTGTGTGAGTTATACTTCATACTGATTTCAGGAAGCAAGAAAGAAGCTTGCTCTGATCTGTTTTATTTTTTTCATGCATTTTTATGTTTACTCACTTTGCAGGGAAGAAAATGTGTGCAAGTATCGCAAACGATGTGCTCAAAGTTCTCACTGATCTTCTTGGCCATGAAAATCATGAGGTATTTTTACAACAATTTTTTGGGTTAAGTAAAAGGTGGAAAGAAAAATTCAAGATAAGAGAAGCAAGAAAGGAGGAAGTGTAAATTGGTTTTCTTTCCCTTGTTAGACTCACATGTAATTAAGTTGTGTGAAGTGTTTCTAAAATTCAGAATTGCGTAAATTTTGTTTTGTTGGACCGTGATCTTTCTAGGCATAATATATCTTCCTTTAACATATGTTGACAGCTAAGATGAAAGAGGTGTGCATTTATCATGCAGTCCAAGTGCCTTACTGATTGTCTTTTCTGGCGCTGTCTAAATGTCATCTCAAAACAAATCATCTCAAGCTTAACTAGTTCATGAGATGAACAATACGTGGTGCAAGCCATTATGCAAAACCTCAGGTGCAAAGAAGCAAATTTGCTAGTAGTTTTGAGGAATATTGTAAGAAAGCAATACACCCCTGACATTCAAGCCCTAATAGGTTTTTATCTACCAGTTTATTTACCCTGCAGCTTAACCCTTTTGGGGTTAGTTTCTCTTCTGTCTCCAGACACACTTGCATCCTAGGTGCTAAATTAAACTACCCTAGAGGCAAATGCTAAAAAGGACTAGTTATTTCTACCTAATAATTTTCAGCACATCATTCTGAAGCGTTACTTCAGCTCTCTCTGTAGAGGGATATTTCTTTAACCTTGGAGTACAATTCGAGGCAAAAGAAAATGCAGGCAACTATTGTTGAAGTTGAAATTGGAGGGAGGTGAAATTTTTATTAAGGTATACTAGAATGATTCCTTGATGATTGCATGAGGCAACTTTTTTACTTCTAGTAAAAATGAAACAAACTCTAATGTCCTGTGTTTACATACAATGATTGTATCATCAGGTTTTATGAGTAAGGGGAGTTAATTCTTGCATGAAATAACTTCCCAGTCCCTGGACTGAAGTATTTAGAAAATGCTTTTTGAATTTAGGAATTCAGGAAGTACTGTTGAAGCCTTTGCCTTCAAATGGCCTTTAAATTTCTCTCAGAGGGTACATTCTCACAACCTAGTTTGTACCAGTGCAGCTGATACAAGTCTTGTTATCAAAGTCAAAGATAGCAAAAAGCCAGGAGAGCTTTCTGAGAAGTTGTGGAATCCTTGTGTAAATCCCAGTCCCTTATCTTTTTTTGTTTCCGCTGCTCCCAGCCTAGCTCAATGTTCATTTTTCCAAGGGCATAGACAGAGGACAACTGGAAATCTTTGTGCTCCGAAAGTCAGCCACAGATGCTGATAAAACTAGTTTGACAGATCTGGTGGCTCTCCTGAACCATCATGCAGAGATTTCTTGCTAGCTGTTTTTTTGCCTTTGCTGAGGGACAGTAACAGCCTGCAAAGTGAAAGGATGGGCGTTTCAAGTTACTACAACTTTTATCATCCTGCCTAAGGCTACGGTGTCTTGAGTTCATGCTGGCACAGTCTTATCCCTGTTCTTTGTCCTGTTTTTTGTACTGCTAATAGTGTTTGTTACAAACTAACATCATCGTTCTTCTACCTTTTTATGTTTTCATTTTTCTTCCTTTTTTTTTTTTGTGCAGGGCTAGGTCAGTTTGCAAGAATACATTTTCAGAAGGGGTGGGAAGAAATCCACGTGCAGCCGTACTGATTTAGATCAACCATATCGCATTATATTTGCATCTTAAAAGTCCACTCTTTCCCAAGTGGAAATTTTGCATGTACCAGCTAGCCTGATCTAACAACCTGAACGTAGTTGTTCTGCACCTTCACTCTGAAATTCTGCTTCTAGTTAACGGGTGATTGTAAGGTTTTCTTAGTATTATGACTATTTCTTCCGCTTAGATACAACCATATGTGAATGGAGCGCTCTACAGCATTCTTGCAGTCCCCTCTGTCCGAGAAGAAGCCAGAGCAATGGTAAGAAGAGCTACTTTGCTATGCAAAAATCAACGTGTGGGCCAAATATAGCACGTGCACAGGTGTAGAGCAGTGTGCAGCAGGGTTGTGAGGTTTAAGCTATCGCATTTGAGAAGAGAATCCACAAGAGAGCCTCCACATTTGATATCCAGGCAGTTATGAATGTTATAGAACAATCATAGAATCATAGAACAACCAGGTTGGAAGAGACCCATCGGATCATCGAGTCCAACCACTCCTATCAAAGACTAAATGTCTCAAATACTTTTGCCATATTTCTTGATCTTTTCACAGGAGTGTAGCTGAAGGGTTCTGTCTAAATTGTAAGTTTAAGGTGTTACTTTAGAATATTGTCATCCATCTAGCACTTCATAGTCTGGATGTAGCCCAGGAGATGCTTTCGTCTGACCTGCTTCTACTACTAATTTAACTCAATCTGCACCAGTGAATAGCCACTAAGAGGAGGAGTTCCTCTTACTGCTTTTGTTTCTGCTTGGTATAGGCACGGTTAGCTGGGGAAAGCAGCAGGAGGAAGGTTTTAGCAGAACTAGGAATCGATCTCCTGTGAAAGTTAGTCAAACATTAGTGAACGTGTCTTAACTTCTGGATTTGAGGAAGCCATTCCTGGGGTAGCAGAGTATCTTTGTATCTTAACAACTAACCTAGAGAGTTATGTGGATGTAACTGTTGTCAGATCACAGAATCACAGAACAACCAGGTTGGAAGGGACCCATCGGATCTTCTAGTCCAACCATTCCTATCAAACACTAAACCAAGTCCCTCAAGACCTCATCCACCCGTGTCTTAAACACCTCCAGGGAAGGTGACTCAACCACCTCCCTGGGCAGCCTATTCCAATGCCCAATGACCCTTTCTGTGAAAAACTTCCTCCTAATCTCCAGCCTAAATCTCCCCTGGTGGAGCTTGAGGCCATTCCCTCTTGTCCTGTCCCCTGGCACTTGGGAGAAGAGCCCACCTCCCTCCTCTCTACAACCTCCTTTCAGGTACTTGTAGAGAGTAATGAGGTCTCCCCTCAGCCTCCTCTTCTCCAGGCTAAACAACCCCAGCTCTCTCAGCCGCTCCTCATAGGATGTTTCATCTCCCAGAACTCAGAGGACTGGAAGTCATCTTGAACGAGTAAAGACACAACATCAAGTCTATAAGGGACCACAAAGAGAGAAACTGGGGTTAAGAGAAGGCCATAGTTGATCCTGCTTTTTTTATGCTTTCCTTGTCTGAACCTTGGACTGTTGTCTCTGTGAATGCAGATTTCCCCTTTTCTATTGACTACTGTGTACTGACTTCAGAAGGCAGAAATAGCAGATCTGTTAAAAAATCTGCTGTTATCCTGGATATTAAACCTAAATCTAAATGAGTATCTAAGTGTATGTAAATCTAGAACCAATCTTGACCACATATTTCTTTTGTCTTTGGGAAGCGTATGGAGTTCTTAGAAGCTAGTTGCAGTGGTTTGTTTCACACTGTCTCTGTTTTTCCTGATGAAACAATGGCATTTTAGCTAACTCTCACTGTGATCACATGAAACACTAATCTAGCAATGTTTTCCACTACATACAGGGAATGGAAGAAATTCTGCACTGCTTTATCAAGGAAGGAAATAGAGAGATGATCCGACAGATTGAATTTATTATCAAGCAGCTCAATTCAGGTCAGAAGAACAGATGCAGCTCTCTGAGCTGTAAATCTTTCACAAAAACCATAAGAAGGCTGATGTTTTTACTTGGCATAGAAACTCTCAAGGAGTAACAATTACGTGATGGTCTGAGGGAGGGATTGTTAAGATTTGAATGTCAGATGTATTTTAACATTTCCTTTTGTGTTAAAATTATAAAGAAAAGAAAGAAAAAGGCTGAGTCATTCTCGATCCCAAAGTGTTGGGACTGTAAATAGTGACCTTGGCTGTTTTCTTTAATGTCAGTAGCCTCGCAGTAATGAGAAACTGCTGTCAACTGCAAAAATAAATAGGTGATACCATTTGTTACAGGATATAGGGACTAGGTCTGTCTCTGCTCATCTCTTGCTCTATTGAGGAGTGCGGCTTTGTTATCTGAAATGGCTTATACTGAGTAGGAGGCAGAGACCGTATTGTGTGTTGGTAAGTCCCAGAAGTTGGAGATGCTTGTTAAAACAGCCAAGGATGAGGAGGTAGATTACGTAATACATGTCCTGTTCCTTATGACTGAAAGGAAAGCTGAAGAAAGAGAAAGCAAATAATGAAAAGGACATTAGTTGTGATTAAATCTTTCTGTACAGTGAAAATAGAACAAGTTTGACTGCTTTTTTTGGCTTTTGGAAAGAGCAGGAGACAGCATGTCCTATGGTCTTAGCTTGTATAAGAACAAATAAAGTATTTAAGCACTATATTGCCACTATGCAATGTTTCTGCATCAAGGTTATAGAATGGCTGCTTTTCTACCCATGAACGGTGTTTTTAAAAGATTCTGTCTGATCAGTAAGTAGAAGTTGAGCATACAGATTTCCAGTGTAAGTGGCTTTTTTTTCCCGAAGGAAATGGGTTTTTCCAAGAATTATAATAAGTATTCTGTATCAATGCTATCTTTTTATATGTAAAAACAGTATAATATTGAACTGTTTTTAGGGATAGATAGAGTCTTTCATTAAAGATTAGTTAAAAGACAGACAAGCTTGCAAATGCATGCGCATTCATTCAAGTCATCAGTAAATACACTGAGACATCATAGTGGGATTTATGAGAAAAGAACTGCCCTAGACTGTGCCATTTTTTCCTGCATATGAATTTGTTTCAGTGATTTCTAGAATGCTTTGTAGGAGCAAATAATTCAAGTAGTTGCCATGAAGAGAATGGGATGTCTGTGTGAGAAGCAAGCTACATCTTACTGTTGTGAAAGAGGACAATAACTAGAGAGTCTGTTAAGTTGCACGCATAATCTTACATAGTTTCATTTTGCTTCTTTCTAGAAGAGCCATTCAATGATAGTATTGTGTCTGATGATGAAGAGGAAGAGGAAGATGAGGAAGTAAGTTTAAAAGCCTTCTGACACCTTTTAGAAAAATCCTTATCCTTCTGGACAGAAAATATTTGTCAGTAAGCTGGACTTTGAGGTTTGGGGGTTTTATTTGGTTTGGCTTTTATTTTTGGATAAGTACTGGGGGTGTATTAACAACAAAATTAGTTCCGTTTCAATTACCTTATCTTCATTAGAAATCCTCTTATTTTGACAAGTCACCACCTCTGTGATACAGGATTATAGCTTGAAGTTACTGAAGAGATGAGGAGTTACTGTAGCCCTAGAAATCTTGCTTTCTAAGAAACTCATTTCAGTGGTTAAAAAAATAAAGGAAGCAAATGAACTAGTATATCGCCAGAATAGTTTGTAAACAAGTTGTTACTTATTCTAATGGTATCATTATCTGCCCCTAGCGATATTACCATTGCCTGTAAGCGGATGGGAGAGGTTGGCGGTGTACCCTGTAGGTAGTTACATGGAAGTTTACCTCAAAGAAATGTACCTCAAAGAAATGTACCTCAAAACGCTTCTTTTATCAAAAAGTCTTGCATGAGAAATTTAAAGAACAGCTATGGTACATATCCTTGGAATGCTGTTTGAACATATTTAGATTGATGTATAGTGCATGCATTTGTGTTGTCTATCTGCCCTGAAGAATTCGGTGACGTTGAGAATTTCTGATCTCTGCAAAATGTTCTTTTCTTAGAAATATTACCTGAGAACATATTTACTGAAAACCAAATTTCTAGACAAAAAACGTTTGTCCTGAACCAACAAAGAATCAGACATGTAAAACTTACCAAGTCAGTCAAGGATGCCTTTTCCTAGTTCATTGCACGTTAATGCAAATGCTGATAAGCAGTGACAACGGTGCCATGATGTAAAACTCGCCTGGTTACTGCAGGGTGACTGAGTGTGTTTTCAAATGCGTGTTGAATCTTTTGTTTTGAAAGCAGAGAAAAATGTAAGTGTCCTGGTTGTAAAAGGTGTGGTGTGCTCTTGACTGTCGTGGAATGCAGCACCTTGCAGGATCCAGCCTTTACCTGGCAGTGTCTGGGGAAGTTTTGCGCTGGTTGCATTATTTAACTGCCTTCTGTGCTGTGGCACAGTCGGGGTGAACATATGAACTAATTACCCTTGTGTCTTTGCCTAAATTTAGAACCGTGTTGACATCATAAGCATAGAACTACAAGGAAGCTTTATTTAACAATTGTCTCTTCCCCTTTTGTTCTGAAGGGATACAGTAATTTTAGAATTATTTTTCTAAAAGGATTAAGTTATTGTAATTGCTTCACGCCCTGTGGTTCTCAAGTCAGTTTCCAGTAATCTTTCCACTGCTGCCACCCAAAATTAGTGATTGATGTGTGAGATTTCTAGCGATTATAACTTCGCTTTGTTTATTATGCTACCTAATACCCATTACTGGATGTTCCAAGCCTCTGATCATAGGTGTATTGTGAGAATCTAAGGTGACGATATTTTCACCTGAACTCTCATATACTATTTTGAAGGATACCATGTTCTGTTGGGAAAGCACAGAGATAAATAACTCCTTCATGAGAGGTGTGGCATCAAATCGCATGATAGTGTTGAACTTTACCTGCTTTTGGGAATGAAAGGAAGGTGAATTCTCCAATTCACTTGTGCCCTCCAGACGTTTTGCTACTGCTCACAATCCCAGCCAAGGGTCAAATAATTTCAAAATGCATTTTTACCACTGAACACTTAGAACAGGCTTCTGTCATTTTTTTTTTATTCAACTCAAAAATAATAGTAGGCTTTTGAAACAGAGCAGCAATTATATTAAAGAGTCTCAATAAGCCAATTCTAAATCTATTTCCAGTGCAATGTTAGTTGTTGCACATTCTAAATCCTTATTGCTGCTAGGAACTCTTAATTCTGTTCTGCGAGAATGCCTGATTTCTTAGTCCCTCTCTTTAGAAAATACAGTTTACAAACAACATGACAGCAAAATGCTACATGAAATGGAGAATGTTGTTACTTTGTCAAAAAAGCAAAGATTTGTTGACTCACTGCCTCAATATTTGGAGCCCTTATGTGCTTTGGAAATGCAGAAAGTTATTGGGTTTTGGGGGTTCTGCAATAACATCTGATACTGTGATCTGGCAATAGAAATTTTTGGAAAGCTTTATCAGAAGCCTTGTCTTTACATAACTTTTAAAAACTACTGCACACTGGATGTATTTCAGAATGTGTCCATATATCAGCAGTTTAATGTGGATATTCAAACTGCTTACTGATTTTATAGTTTGTTGCTGATTTACTTAATAACAGTATTTACACCTTCATAACTTAAGAAACCACAAGAAGACTCATGCAGTCTCAGTTTGCAGGTTTTACTTCAGCTTTTATTGTTTCCAAGAGCATGAAAAGGTTCCCCATAGTGTTACTACCTCCCATGTTTTGTTTTTGGTTTATTGCTTGGTTTTTATTTTGCTTTTATCTGTGTTTATTTAGGGGTTTTTTTAGGTCTTGGCTTTGAGCAGGTCTTGTGATAATGACCATTTTCTCCGTGGTCGAGCTGTTGGAGGATAATTCTGGGATTTCTGAGGGCATCGTGCACTCAGAAAATTAAGATTCTGTAATATGTGACACTGGATCACGTAAACTATGTAAAAGATGTCTATATATGCTATTATTCAGAAATAAATTGGCCTTTGCATTTGTCTGCTGAACTTTAAATCCACTAGTGCACAGCTCAGAATGGTTTCTGGAGTCTATCTCCACCTTTGTTATGTTAGCCACGGGTGTGTTGACAGTCACAGTGCGTATTTCCTGGTGCTTAATATTCTCTTGTTAAATACTAGCTTATTTTATCTTCAGTATTTTTGATCTTTACATTTGCTTTTTATTTGACTTGGACCATCTTTAAAAGCTACTTCTAAAAGTGAGTGTAGCTCTAACCTAATCTCTATCATAGCTCCAATTCAAAAGTTTAGCTATAGATTTGAGCTACCTTAGATAACTGCACAATGATAATTTATCAGACGCCCTCTGATTCCTTCTCACTCAGCACATGACAATAGAATCATTAAACTGCAGTGTGAAAACAACACTTCAGCTAGAGAGTGTGTTGGAAGAAAGAGCTTTTAATCACAGACCTAATCACAGCACTTTAGGCCTTTATATCAAAGAACTTTGCTGCCAATGTCTGCTGCAGGCTGTGAGCGGTGGTGAACAGGGAGCCAGCTGCGTATCTTCAGAACACTTACAGAAGAACTAAGGGTTTTTTTTAATTAAATCCACACATAAACAAATGAATTGTGTTAAAAAAATAACTCTGAACATTAGAGCTCTGTGTCGATTGACGGTATTTCAGTAACTGCTTCAGTTGTTCGCATGCAGGCATCCAATGTCTGAAGAGTACCTAGGGTACAAGGCAGTCAAGGGTGACGTGGCGTATGTAGGAGGCTTCTTGTGCCCTTTCGGATCTGCAGTAGAAGACTAAGCAGGATATTTTGAAGTAGAACTGACTGCTGCAGAATTGAGGTTTTTGTGGTTCTTATCTCTGCTTGCCTGGGAGTGGGGAGATGATGATAGGCAGTGGGAATAATTAAATCAAAACAAGAATTACAGATGTTAAGTCATTTGGTACAGAGTTCATGAAACTTTAAAATAAGCGAAACTGTAGAGCTCCGGGGAAGCCAACACCTACTTGGTTGGAGTGATCGTTGTTATTTTGCACCAGACAAACTGGAATCAATTGGCCATTTCCATTGTAGGAATTACCTTCCCTGTGCATACTTCCAGTCTTTTTTCACCTCTTGCTGCTTTCATAGAGCACTATCCAGACATCCATGTTACTGGCTAGTCTTTGTGGCAGAAAGTATTTCTTACTTTAGCTATTTAAAACTATTTGAGTCTAAATCTCACTAAAGCAAAACTCCTTTTAATTTCCTTTGTGCACTGGGCTTCATCAAAGTTTAGTGGGCAATCTTTTTAATGGAGTTTAATCTTCTGCTTCACTTTGCTCTAAAACCAGCTGCTCTTGGGCACTCATGAGGAGGGGGTCTTGAAAGCCCAGCAATAGGAATTTTCTTGTCTTGAGTAATCAGAAAAATTATGCTTCTGTTTCTTGAAAATCAGTAATAAAATGTTTTGAGGATTTTTTCCCTAATTGGGGAATACACAGCAATAAATTACTTCAATGTCAAGGTAGAGGGACCTGCCCCAAGTTGCTGAATATGCATGTGAGCATTTCCATGTGAGCCTCCAGTGTGGCTAAGAAATACCATCAGGTTGGGGTTTTTTTCAGTCTCTCCTTTTTAACTACATTGACTTGGGCAGATCCACAAAAAGTAAAACTCCTTATTTCATACCACCTGCTTTTTTATCATTATGTGCCAAAGAGAATTGCATCTCTTTGCAGTAGCGTGTGATGTTTTAAAAAGATACGAATTACTGAGATTTTCCTAAGCCTTTATTAGGTCAAGAAAGAAATAATTATTTAGGCTTGAGAATTTGAAGAACAACTTTTGAAATGCACACTGTACTTTTTGGTGAAGCGTTTGTGGAAGAAGGAGTAGGGTTTTTTCTTCTCTCAGGGTTCTTTAGTTTCTGGTTATATCAGAAGTTTAGGTGAGTTTGTATGTCTGCTTTTTCGACAGAAGATGCTTGTACTCACCTGTGCAGTACAAACAGTCATTTAATTTGAAAAGGACATATCCAACTGACTGCTGAAGTGAGAACTAAATTCAGTAAGAAAACTTCTTGGCACTTGGGCTCAAGTAATATTCATGTTGCTGTTGCAGGAGGACCATGACATCATGGAGGCTGATCTGGACAAAGATGAGGTTTTGCAACCTCAAACGGGAGAGCTTGCAGGAGAAAAGCTGCTAACAACCGAGTACTTGGGAGTGAGTACCACTCATTAAAATAATTTGCTGGATGAAGTGTTAAATTTTAGCAGTTTCATCACTTTCTGAAATAATTTTCCTTCAAATTGTTGCTTGAAGAGCCAGTTTCTACCTGCATGTCAGTATGAATCTTTCACAGTCTGTTCTGTTAGGAGGTGTTCAGGCTGTGGCTTAATAATAAGCTAAAGGCAGCCGTCGGGTTCTAGCGCTACATCCGCAGCTCTGTGGGCGCACAAAGCGAAGTGCTTGAGCAAGTTAATCCTGCAACACCCGGCTGGTCTGAAATTATTTAAAGAAAAAAGAAGTTGAAAAGTTAACTGCTCCTGCAGGCGTTATGCCAGCTCAGGTATTGTGTGTCTTACCTCATGCAGCAAAAAGCCATTAAATAAAAATCCTTTGGGATCCCAGATTCCATAGGTGTGCCAATGCTGCTGATGGAGATGTGACCTGAGATAAGATGCCATGCAACAGCCTACAGTGATTCCAGTGGATTTCATCTAGTGACAACAAAATGCAACTTAGTTTCTGATGCAATCTTTCTATAGAACTTTCACTGTGGACCCAGTCACCCTTCTTCCCGCTGCATTCTTTTTTTTTTTCCCCATTTTCTTTATTTCCTGTTTCAGATAATGACTCATACTCCAAAAACCAAGAAGAGAGTGTTTCCTGGTGTCCATCAGAGTGTAGATGAGCCTCTTCAGAGACCTGTGACGCCAGGTTATCACAGAACTGCATGCATAATGTAAGTCCAAACAAATGAGACCAATTTGGATTTTTCTTTAAACTCCTATAAAAACCACAAACAACAACAACAACAGAAATTACACCTATTAAACAAACCTTTCTTATCTAGAAGTGCATTACCATTGTCATTCTTTAAAGATCATATCAAAAAAAGAAAGGAGAGGAATATCAAAGACAGAGAAAGGACTATTGGCTGAGGTCGCATACTTGGAATAGTTGAGTAGATGGTTACTGATGAGTCTGATTTGCATTTGCCTTATCCTATTGTTTATTGTCCTTTTGTCTTCTCATATTCTATTGTTAAGTTGCTTGGAGTGTCTAAAATGTCTGGGATCTTCCACTTTATAAACAAGAATGTATATTGCTGTGGGAAGATTTCCTACCCCACCCATCAGAGACCAGGTTAGAAAGAAAGTGAGAAAGACAAAAGTCTTGATATATCAGATTTCCTACCTTGGAAGAAGCAATTTTTCCAGCAGGTGAGTCTGTGGCACCTTGTTCTTGGTGTGATTGGAGTCAGAGGTAGAAGACTGCATTGTAAGTGGAATGAAGAAATCTTGGAGTATAGAGCTCCTTGAATATACTGTGCTTTCTGTTAGAACAAGTACCTCTTAATCTCTTAACCTCTGAGATTGGGCTTCTTTTCACTGTTGTGACTTGGGAAGCAAAACAACAACGAGATCTCAAATTTAAATTACGTCTTGAAGTCTGAAGACTGACCCATGTCTTTCTCCCTCTTCATTCTGTGCTTTCGTGTTCACATTTTCTGTTTCTTAAAATCCACTTCTTCCCCACTTTAGCGTAGAAGATCCGTACAGAAAACAATGAGGACTGATTTAGGCTGTAGTTACACAGGTGTAGTTGAATGTGATGTAAGCCAACTGTTGTGGGTATGGTGAGGTCCCTGCTTCATCTTACCCATGGTTATTCTCCACCATTTTTGTGCAAATTAGCATTTGTACAAGCAAGTGATCTGACTGAGAGCCCTCCTGAGTCACCCAAATATGTCTTTATGGCAGCTGTATCTTTCATATGAGATTATATTGATTGTACTACCAGGACCTTAGAATGGACAAGTGTACCGTACCAGATCAGGGCATGGAAAAAGCCCTGGAAGTTATTTATTGTTTTTTAAAAAAAACATGAGTGAAACGCACGCTTCCAAGGCAGCAAAAGAACCTTCCTTCTCCCAAGGAAGAATTTGTCTTCCACAGTCTTGATTTTCCCTTCTGCATACTAGCCTGGTAAAACCAGGATCTGTTTCAGCATGGTGCCTGCTTCCTCTGCCTAGTATAGCCTGGATGCAGATTTGGAGTTTTCACTTTGTGTTCTGTTTCACAGTGGTCAACTTTTGTACCATCATAACATCCAGAGCTTTTGCAAACCCTCTCTCAAAATATTAAATGTATGTGGTTTTATCTGTAAGAACAAAACAGCAACTATCTAATAAAAGCTCATATTTAGTAGCATAGTGCTTATCTAATAACTTTCCTGCAGTCCTCCAAAGGAACTGCAGGCCTTAAAAATCTAAACTGGGAATAAACCTTAGTTACTACTGGAGTGTCTAATCATTGCATTCAAGCTATATAAGCAAGGAGAAAAACAAGCTTCTGAAAATGAAGTGGCTTTCCTCTGTGAGGTCAGAAAAAATGGTGGCAAACCCAAGGGAGTAACTTTCATTTCCTGGTGCCATATAGCACCCTATGATCTGTGTGTCAGAAGTCATCTCTAAAAGTGTTTGTGTGTCTTTACTGCCATCAGCCCAGGGAGTGTGTTTACTTAGCAGTATTCCAGCATCCTGGCATGACACTGGTCTCATATGTTGTCAAAATTTGAATCTCCTTGTGTGCAGCTCATACCTTGGCAAGACAGCTTCAGGTAACTGCTGGATACAAATTAAAAACATCTTTCTACCTTGCTGGTTCTGATAGCTTTGGGTCTAAGAGACGTGTTAATTTGCTACCGTCAGTGAGTCTTTACAGATTGCTTTGCTGAGCAAGATAGGGAGGGAAAACATAAGCAGCAGAAATCTAATAAGGTGAAAAGACATGGAAATTAATTGCCCTCTTGCTCTGGCCAAAGGTTAGAAATGTCATGTGTGTTTGGTGCTCCCATGTTCTAAGTAAGAAACCGCCCTGAGTGAGATACCACCCTGAATGAGAAGCTTGTATATTATGACTTACTCTATTTTATGTCTTTCTCTTGTGTACAAGAGAACTGCAAAATAAGGAAGACTTTCTTGAACTAGCTATTACAACACAAAAGAATGAGCTTTGGCTCTTATGCTTTTCTAATTTTAGTACAAATTTGTTTACTAAAATGATGCAAGGCTTCCTAAGAGTATCTCAAGAGGAAGACAATAAAAGTAAGCAAATCTGAGATGCCTTAATTTGAAAACAATATCTAAACTGTATGTATTTCATATTTTAAATAATTTGAGTGGTGTATGTTTGTATCAGATGAAACGGCATGAAAAATGTCAGACTCCTAACTCTCGTATAGAGCTTGTTTACCCAGGGGCAACCCAGGACAGTTGAATTCAATTATCTACATTTTTTTTTATTTGGCAGAGTAATTAAACTACATTTAAAATTTGTGTGAATGCTTGCATTTGGAATTGAAATGAATATAACTTGCTTGAAGTTCTTGATGTGAGACTTGGTGTAACGTATTCCTTTTTAAAAACGTGGTGAAATAGGAATTGGTTGACGGAGATACTATAACATATCTCAGAGCTGTTGGTTCGTACCTTCAAAAGGAAGGGGACAGATTTGTAGTGCTGAATAGAAGTATTCATGCAGAAAATGAATGCGGAATAGCCCCTGCACATGCAGCAGCTATTCCATGCTAATTTTTCTATGACTTCCCAGTGCAGACAAGGCTCTGGTTACTTCAAATGAATTGCAATGGGATTCCTCTATTGATAAGCTCTTGCTGTATGGAGCTAAGGGAGCCAGGAAATACTTTTTTTTTTTTTTAATTCCCCCCCTCCTCTTTAAACACTCTCTGGCTGAGATCACGCAAGGGGGACCGAACTACTTAATATTCTGCTAGTCTTGTTACCTTAGCCTGATATTGGGCAAGGAATCTTTCTTTGCCTGCCAACTTCTCTTCCTATGCTCCTTACAGCCCTCTTACTTCTGCTATGCTTTATTGCTTATTAGTAAGCAATCTGCTCCCTGTTCTGTTCTTATCTGCTTTGTTTAAAGTCTATATTTCATGTTGCTCTGTAAAGTGAAACTCTTGCAATATTCCGGAGCAAATCTTAAATCCTTGAAAAGCTAAATATGGAAGATCTCTCTAGCCTACTCCTACAGTATTTTTCTTTAAGTGTTGTGCTGGTGTTTTGGGTCTTCAGACTGCAAGGAGTTCTGGTTTCCTTCCCTCAACTCTTTTATTACAGTATCTAAAAATGTTCATTTCAAATATATCTAACATCAGGTGGTTTGGGAGAGCAGGAGTCATGCAATTAAATGATACCCTTAGCACTAGTTTGCAATATGAGATACAAAATAATTTCAATATCTTCTTCGTCATTACAGGCAATCAGAATAAATCAGAATTTACTCTCATCCAACTTTTTTTATGCTGCAAGCATTCATCACCCTTCATTCTCCTTCCCTCCTCTAGGCCAGAAAATGATACTAATTCTTGTCATGATGACAGCGATGAGAAGGCACAATCTCTGCCAAGCGATCATCCTCCCATTTGCAGCAGGAGCAGGTCCAGCACTTCTGACCTCTGCGTTTCCCCTTCATGTAAGGACTTTCTGTGAATGTTGTTGTTAACAGTTGCTGTCTTTCTTGACTAGAGCAGGCATTTGGGCCCAGCTTGTGCATTGTATATTGGTTTTTAAAATGTAACCTTGGGACTGGCACTCTGTTTTTAGACCATGGGGCAGTCTGCAAGACCTTGGGGTCCATGGTTGGATTTTGGCTTGAGCTGATGGAATGGCTACAGAAGGAAACCTGTGGTCAGCAGGGATCAATGGTCTTGCTTGCTTCACTCCATCTTGTTTCCTGTGGAGGGGCCAAGGATCATATCCAGGGCTTCTGATGTGCAAAGTATGCTGTATTTCACTATGCGATGTCCCCAGCTTAGGGAAAGAGCTGCAGCACACAGACAGCGCATTTCCTAACGGGCAAAGCCCCCTACTTGATCAAATATACCCTTGTTTGGATCTAAATGAATCACTGTCTGCTGGCACCTGCAGGCTCGTGTTGGCTGGACCTCTGTGTTAAAGTTGAAGGCAGCTGCAGTTATCTGCTTAGATTTGCAACTGCATTCAAACCATAAAATGTTGTGGAAGGCCTGTGCTGTATAGCTGCATTGTGGGTGATGCTGCTAAAGATTCTGTCCTCGCAGCTTAAACTGAAATTAATGCAAACGCAGCTGGACCTGAGAGCTTAGAAACGTGTCATGGAATTTAAAAGGTTGTGGGCTTCTGAAATACTTTATTTCTGAATATCTGATATCCACAGGATCATGGAACTTCAGATGTGGGAGTCTTCAACCCTTTTGCAGGGATTCATTAACATTTCCAATTAGGGATTTAAGGCAAAATGTTCTGCAGTATTAGATAAAGGATCTTGCAGCATATCCGGTACAGAATTATTAATAAGTTCAGACAAAGCATGCCTTTACTTTGCTGAAAAATATGCTTTGAAGCAGTAAAGGAATAGCATACTTTTTTTTGTCTCTCTTCTTTTTTTTAAATTTCCTAGAGGAAATGAAAAGGATTCTGAGTAAAGTAACCAAGGTCTTGCAGACAGGAATCTGCTTGCATAATGCCTAGAGCTGATAAATATAACGTGCTGAATGAAAGGCACATGATAGAAGCAGATGAAGCTGCTGTTCAAGATGGGCTCTTGGGTTCTTGCTGGAATGAGAACTGCTCTTCTCAAGCCCCGCTTTGTGCAGTAGCACCTTGAGCATAGCTGAGCCCATTGTACAGGGGAGGTAGCTGGACCAGAGGCAGCAGCTCAGAACAGCAGGTGTTGTAAACTAAGCAAAACCATATGGACTTGTGAGCTTTTCTATAAAGAAGTGCATTTTCCTATAGACGGCACATAAGAGAAAGGTATAAAATACTTCTACTCCTTCTAGGGACTTTCATCGTGCCTTTCTAAGCTACTTTGCTGTGAAATAAATATGCAGCTTATTGAGTTCTTATCTTGGTGTGATGGTTGTCATACAGTACCAGGAACCTGTTTACTTCAGTATATCTCTTTTCCAGCATCACATGAATAGTTTGGGATTCAATGTTTCATGCAGTCAGGTTGTGAAATGAATAGTAGGAGACCAAGAGTGAAAAAGTGGTTAGAATAAAAGTGTCCTGAGAAGGGTTAACATCATTAATGGTTGGACTTGATGATCCGGTTGGTCTCTTCCAACCTGGTTGTTCTATGATTCTATGATCATCAAGATCATTATCAGTAAGCTGAGTTTTTAGTATCAGGAAACCTTGATTATCTTGTATTTTCTAAATATTAAAGCAGTTCTTAATGTTGTCCATGCCTGGATTTATTCAGCTGTTCTTGAGACAGTCAGATTCTGTCCGAGTCCATCCTCCCTTTCTGTCACTTCGGTAAAGAATAATTCTGGCTCTTTTTCTGTCTCCTGGGAGCAGAAAACTTTTGGGCTTAAGATGAGCCCTGGTCATCTCACTACACATATTATGCTGGAAGTCAGACAGAACATGTTCTGGGCAGCCAAGTGCTTGTCTGAAAGTGACCTGAGCTGCATCCGTATCAGCATGTGAGAGCAAATCAGCAGGGCAGCCCGGGCTGAGCATGGGAAGAATGGAACTAGGGATTTTCCCTAATCTCTTATTGAACTTGTATATCTTGGTAGTCTTGTGTCTTTCAATAAACTGATCAACTGTCCATTCCTGTTAGTGCAAGGCAGAAAGTGAAACATATTGAACAAATGTAATAGCCCTTAAGCCTGACAAAAGTGTAAAACACTGGGTTTTGTCCACAGCAGCTGCTAGTTACTATGGATATGTACCAATATGCAAGTGGTTGAATTCCTGTAGCTTTAGAGATATCAGTCATTAGCTGATATATGGTAACTGATGATCTGCATGAAAATGTAGAGTATAGCTGCTTTGAAAGTGATCCAAGCATGTTTTACTTTCTAGCTGCAAAAAGGCTGCAAGTGCAGCAAAAGGCTACCGAGCCACTTGCAGTTGGCTCAGCTCAGCTGATGAGCGATGATGCACTCTGCAGCACTAATTCATTATTTCAGGGCTGCCTTCATACAGCAGGAACTGTGATTTGATTGTGTTTCTATTAAAATTGTAAAGGGACAACTCCTCACTGAACTGTGTTGGGTTTTTTTTAAGTAGCAGTTGAAATGAAGCCCTCTGAAGTGTTCTCAGCAGCCCACAGAAAGGACCAAACCATCCCAGCTGGTGACAACGACTTGTCTTCCCGATCGACTGACTTCAACCAGGACAAAGTTAATGGGCAGTCTCACAGGTATGATTTATCTGGATAAGTATCTAAAAGTACAGGAGGAGTTTCAGGGAACTTACCAGCTAATTCCATGCTGCTGCAAAGACAGTCTGTGAAGTCATTTGATGTGTGATGTAGTCTGTTCTGAGACAGATGTGGTGATGTTTGCCAGACAAAATACCCTTAGCTGTGCCAGAGGCAGCTGTTCAGTTTCTAAGCATCTGGTCCAGAATGGGAGAAATCTCAAGCAAGACATTAATGAACTTCACAGGTATGCACAACACAGTCTTTTGCAAATAAAACTTCCTGATTGCTTCCTTAAAATGACTTGACCCTAACCCATGAAAAATCATTTATTAGTAAAGAAATAGGTAGGATTGTGGGAACAGGGCAGGAATTAACTTGCAGAGGGAAGAAAAAGTAACCATTTAAGTGGATTTAAAGTGTTTAAACATGCTGAGTTGCTGGCAGTGCTGGCCAGTATCCCTGATTTATCCACTAGACAGGTATAGAAATGGAGGCAATATTCTGACTCCTCCTAGCAGTGGGTTTCAAATCTTCCTTGAAACAATTTCTGTCAAAAGAAGGTGAAAGACCCTGCTCTCCATTTTTTTTTTTTTCAGACCGTATGAAACCTTTGTCGTACGTAGAACTGTGAGGCTGTGTCTTGGATGGGAACGAGGAATTCATTAGCAATTGGACTAAGGTTTACTGAAGCTTTTCAGAACCCGCATGTGTGTCCTTCAGACATTAACAGCTTTTTCCTATAGCTAATTTGATTGGGCCAAGTTTTAAACAGTGACTGTAGAGGAATTTTAGAAGCAAATACATTCCAGAAGTAAAGCAGAGAACGGGTGGAGATGTGTTAAAGTGAAGGTTTCACCAACTCTATGAATTTGATTTTTCAGAAGTGCTTAGGTTTTTGTCAGTTAAAGCTCTAGCACTTCTGAAAACTGGACTTTGATTTGTTTCCTTCTGGCCTACAGGTGCCTGTGTGTAGTTTAGGAGAGTTTGGTGTGGTTTCGTGGTTTTGATTTTATTCCCCCAAGTTGTTCTGTTTCCATGGTAAGATCTGCGTAATTATATATTGTCAACAAATTATCACTGGGTAGCAGCTGAAGTGCCTAGTAGTCGTACCTCTATCCCAACATCACTGGTTTTATTTGTTGCCTGTTGTAACAGTAGCTAAGCACATACCTTGCAATACAAATAGACCATTAGAATTTTATGGCCAAATTGCTTGCCTTGTGATGGAGAGAAAGATTAGTTTTCAGCTTCAGCTCACAAGAACTCATAAATTGGCAGCATCTTGCTTCCTTCTCTTCCATCATAATCAAAAAAATATGACTAAATCTCAGTAATAATTGAGTCACTGACTGAAAGCACAGAAGATATCTTTGCATTAGGTGCTTCCTTACCACGCATACATAATTTGTATTTACAAATCTCCGCCAGGGGAGATTTAGGCTAGACATCAGGAGGAAGTTTTTCACAAAAAGGGTCATTGGGCATTGGAACAGGCTGCCCAGGGAGGTTGTTGATTCACCTTCCCTGGAGGTGTTTAAGGCACGGGTAGACGAGGTCCTGAGGGACATGGTTTAGTGTTTGATAGGAATGGTTGGACTCGATGATCCAGTGGGTCTCTTCCAACCTGGTGATTCTATGATTCTATGAAATGCAGCCTCAAGTTACGGATATGGGAACGTAGCCATTCACGGTCCAAGTGAACACAGGGTTTCCTATATCAAACATCTTTTGTTAGTATGTTGGTGTTGCAATAGCTGGACCTGCCTTTTCATTCCTTCGTTCTTGAAAGCATACCTTAATTTGTTTGCAAAATAAACAGAGCGAATAAAACGCTGCTTTGGTCATAGTTTTAACTACCGTAAGAAATGTCTCCTTCCTAGTGTGCAAATACAAAGACCATCTTAGAAAGAGGTATGTGTGAGCAAAGAAGGGCTGAGCTGCAGTGCTGAAGGGCTCACTGCTATATCTCCTTTTCCTTAGCAGTATAAATTGGGAATTTAACTGCACAGAGACCAGTGAAATTATGCAAAATCAGTCTGAGAGAAGGACGGGGCCCTAGTAGTGGCATGTCTGTTGGAATAGTTCTGTTTCCTCAGGAACAAATGATTGTTCTAGCTGATCCATGTCAAACTGGCAGCTGTCCTTGCGTTGCTATTTCCTGCTGCATTTTGATCATGTAAGAATATATATTTGTTGTGCTTTTAGCTAATCAAGGATAAATTTGTAATAGACTTGAGTTTACCATAGTGCCTGGCTGGAAAAGCACTTACTTTACAATGTGACTGTCTTCAGTGCCATCATAATAAAGAGTCTGAACTCTGCAGCACCTTCTTAGGTCTCTAATGATCTTGTTTTTCTGATAACCTGGTAAAAGTGACCAGAAGTCCAAGTGTATTTCTCTTGGTGAACGTGGTCTGACTCATCATGTTCAAGTCCTGTCCCATCTCCTGGTTGATTTTTCTGATCCCAGTGTCAGTCTGTTGTGCACTTTTTAAATAAACTATTATTGCCATTTTCCCAAGTAAAGAGTTTTCTTTCCTGTTAAAGTAGGTTTCTGTGAGAGTTTGTTGTGGGTTTGTTTCTTTTTATTTGATTGTGGGTTTTTTTTTCAGTTGAGCTCTTGCTCCCAAATTGGCACACCTTGTCATAAATTACTCCTTACCAAATACTAGGGAACATTTTCCCACAGTAAGTTTTGCTCATTCCTTTTTCATCTCATCAAGTCCTACAGGATGCCAAATAGCAGCTCTCTGTTATTTTGAGGATCAAGCCTTTTCTGTTGATCTTGGCCTGTTTATTGGTAGTAAAAGATTAGGTGCTTCTGTGACACGTGGGCACATGGAGACTGAGATCTTCTCTGCATCCTCTCAGGATGTTGTTGTTTTTTAACAACAGGAGGAAGAGGAGGTTGTTTTTTAAACTTTATACTCATTGCTACTAGTTTATTTAATAGAATCCTTTTTTTGAGAATTTGCAAAGATGTTGAGCCATCCTGTGTGGCCACTGCGTGTTCTCTGTCTTTGGTAAAGTGGCTCTGGTTGCATGACTTGTGCCTCCCAAGTGCTTCTAATCTAGGTTGTTGCAGTGAAGCTCTTGTGAAGATTGTTTATGGCTATAAAAGCATTTTTTTATGTATATACAGACAGATCCAGGGCTTTGTTACCTATTGGAGAATAAGGGAAAGCAGCTCATATATGGCACAAAACCAGCTATGAATTTTGGATTTGCCTTTTTTAATCTGCTTTAGCATATCCTAGTACACGTAAGATTACTAATGAAAATCCGGCTCTTGAACCAAAGTCAATAAAACGACAAACAAGCAATAACAATGAAACTATTTTACGGAGGGAGAGATTTCAATACATCTGTGATCCAGGTCCCTGTGTTTTATCTAGCCAATCTTCCTTTTTGGGGGTTTGTTCCGCTAGCAAGTTTTCGCTGCCACCTGCCACCTCTTTTGAAAGGAGACAAGTGTAATACTTGCAGTGCTCAGACGGCTGTAGAGGTGGCTCTCTGTCCTGTCTCTGCCCTTAGCAGTTAGCATATACATATTCAACGTACAGACAATTAATGTTATTTCAACTACAAAAGAAACACTTGCTCAAATCTCCCTGCAAGGTGAAGCAGGGGTATGGAAGGGCTAATCGGCACTGACTCAGCAGCATTCCCAGGAGAGGAGGGGAGATTAAATGTCTCGAAAATCCTCCTAATCACCCTTTCTGATCGTCACAAAGGGTTCTTTTGATGGGAGCTAGTAACGCCGGACTTTCAGTTTTAGCCGCATATCTTTAGATGGCACCTTGTTAGATCTCCTGCTTTTGGCTCTGCTTTTAGTTCCTCATAAATATGGAGAGCTTTTTCATGTAGCTGTTACTTCAGTTTAACCTTTTCACCTTTTAAGAGAAAATTGTCTCAGTAGAGCAAACAGGAATATAGATTCAGAATTATTTTGGAGACTGGTGATGTCCTAGTAGGCTCCATTTTTTATACCTGAGAAAGACTATATTGATGCTGGGGGTGGGGAAGGAGGAGGAGGTATCCCTGCACAGTCATGGATTACATTTTGAAGAAGAGGATTCTTGTGGCACACGCAGACTGTGAAATAGCAGCAGCTGTTTTATGTTCTCAGTGTGAACAACGAACCTGTGTGCTTAGGGAGTTTTTTTTTTGATAGATGCCACCACAGCATTCTGCTCTCGACAAAGCCTTCAGGGAGTTCTACATATCTTATGACAGCTGGGAGCCAGGGAAACTGCCTGCGACTGCCAAGGTTGTGACCTATACCTGGGGAAAATAATAGTGACTGTGCCTTAAAAGGATGTATTCCTGTGCTGTAGCATTTCTAGATGTGTTTTGCACCTCGGATTGAGTCATTGCGTGTGATAAAGACAATGGACAACGAGCTAATCTATTACTTGTTCGCAGGGGACTTGACTGAACCTGTTCAATCCTGTTGTCCAAAGAACCAGGATTGAGTAGGATAGCCGGGTCGATAGAGCCAGGTTCAGAGGCCGTGCAGTGAGTACATGCCCCAGGGCAGTACCTGTGGTGCCATGTTCCCTTCCAGTTGTAGTCTCCCTGAATTTTGAGCAGTCTGTCATGCTGTCACAGCGTGTGCTGCAGGTTTCACTTGGTTGCAGACTTACTATGCATACATATTTCCCCATGCCGTGCTAACCCTTTCCGTCTCTTCCTACAGTGAGTTTATCTCAGCCTTCACCAGCAAACCCAAGATCTCTCGCACTCCTGAAATGCAGAGTGGCAACCCTAGAAAGGGAAATATCCCAGCCATTGCCCCCCAGTTCTCCCAGTCTGGACCCCAGCAAGCAAGCCGTTCCAGCTCTTCAGGATCATCCACAAGAAGCAGACAGAGTAAGTGGGAAAAGTCATCATTGTTTGTCAGTCCTTGGAGTGGGAAAGGAGGGAGCACCGTAGTAGCTTTCCAGGAATGAAGTCGTAGGCTACGAATGTGCCAGGAGTATATGACATTGTACTTGTCATCTGCAGGATATACAACCATGTGATGATATCCTGCTGAACACTGCTCCTATTTCCAAGTTGTCATGTGAGCAGTTGAGACATGCTTTTTCCTGTCTCTGGGTGGAGAAAAGTGACCCAAATTCTCAGAAGTTTTGGGAGAACCTTCTGGTGTCAGAACAGGCTTTCTGTAGGTGTCATTAGACTTTTTCCTTTTGTTTAGACACTGTTCGTGCAGCTGTGTAACTTGTTTAATGTTCTTGAATTTGGATCCTCGGGTGTGTCTACACTGCAAACGCATGTAGACCAGATGTCGGGCAGCTCAGTAGATGGGCTCAGAGCAGCCAGGCATGGTGTGCTGCTTGTGGCAGTCATCATTCTGCTGGAGATTTGTATTTCAGGATGTTATGAAAAGGTGTAAGCAGTACAAGTTTGCAGTGGGCTCAGAAGAGAGGAGGGCAGTGACTTGATGTTGGAGGGTAAGGATGGACGCTTGCTTTAAGCCAGCCAATGCAAACCCAATAAAGTAGAAATCTTGATGTCGAGATGCTTGCACGAAGTAAATGTGTATGGTGTGTATATTGTGAGGGCTTGGAGTGAAGGAGGAAGACGGGTGCATTCTTCAGTAATAAGTAAGCTTTTTCTCTGGAGTGTGGATATGACTAGCTGGACTCAAATACTCCTCTAGGTCCATCATCAATGAAAAAGGCAGGAGCTGTCTGCTGTACCTATTATTTGATTTCCTGGCTGACTTAAAAATAGTATCAGATGCACAGCAGTCAGTAGATTTCAACAGTTGCTGCATCCCATTTGTCTGTTACATAGATGTCTGGGATTTTACATTATTGAGAGACAGCCTTCTGCTGGGACAGTGTTTAGTTCATGATTTTTTTGGCATTTCTGGAGAAATACAAATTTTGATAGCTGATGGACATGATAAAATAAAGATAGTTTCTGATTGCACTGCTTGATGTGCGCACTTATTTTAGAGATTTAGAGATATTTAGCTTGCTTTTAATGTTTGTTATAGGTGTATTTTCTAGAAATAAGCTGCTTTTATATAAACCTAGCTGAACTAGCTGAACTGCTGCTCTTGGATCTTGGAGTGTGTGGAATGCCTGAGGAATGCAGAGGAAGCACAGGTACTTAGTGCAGCTACAGGCCTGGGGCCAGATTCCTGCCTGAGATGTAGCCACTGCTGCTAGCTGAGCTCTGAAGCTGTACCTTAAAGCAAAACCCAGCTACTCCAAATAAAATCAGGCATAATGGGATTTTCTGTGGATTCCACTTTCCAGCTGGTACAGGGATGACACTGGCATCACAGCTAGAACATAGGGTAGAGCTCCAAATCTAGGGTTTTATAGCTGCACGAACGGGCTCTGTGTGGATATAGTTGGATGGTTTAATCTAGCCTGTTCTTTACTGTGCATCTGTTCCAACCTCCTCTGCGTATGTTCAAGCTGTTTGCAGGTACCAAGTTCTGTCTAGGGCACAGTGGAGCTCAAGTAGTACAAAAATCTCTATCAGAATCATAGAATCATAGAACAACCAGGTTGGAAGAGACCCATTGGATCATCGAGTCCAACCATTCCTATCAAACACTAAACCATGTCCCTCAGGACCTCGTCTACCCGTGCCTTAAACACCTCCAGGGAAGGTGAATCAACCACCTCCCTGGGCAGCCTATTCCAATGCCCAATGACCCTTTCCGTGAAAAAAATGAGGAATGATTTTTGTCAGGAGTGTGACTGGGCCCTGGTGACTCCCTGTTCCTCCACAAGTTCTTTCAGTGTCCCCTGACAAGTTGTTGACATAAACACATTCTGCGTTTTTAAGTTGCAACATCAGTGGTTAAGGAGCTTCTGTGCATATTCTTTGTTGTGTTTGTGTCGCCGTACAGGTTGAACAAGTGTTGCCCTCAGGCAGCTTCTGTCTTGTAATAAATCCTGCTTTCAGCTGACAGACTCTTTCTTGCTGTTTTTCTGCAGGCAGCCAGTCCTACAGGAAGTGAGAACAGCTCCTTTCCTCAAAAATCACCTGTCACATTGTCGAAGGACAGAGCCAGCTTCCTGTAATGAGCTCTACTGGCGACCTACTGAGAAGAGAGTGAGGTTACTGACAGTGCACAGCGTGCACCTCGCACGGTGATTCAGGGATTATCTGATGGGATGCATCTGTTGTCGTCTCTAAAGCTGGCCAAGACAAGGGCCTTGTTATCACAATTCAAAGGCTCAGCAGCAGCCCAGGACTGATATAGGAGATGGATATAGTTCCAGCTTCTCTGCTGGTTTACTCTAAAGTGACATTGCCACCTTGAGAAGAAACTCTTGCTGTCTTCTCTGTCAGAGTAAATGGCCTCCAGAGGCCTTATGTAGGGCTCAGCACAGGAATCTGAGCAAGCAGCTGTCTTTTTTTCATATTGCTTGCTGAACTCACCTGCCACTTCCTTTTTGTTTGTGGTTTTTTTTTTTGTTGTTGTTGTTGTTAAATTATGCTGTTTTGAATAAGTTGAGAGATACCCGTGTTCCAAGATCTGCACCAGGAGGGAAAATATACAACATACCTGCAGAGCCTCACTGCCTGGAGCAGTCTTGTGTGAGCACGATCTGTGTTTGGCCACCAGAGACTGGAGAGAGAGTATTTATTTCATTAGCTTCTGATTGACCTGTGACAGTTGAAAAACATTGTGCCAGTGCCCAAGGCAGCATCCATGCTCACCTCTGAGGATCTGGTCAGCACCTTTGTCTGCAGCAATTATTCCTATTCCTTCTTCCTACATTTTTTTTTTTTCTTAATGATACTGTTTAACATTTGTGGAATAATCCATTTTTTTCCACTGGAATGAAGAATTTTTTTTCTTCTTCCATAGAAGAAACCATGAGACTGTGAACAAATCAGAAGCAGCTTTCTCTTTACTCATGGCTGTGGATGATCTTCTTTGGTCTTTGTTAGTTTTTTATGTTCTTCACTTCTTAACAAAGACTGGTTATATCTATATGGAATTTGTGCTGGTCTTCAGTGAATATAAAATGCTGGCCAGGCAAAAAAAGATCAGGTGGCCCTCCTCTAAATGAAAAAAGAGCAGTTAATTGTGCCATTGAATTACAAAGCTAGTGCTGTTTATTCTTTCTCTTGAAAAATAAAAGCGAGCAGGAAGCACTCAAGTTGGCTTTTCAGTGACATCCCCTTAGGTGACACAGCTGTTTGGACAACAGCTTTTCCAGAAATGCAGTTTACTTTGAACTAGGCTGCTGCTGAGTCAGAAAGGCACACGCATGAAAAGCAAGGAGTGTATGTGCCATAGGCATCTTCAAAAAGAGATACAAAAAGGACGGGTTTGGGGTTTGAGTTTCACCTTAAGAAACAAACAAGTGGAACACAGCCTGAAAAGTAAAACAACTCTAACAGGGACACTACCTCTCCTTGGGGTATAAAGAGTTGTAAAGCCAATGGTCATTTCCGCAGGACCAGAACAAAGCTTTGTGCTTGTGCTAACACCTTGAATTGTGCCTCTTGGTATGTGGTGGCAACTAAGAGCCAAAGCCATTTCCTTGTGTAATTTCGTTGCCATGAGACCTACCAAGACCAGTGACACTGTTTCAGACCTTTGCACAAAGGGATCCTACACACAATTTCATGTAGACGCTTTGGATGAGACTTCGAATTTGAATCAAGATTTTTTGTAGGAAAACACATTCTCCGGTTTAAAATGTCATTTACACAGAGGGGAGTTAAGATTTACTGCTCAGTAACTTCAGGGAGTCCACATTTCTAACACAAAGCAGGCAGAGTATTACTTTAACTCCCAAACTACGTAGGATATAAAATGATTATAGACACACTATTGCCCCTGTTGCGTAGATCTTAATGCTAGATGAAGAAATCACAGAAAAATGATCAGATTCATTCACCTTCTCTCAGAGCTGATGAACACAACCAGTGGAAAAATGTCCTCTGGTTCACAGAAGGGCAGTCATGTAAAACAGCCATAAAAACTCACCTAATGGTTTTCCAGGGCAGGCAGCTTTTCTTTTTCCTCTGAAATGCTGTCTTTTTTCCAGCATGTAATATCAATGGCCAAGTTGTTAACACTGAAGTGCTAAGCACGTACATTTGCATGTGTGTGTAACACAGAATACACCAGCAGCTGAGTTTTTCTTTATTTTACAGCAGTGCTGCATTTCATGTTGGAGCAGACGTGATTCTTTGAGGTGCAAAGCAGCTTTTGAAAAGTACAGACTATTTTTTGGGGTGGCAAGGGAACCTTACTGGCTTTGAAGGCTGAAATTGTACCAATCCTTAAAAGTCAGTTGAAGGAGGTGAGTAGGTGCCCCCAGCATCCCAAGATTAGTGGGGAAAAAAAATGCATCTTGCAGAACTGGACTGAAAACAACAAACTGTAGGATATGCTTGTATGTTTGTTTCCTAGACCTATTGCAATGGAGAACCCTGTATGCACATTTTTCCATGTTCAGCGCTTTGATATTTTGAAGTGCGAGTATAGAGGTGGAAAACAGAGAGACTATTTTTTATATTAATGCTTGAGACTCTTCATTTTCCAAATACTAGAGAGAAACCATGGATATGATATCAGCTGAGCAGTAATTTGAGAGGTTGACAAAGTAATGTGTCCTGTTATCTCTGTGGTGTTCACAAAAACTCCTGTGATGCCACACAGAAGGTTTTGAAGCTAAGCAGAAGGTTTTGAAGCTAATGAAAGATGTTGATTCTGCTTTTGTCAGTAGGACACCACTGTTCAGGGTTGAAAGGGCCCTGGACAGAGGTCAGTAACACTCACATAGCAAATTCTGCACCTCATTCTTAGAAGTTGTTTGGTATTTTCTGTGTGCCCCACACAGAGGCTGCTGCTAGGTGCACCACCGCCCTGCTAAATTCGTGATGGGAGCAGTGGAAATTGCTGACCTGAATGAGCAGGGTGGGATTGTGCTTAAAGGCTGCAATTTTGTTTACAATAAGCAAATACAGTTAATGCACAGAACACACAGACCTGCAAGGGAAGTTTTGCAAAGCGCTGTGTGGTGCTAAGTATGCCTTTTGGATATAAGTTCTCCATATTCTTAGTCTTTAAAGTGTTAATTTATTGTTTTTGTTAATGGAGAGATGTCAACTCTGTAAGTCTGTTGAAATTTGCTGGGAGAGCTCATGCTGTACAAGTGCTTTAAAATTATCTTACCAGGTAAAAGCGCTTCTACAGGATTTTTTTGTTTTCTTTCTCTTTGATAGGTTTGTTTGGGGTTTCATTAACTTTTAGGGTGTGCATTTGTGTACATTTCACTCTGGTTTATTATTGACAAATTCTGTCCCCAGCAGTTTTGTCTCCACCTGAGTTGAAACCAGGTGAGTTGAAGCTGTTGAGTTGCAAAGCAGGCAAGAACCACTCATTGTTCATAGTCTCTCATGAGGAGACACCAGGCATGTGGGATGCCACCAGTGACATGGGTTTGATGTCATTATTTGTTGTTGGGTTTAAGTATGTAGGAGAGGAAGCAATGAAGTTCCCTGGAGGCAAAATATTGCCATCGTGGGGAGGGACAGTGGTTGCTTGGTTTGGCTTTGAGTTGTTTCCTTTAAACAAAGTTCCACTATTCTTTATAATTAATGGTGGAGGTTACAGTGTAGAGAGAAAAAGTGCTGTGTTGTCTTCATGCACAGGATAGGAATGGTTGGACTCGATGATCCGGTGGGTCTCTTCCAACCTGGTGATTCTATGATCTTTGAGCAGTGGTAGCTGAAAAGCAAACAGGCTTCCTTCCTCCCAGGTATTTAAATACATCCAGACTAACCTTTTAGCCAAAGACTTGAATTCATTTTCGACCTAGAACCTCCTGGCAGTTTGGACCTTCCTCACATTTGCTTGAACCTTGGCTCAGTATAGGAACAGGTCCTTTCCTAGGAGAGAAATGTTGGAGAGCTGGGAGATGCACTTTGCTCTGTGAGCACAATCTAACAAAGGAAGGTGTGAGCCCTGCAGGCCACACCTGGACACACCTGGCTGTGTCCTATGGCAGGATGAGCTCAAGGAGGTGTGTGGGCAAGGCTATCAAAGAGGATATAGATGGAGCAAACCCCCACTGGCCCAGGTGGGGCCAAACATACCAAACACCTCTGTGACTAAGTCACATGGGCTTCTCCAGGCTTTGCTGCCCTTTCCTAACCTCTGCTGTTCACACGCATTTTCAAAAATGCAGCCCTGAGAATTTATTGACCGGTGGGAAACAGAAAGGTGTTTCAAGGCAAACAAAACTGATGTTAAGAGCAGCCCGTTCTGACCAAGCTGTATAGGAATCTACTGCTAATAGATTCTAAAAATAAACCAGGTTCTTAGAATCATAGACTCATAGAATCATCAGGTTGGAAGAGACGCATCAGATCATCGAGTCCAACCATTCCTATCAAACACTAAACCATGTCCCTCAGGACCTCATCTACCCGTGCCTTAAACACCTCCAGGGAAGGTGAAATGTTCTTGGTCCAGAACATAGAACACTGTCCTACGGTGTTATCAGACCGTTAATTCTGCCCGTCTGGCATCATCAGTGTTTGGGATCTGATATTTCAAAGCAAGTTTCTTCCCAACTCCAGGCTACTTTCTACTCTGCAGTGGAAGGGCACTGTATACAGTTACAGGATCATGATCCAAATTCTCTTCAAGGATCTGATGCTCTTTAAACAACAGGCTGAGTGGCACACCCTAGGACATCTAATAACTTTCTGGAACGTGTCCTCATTTTCTTACAAATTCTCTCAGCAGTCTTTGGCATATGCTCCAAGTTTCCAAGAATCCAGGGCAGTAATTTATTGTAGGGAAGGTGAATAAGCTTCACGCAAACAGTAAGAAATCCAAGTGACAGCTTTAAATGTTTGTTTTGTTCTTCTTCAAATATGGGAAATGCTGCTCCGATATTTTAAGTCCACAGATTCTGAGAGTGTCACTTATTTTGTTGACCCTGAGTGAGAGCGACCTAGCACTGTATTTAACTAAAACAAGTTTTCCAGCTTGATTGTTGTTTTTAGTCTTAAAAGTCTTTAAAGTTTTACTTCATTGTATTTGTTTTTCTTTTAATGGTGCTGAGAGCTAATTCTGTTAAGTAAAAGAATAAGTAGGACAAATAAAGGTGAGTGGATACCTGAAATAATAAGGTTTGTCCTGCAGATGTTTAAGGTGCCTTATATGTTAAGCTGTACCTGACAGCTACAAATGCTGAGACCATCTGAAAATCAGACCTCCTGCTAAAGTGGGTTAGCACCTACTGAGGGATTTTACAAGGCAAGGACACCTTCTACTCATCTCAAGGAAAAAATTGTGGCCTTCGTAGGTCCAGATTTCATTACAGAGGCATAGTCCTCCTCCTCTGAAGAGTGAAAAAGTTGAGCTAATGTGAGGATGGGATGTAAGTGCTGGAAATAGCATTCCTGTGCCAAGTGATACAGTTCCTCATTTGGTTTGCCATGTGCCGATCTGACTGCCCTCGCCCTTGTCTGAATCCGGTTAACTGTTGGCACAGGTTGAATGCTTCCTGAGAACAAATCACTTTATTGTTCATGTCTGCTCAAGCACTGCCTTTTGGGAGCGTGGTTCGTGTTGGTAGCAAGAAGCAGGACCATTAGCACCAAATGAATTCTTTGTCAAGCAGCATGTCTCGCTGAAATTTTTAGCCTTTTCTCCATCTGCTTTCTCCCTGGATCGAATTTGCAGTATCCTAATGGGCTGCCTCCTATTAAGCAGATGACTTGTTGGGGGTGGGGGGGCGTTGTTAACTCAGCGGATCGTGACCTACCATGATTTTCCACAAAACTGGCTCTTTTCTTTTTCCTCCTCTTCCAAGTGAGCAACTGGGAACTGAAATGAGGCAGCTCTGGGGCTGACAAAACCAATTTTGTTTCTATTAAGCCCCTTCCATCCTCAGGCCCTGTGGAAACTGGGCTGTCTGAAAGAGCCAAAATTTCCATCCTGAGTAACTGTACCAAAGGTCCATGCCAGGGAACTCCTAGCCAGGAGCCACCGCCTCAGGGAGTGATCCACAGGTACAATGGCATCTCTCAGGGGTGCCACCACTCCATACCTCAGCAATATCGGTGACAACAGCTGTCACTGTCCTGTTCCTACCTGAATCCAGGGATGGAGACTGCCCAAAGCGGCTCCACCAGTGTAACCACACTGCAAATGGAGCTAATCAACATCAGCACTTATGTGACACGAGCAGGTTGGCCCATAACTACAGCTTTTAGGCCCTATCACAACACACAGTAACAGCAAGAGGACAAGAAGGATGTTGAGGCTCTGGAGCAAGTCCAGAGAAGAGCGACAAGGCTGGTGAAGGGGCTGGAGAACAGAACCTATGAGGAGCGGCTGAGAGAGCTGGGGTTGTTTAGCCTAGAGAAGAGGAGGCTGAGAGGAGACCTCATTACTCTCTACAAGTACCTGAAAGGAGGTTGTAGAGAGGAGGGAGCTGGGCTCTTCTGCCAAGGGACAGGGGACAGGACAAGAGGGAATGGCCTCAAGCTCCGCCAGGGGAGATTTAGGCTGGAGATTAGGAGGAGGTTTTTCACAGAAGGGGTCATTGGCCGTTGGAATAGACTGCCCAGGGAGGTGGTTGATTCCCCTTCCCTGGAGGTGTTTAAGGGACGGGTGGATGAGGTGCTGAGGGACTTGGTTTAGTGTTTGATAGGAATGGTTGGACTAGAAGATCTGATGGGTCCCTTCCAGCCTGGTTGTTCTATGATTCTATGAATTGGTCTGGTTGAATTTCCAGTCCTATGTACACAAGGTTGACCCGAAGATTAGTGTCATCTTCTCACTCAAATTCAGGACCTGATTTTTGTGGAGCATGGTTCCCTGTTTGTGCAGAATGAGAGAGGTAATTTACTTTTGATTGATTTTCTACATAGATTAAAAACTTGGGGTAGACACATGGCTCTTTCCTGTACCACGCTTTAAAACCTCAGTGTGCAGGGGCATTGAGAGAACATTGTAAGACTTTTTCTCTCTGACCTTTTTATCCTCTTCACTCTGAAGATGCAGGGGGTGAGGATGCAGATCTATACAAAGTAGGATGAGGTAGGTCTAAGCAATCGTGAACCTCCACAAATCTCGTTGGGGCTTCCAGGGTCCTCTGAAACCTCCTTTACAGCAACTGAAGCAGAAGTAGGAGTGTTAGAAATTGTATGTCACTTCCCAAGTCACCCAGAAATGGCAGCAATGAGAACTGACTTCATCTTGAGTCCCAGCAGAGTGTCTTGGGCTCCTGGATCAATTGTGTTCATGCATGGGGCAGAGACCAAGGCTTTTAAACCAAAACCAACCCAGGTGATCTTCATATTTCATGTAACAATAACATGTTTGTACCTGCTGACTCCAATCTGAAAAAAAAAGAGATATCCTTACTCTAAGTCTCATTATTTTGATCTCATTAGCAACAAGAAATGAAAATAATGTCCCTCAGCTGCTGTGAGGAGGCAGCTAGTTTTCCGCAAGCCTTCTCTCTTTGGTGGCAGCAGGGAGTGGTTCTAGCCTTCATGGAAAGCTGATTATCGTGTTCAGGTGACTAAATGTGGAGTTTCAAAAGAATTCGCCTCTCCTCTCAGTGCACGCATAAAAATCTGGCCCTTTATCCTGCAGCAGTGGCCTCTCTGAAGAGTGTCCGTGTAGTTTCCTGTCTCTGCGCTTCCTTCCCTTCCTCAAACGCTTTGTTTTGTTTAAGGGACATCACCTTATTCCATAGGGTTGGATCATGTTTGTTCATTACAGAGACAAAGCAAGCTCTGAAAAGTGCTTATCCCAGGCTGGAACTCTCCAAAAATTGGCTGGATATTTGCTGCTTGTTGGCTGTAGCCCCTTTCACCTGGACCACAGCCTCTTTCTGCAGTACAGACCTGATCCCATAGGAGAGCTTTTCCCATCTCTTCTACTGTGCAGGAATCTCCTTCCTTTTGTGCCAGAGTTGATTAAATCTCTCATTAGCTTTACCTTCTGACTTCTGACGCTAGTACTTTATGCAAAACCACTTCCTAATGAGAACAGTTTAGGGCAAATCAGCCACTCAAGTGTTACCAAGGGTGAGATCTCAGTGTTTCATTAGGTACCTCTCAGTCCATTCCTGGGCAGGGGGAATGGCACAGGGGGTTGCTAGATGAACTGCCCCAATATTTTGCCTTTTTCTCACAACAGCGGCTCTTGCGTTGAGCAAAGCAGTTAAGCCGCAGGCTGCCTTGTCTTCTGTGAAGCTGACCGATCCTGCTGCTTGGCATGGCTACTGCTCTCGCCCACGTGTTTCTTTGAATGACCTTCCTCTGGGCTGTGAGTGTGGTTTGTACTGGGAATACCCTGTCCTTGCTAGAAAAGCAACTCCTGGGGGAAATACGTCCTTGCTTAGGTGCGTAGAGGGAGTGTTATCGCCGTGACCTTAGGACTGTGCGGTGGGTTAGCCCTGGTGGACAGCTCAGCAGTGGGATGGAGGGAGAAGCAGAAGAGTAAAAGTGAGAAAACACATGGATTGAGATAAAGACACTTCAACAGGCAAAACAAAAGCTCTGTGCACCAGCAAAGCAAAATAAGGAATTCATTCACTGCTTCCCTCGGGCAGGCAGGTGTTCAGCCATTTCCAGGAAAGCAGGAACATTGACTTCATCATGCATAACGGTTATTTGGGAAGACAGGCGCTGTAACTCCTTCCTTCCCCCAGTTTTTATTGCTGAGCACAACATGGCATCATCTGGGGTGTCTCTTTGGTCAGCTGGGATCAGCTGTCCCTGCTCTGCCCCCTTCCAGCTTCTTGTGCACCCCCAGCCAGCTTGCTGCTGGAGCATCCTGAGAAACAGCGGCAGCCTTCGCTTTGTGTAAGCAACAACTCAAACATCCCTGCCTTATCAGCGCTGTTTTGCTCCCAGATCCAAAACAGAGCACCATACCAGCTACTATGGAGAAAATTAACTCCATCCCAGCCACAACCAGGACAGGTTGTACTCAGCACTGGTGAGGCCGCTCCTTGAATACTGTGTCCAGTTCTGGACCCCTCACCACAAGAAGGATGTTGAGGCTCTGGAGAAAGTCCAGAGAAGAGCCACAAAGCTGGTAAAGGGGCTGGAGAACAGGCCCTATGAGGAGCGGCTGAGAGAGCTGGGGGTGTTTAGCCTGGAGAAGAGGAGGCTGAGGGGAGACCTCATTACTCTCTACAACTACCTGAAAGGAGGTTGTAGAGAGGAGGGAGCTGGGCTCTTCTCCCAAGTGCCAGGGGACAGGACAAGAGGGAATGGCCTCAATCTCCACCAGGGGAGATTTAGGCTGGAGATTAGGAGGAAGTTTTTCACACAGAGGGTCATTGGCCGTTGGAATAGACTGCCCAGGGAGGTGGTTGATTCACCTTCCCTGGCGGTGTTTAAGGCACGGGTAGATGAGGTCTTGAGGGACTTGGTTTAGTGTTTGATAGGAATGATTGGACTAGAAGATCCGATGGGTCCCTTCCAACCTGGTTGTTCTATGATTCTATGATTCTAAGATGTGGGAGAGACTCTCCTGAGCCCATCTGTGCTCCAGGGGAACTGTGGGGATGGCAGCAGGGGTTGGTGTAGGGCTGGCACCCAGTTACTAGACACAAGTCAGTTGTAGAGAGAGTAAAAACCAGGATTTCCTTAACACTTGGGGCAGCATCTGAGAGCATCTGCTTGAAAGGAGTGAGGCTGTGGGTCATCTGCTTCATCTTCAGGGAGTTCCCACCAGGCACCTTTAAACTCCCATTGTGGACAGGAGGGACAGTTACACAATAGCCCTGTGGTACTGTGGATGGGGACTGGGATGGGGTCTTTATGCTTCCAGCTGTAGGGAACTCCAGGTAAGCTTTTAGAATTATAGAATCACCAGGTTGGAAGAGACCCACTGGATCATCTAGTCCAACCATTCCTATCAAACACTAAACCAAGTCCCTCAAGACCTCATCCACCTGTGCCTTAAACACCTCCAGGGAAGGTGACTCAACCCCCTCCCTGGGCAGCCTGTTCCAGTGCTCAATGACCCTTTCTGTGAAAATTTTTTTCCTAGTGTCCAGCCTGAACCTCCCCTGGTGGAGCTTGAAGCCATTTTCTCCAGCATTTCTGCTCTGTGGATCATTCCCTTGTGCAGTGGGACTGGATCAAAGAGAGCAAAACTGTACTGAGCGGTGATGGTCTCTTTTTGCTGGTTCAGCAAAGGTTCCTGCTTGTGCAAGAGCTCTTCCTAGTCAGGTTGCTGCTGCCTGACTGTGCCTGAGCTGTTACAGGCTCATTTTCAGGCCTAAGGAGCAACACATGAGGTTTTTAATCATGAAGAGCTTTTCTTATGTCTTCTCATAAATGATGTAATAGAGCAGCGACTGCCCCAAACTGCTGCTGTGCCCGGCTTTCTCTGCAGACTTTTGCTCGGAAACAGAAGGAAGGAGAAACCTAAGAAGGTAAAGGCTCTAGTTTGCTAATTACCACCAGGTTGATGAGAAAGCTTTGTTTCAGCCTGGTATATCACCCAGTGCTGTTTTTACACACTGATTCACTTACTGCAGCTCAGATCTGGAGTTTGACCACTTTGTCTATATACACATTGACCTTTGTCTATATTCACTAATTATCTAAATTGCTCTTAACTATGGAGAAGGTTATATGGTAGTCCATGTGCAGTAAGCACTGAATCAATATGAAATTGAGAAGTCGAGGTGGTTCTTGACAACGCTGGGACAGGGAAGGGAAACTTTGCTACCACACCCACTTTCAGGCCTCCTTGAACATCACAAAGAAGTTGAGAAATACCTTTGTGGCTCTAGTGCAGGGTGATTACCTCAAATGCCAATATAGTAGCTTAAAAATTCCTCCTTATTCTAACACTTCCCAGGCCGAAAGAGCTTTGTACCTGCTGCAGGGTAGATGGGGAGGGCCAAGAGACAGAGGAGGGGAGATGCTGAGCTGGGCAGCTGCTGAGTCTTGCTGGCATGAGCTGGGGCATGGCAGGGTTCTGGGTAGGAGCGCTGCAAAGATGGAGAGAGTGAGTTTTAGGGGATAGTTCTGCTTTAATCCTTATTATTTAACCTGAGGATCCCATGTGGTGCTGGTAAGGGGTGATTGTTGCTACCCCTTGGTGTTGCCATGTGTGTTCTTACAGTTGTGCAAGTTTGTTTGTGCACGGCGAAGGTGCAAGGCTTGCTCCGCACATGGGGAAGGGGCAACCAGGGCTGCTCTGGGAGACCTGCAGAGCTGTGCAGCTGGAGATTGTCGGCAAACTTAAAATGTTAACACGATCAATACTAGCTTACCCTTAGTTCCTCTTCCAGGCGCAGTTTGAAGCTGGTGTATTGCTATCTAGAACTAGATTTTGTTTGTCAGGGTCATAGAACAACCAGGTTGGAAGACACTCACCAGATCATTGAGTCCAACCATTCCTATCAAACACTAACCCATGTCCCTCAGCACTTTGTCCACCTGTGCCTTAAACACCTCCAGGGAAGGTGAATCAACCACTTCCCTGGGCAGCCTGTTCCAGTGCTCAATGACCCTTTCTGTGAAAATTTTTTTCCTAATGTCCAGTCTAAACCTCCCCTGGTGGAGCTTGAGGCCATTCCCTCTTGTCCTGTCTCCTGTCACTTGGGAGAAGAGCCCAGCTCTCTCCTCTCTACAACCTCCTTTCAGGTAGCTGGAGAGAGCAATGAGGTCTCCTCTCAGCCTCCTCTTCTTTAGGCTAAACACCCCCAAGCTCTCTGGGGATAACTGTGTCTCCTCCACTGGCTCCTGTAACCTCTTAATTTGACAGTGAAATTGTAGAATTTCTGATGCTGTGACTGCTTAAACTCGGCCCGTGCTGTACGTGCATTGGCTCCGAGCTTTTCCATGGAATACAGCTTTTCCTCCACATCCCCTTGACCATACAACCCACAGGGAAGGTTGGGTCTGCATCCACCCAGCCCCAGTTTTTCCTTTGTTAAACCACCCACAGCTACTGGGGTGCAAAATAAATAGTGCAACACCTCCTTGCGAGGGCTAAGACACCTTCCTTCTGCTCACACCTGAATTCCATTTTCTCCAGTGTTGATGTAGGCAGCATCTGTTGCTTCAGAGCATTTGCCAGATATTACTCAGGCAATTTATTCTTGTACAAAGGGTTCGAGCAGGTTAGAGCTGTCGGGCTTCACCGTGTGGGAATCACTGACAAATAAAAGCTTCATAAATACTATGTACATTCTTCTGCCTCACCCTTTCCTCCACACATCTATCAGTTCCTTTTCCAGATTATTGAGAAAAGAATATCTGTGTTTCTTGGGTGTGAAAGTTATTGGTTCTCCCTTCGCCAGCAATAAAGATAATTTTGCTGGCAGCGTTGCAGCTCGGCCTGAGGCTCTGCCACTGAAAGGCTGATCCCAAAGCTAAAGGGAGCAGTGGAGATACTGGCCCAGCCGTGAGCATCTAGTGGGTGCCTCCTGCTCTCTCCAGCAGACTGGGACCCACCTGGGATGAGGGATGAGGCCAGGATGGAGCTGCAGGTAGGGCTTCCCTCTCCCCATGCCCACCCCAGCCCCTGGTGCCCTGCAGGATTGTGCACTGTACGTTTGCCCTCTTCTGCAATACTAGGCCTGAGAATCATAGAATCATAGAACAACCAGGTTGGAAGAGACCCATCGGATCATCGAGTCCAACCGTTCCTATCAAACACTAAACCATGTCCCTCAGGACCAGTACACGTTTAATCCTTATCCATGAACCATTCCCACTTGGCATGATAACATCCAGCTAACTCTGCCCCACACGGTGGGTTTCCTCCTCCCCTCACTCGCTGTGCTCAGGGAGTGATGGGACTGATCCTCCTGCTCCTTAGCAAACCAGGGGACGATGGAAAGACAGTAAGGAGGAAAGGAGTGGGGAAAAAAAAGCTTCGCCAGGTGTTTCCACCACAGCTTTGCTCTCTGCTCTGAGGCAGCGAGGATGCTGTAATTGTTGGGGGTTGGTGATGAGCTGTGTCCTTCCCTGTGCTGGAGCTGTGGGACAATTGCCACTGATCCCAGGGCTCTATGTTCTCCATGCGCTGGTGAATTGACCTTGTGGCCAGGAGAGTGGCTGCTGGGTGGCCTTGCCCAGATCAAGCACAACTGACAAACCCTCATCCTTCTCTCTAGGCCTAGAAAATACAACTGCTGTGGCAGTTTTGGCAGTTTCGCTGGAGGTACAAGCTGACTTTGCTACCGAAACCTGGCAACCCCCCTGCCCCAGAGGGGAGGGTGGCTGTGAGGCACATCTCAACCCTTCAGACACCAAATTCCTCCTGCCAAGGTTTTGAGATTTCTTGGCTTCTGGAAGAGAACAAACAAGCCTGGCCCCAGGACAAGAGGGAATGGCCTCAAGCTCCACCAGGGGAGGTTTAGGCTGGAGATTAGGAGGAAGTTTTTCACACAGAGGGTCATTGGGCACTGGAACAGGCTGCCCAGGGAGGTGGTTGATTCACCTTCCCTGGAGGTGTTTAAGGGACAGGTAGATGAGGTGCTGAGGGACATGGTTTAGTGTTTGATAGGAATGGTTGGACTCGATGATCCCATGGGTCTCTTCCAACCTGGTTGTTCTATGGTTCTATGATTCTCTGCCCCGACAGCAGCCAGAGCCCTGCTGCTCAGAGGCACTTTGATAAGGAAAAGGTTCCTGGCAGGTTTCATATGTTGGAGCCAAGAATGGTCCCATTAGGAGCCCACGATCCTTTTTTTAGTTTTCAAATGCATCTTTTTTTTTTTTTTTTTCAAACTGCTGGTCATTACTCAAAGGGACGTGAGCTGCGAGTCCACCCCAGCCACTCGACTGCCCCGTCCTGGCTCAGCTTATGCTGGGAAGAGCTTTTTGCCATGAAAGCCGCTCTCTTAGCGCGAGTGTCTCCCCTTGGCCGGCAGCCTGTGCCGGCAGCAGGCAGGGAGGGGGCTCGGCGCGGCGTGGGGAAGAGTGGGGCAGTGTTTGGGGCCCAGAGCTGCTGAAAGGGCTCAGTGTGTGCCGAGCGTGAGTCACCCGGGCTGGAGGGCAGCTGGGAGCCTTCGGAGGAGAGCAGGAGAGCCACCGCAGGAAAAGGCAGCGAAATGAATATCATTAGTGTGGAGTGGAGGCAGAAAAAGGGACTGAGGGAAGAGGGAGGTCAGGAGGCAGCGTTTAACAGGGATGGAGGGATTTGGGGGACCCTCGTGTCACACCCGTGTGTGTATGTGTGTGGTCAGGGTTAGGAACAGTCCCTCAGGCACATCACATCCTTCACATGATTCTGCTGAAACAAAGCCCAGGGAAGGAGTGGAAGGCTTTGTGAGGTCCTCAAGACAAGGAGCTGCCTTGTAACAGCCTTTGCTGCCCCAAGTACTGACTTGCAGGGCTGCTGCTCCAACCCAGGCTGGTGTGAAACAGCCCTGGAACCGCTGGTTTTCTTTGGCCGCGGCTCAGGCTCAGTTTGGCTGGGTGCTTCCCGGCCTGGCTGACACAGTCAGGTCTCCTTCGAGCTGTTCCAGCCCTTTATTCATCCGCAACATCATCTCCCAATCCACAGGGACGTCACGTTCTGTGGCAGACCCAGGAGGTGACCTGTCCTCTCCTGGAGCAAGGGACATTGCTGGTGGCTCTCTGCCAGCCCCTAAATGGACCATGGATGTTGAGGCTCTGGAGTAAGTCCAGAGAAGAGCAACAAAGCTGGTGAAGGGGCTGGAGAACAGGCCCTGTGAGGAGCGGCTGAGAGAGCTGGGGGTGTTTAGCCTGGAGAAGAGGAGGCTGAGAGGAGACCTCATTACTCTCTACAACTACCTGAAAGGAGGTTGTGGAGAGGAGGGAGCTGGGCTCTTCTCCCAAGGGACAGGGGACAGGACAAGAGGGAATGTCCTCAAGCTCCACCAGGGGAGATTTAGGCTGGAGATTAGGAGGAAGTTTTTCACACAGAGGGTCATTGGGCACAGGACTAGGCTGCCCAGGGAGGTGGTTGATTCCCCTTCCCTGGAGGTGTTTAAGGGACGGGTGGATGAGGTCTTGAGGGACTTGGTTTAGTGTTTAATAGGAATGGTTGGACTAGATGATCCGATGGGTCTCTTCCAACCTGGTTGTTCTATGATTCTATGATTCTATGATGACATCCCAACCAGGATCTGCACCTGGCTACATGTGGGATAAGAAACAAGGAGGATTTTATGGGTTAGATTGAACATAAGCACGTGTGAGAGGGTCTGAATGCATCTCAGATACAAACAGGATGCACATAAGGGGTGACAGCACCCAGAGAGGTCTCCCATGATGTGTCAGAGGGTTAGCTGTGTCCTACTATCTTCCAGCAATTCTGATGCAAGACAACAGCACCTGCACAAGAGAAGAGACCCCTTGGGTCTCAACTCATAGAATCATAGAATCGTAGAATCATAGAACAACCAGGTTGGAAGGGACCCATTGGATAATCTAGTCCAACTATTCCTATCAAACACTAAACCAAGTCCCTCAAGACCTCATCCACCCGTCCCTTAAACACCTCCAGGGAAGGTGAATCAACCACCTCCCTGGGCAGCCTATTCCAATGACCCTTTCCATGAAAAACTTCCTCCTAAACGTGACGGGGAGCATGGTGTGATGATACAAATGGGCTGTAAGGCCCCATGAGAGCCATCAGTTTGTTCCTCCACCCTGCGGCAGGATCTGATTTCCCACGGTGAGGCAGGGATCAGCCCTGCAGCAATGTCTGGAGCCTCCCCAGACCGAGATGCTAGGAACATCAGAGTCACCAGAGTCAGGGCCGCGTGGCAGAGGCATCATCCCAACAGAAGGCACGACCTGCTGTGAATCAGGGATGGAGCTGGATCCATGCATTAACTCACTGGCCATCTCAGCCCACAGCATGACTTCACCGTCGGGTGAACATCCCACCATGGAAACCAAACCTCAGGAATGCGGCTGGGTGTGCCGGCTCTCTTCGGCTCTCTTGAGGGCTCTCGCACGGCTAAAATACTCCCAGCCTAGCAAACTGCGGTTGCTTCTTTGCCCACTGGCTCCCTGAGGTGGGCAGAGGAGTGATGCCCATGCAAGGGTCTCCCCCTGTGCTGAGCAGGTGCCTATCCTGGGGTAGAATCATAGAATCATAGAACAACCAGGTTGGAAGAGACCCATCGGATCATTGAGTCCAACCATTCCTATCAAACACTAAACCATGTCCCTCAGGACCTCATCTACCTGTGCCTTACACACCTCCAGGGAAAGGTAGCACCTTGGGTGCCGCCTTCTCTTCATGTGTGCGCAGAAGCGAGGAGCTTGGCCATGTCGTAGATCCACTAGCCTCAGCCGAGGTGGGGGACATTCATAACATCGTGTCTTCTTTCTCCTTCTCTCCATCTCTTTCTGGAGACAGACCCATCAGTGGCTGTAGCAGAGCCTGGGTTTTGGCACAGGCGATGAGCAGTGATTAATGACAAGCAGAGCCATAGAGCCAGGGATGTCTGAGTCGCCTCTGCCTCCCTCCTAAACCAACTTGGCCGAAAAAAAGGCTAACATGAGCATTTCTACGTCTGCCAGTCCGGCTGGGGCCCTGGTCGGAGCTCAGGGTCTCAGCAAGCGCGTGCTGCACCAGGGACGTGTGTTTTTCCACTTGGGCTGGAGAGGGGCTGTGGGCAGGCAGCCGCCAGGCTCAGGTGACTCTTGAACTGCCCTTTCCATCTCTCTAATGAAAGACATCATCAGCACTCCTCCGCCTGATGGAAAACCCTTCACCGTGCAGCTCATGGCTTCTCCGTCTGTGCCAGCCCCCGAGGCAGCAAGGCTTCCCAGGGCTGATCCATCTGATCCAGTCAGAGTCCGATCCATCCCAGGCTGGGGTTGGGAGAGCCAATTCTGAGCGAAGATGCCCGGCCAGGCCTTTTTTTCAGTCTGTGCCCCTGGCCATCTGCAAGGATGAGCATAGAATCATAGAATCACCAGGTTGGAAGAGACCCACTGGATCATTGAGTCCAACCATTCCTATCAAACACTAAACCATGTCCCTCAGCACCTTGTCCACCTGTGCCTTAAACACCTCCAGGGAAGTCAGCAGAGCTGCCAGCGTCAGTGCTGCTGTGATGCTGCTTTCCCAGCCCTCCAGCCTAGAAACTTCTCCCTCCTGGTTGCTTCTCTTCCATCTTTGCTCTTCGGGAGGGTTTGGGATGCGCGTTGTCCCCTCCAGGAGCAGGGCTGGTCCTTCCCTTCCCCTCCTGGAGCCAAGTGCACCAACACCCTCGTCATAGAATCATAGAACAACCAGGTTGGAAGGGACCCATCGGATCATCGAGTCCAACCATTCCTATCAAACACTAAACCATGTCCCTCAGCACCTCATCTACCTGTGCCTTAAACACCTCCAGGGAAGGTGACTCAACCACCTCCCTGGGCAGCCTATTCCAATCTATATAGATCCCTCCTTTCCGAGTCTGGGCAGCACAAATCTCTTCTCTCAGTCCCATGTTCCCATCGCTCTTGCCTTTCTCCATCCTCACAGGCTTGTTTTCTTCAGTACTTGGATACTATCCTGCCACGGGTTTGTGGGACAAACCCAGCCCCTGGGGCTTTCTGCATGAGGCTGTACAGACTGAGTAGAGTGGGGAAACTGAGGTACAGTGGGGTGAGCACCTCTCGCAGGGGGCACTCTGTACCGGGAGAGACGAGCCAGGGCCTCTGGCTCGTTCTGTCTGACCACAAGGCTGTTTGCATCATGCCACAAGGCCAGACCCACCAGCCATTTGCTCCCCTCATACCCACTGCTGGAGCCGCAGCATCAGGCTCCCCTGTTCCTTTGGGAAGAGAAATGTTTTCCCTTTCCCCTCCCTTCCCTGCCTGCCAGCATGAGTCCGGTTTCCCCTGCACGCTGCCGCCAAGTGCCTCTGGAACCACTGGAAAATGCATAAAAGGCTTGGGCAAGGCTTCGGCAGGGGTAACTAGCAGTCACATCTGGATCCAGCTGCTGATTTAAAGCCACAGCATGGGAACACCAGGCTCTGAAGGAGCCTCGGGCATCCCAGAGGAACACACCCCCTGGGGAGAGGGGACAACGCCCCTGCCAGGCAGCAGCCCCGAAGCTGGAGAGGAACCCTTTTTGCTGGGGAAACTGAGGAAGGGGGAGTCCAACTCAGCAAACCCTTGTGTGAATCCAGCCCTGGAGGTTTGCTGAGCCTTTCTCCTTGCCCTGCTCCTGTGGCTCCTGGCAGAAAGGCCAGGACGGCGCTTCCCTGCCAGCCCGAGCTCGCATCTCACCTGGAGACGTGGTTGCGACAGCTTCGCCTCCACTGCTGCCACTGGGCCACCACCCCGTCCCCAGCATTGCAGCTGCGTGGTGTGGCCATCACCTTGCAAAGCAGCTTCCCCTCTTCCCCTGTTTTGGAAGGAATCAAATCCCAGAGGGTTGATTCCAAGCAGGGAAGCAGGATTTTAGGGACCTAAACAGGCTGGAGCGCTGGGCAGTGTCCAATGGGATGAGGTTTAACACGGCCAAATGCCGGGTCCTGCATTTGGGGCACAACAACCCTATGCAGAGCTACAGACTGGGAGAAGCCTGGCTGGAAAACTGCCAGGAGGAGAAGGACCTGGGGGTGTTGGTCGACAGCCGACTGAACATGAGCCAGCAGTGTGCCCAGGTGGCCAAGAAGGCCAATGGTATCCTGGCTTGGATCAGAAATGGTGTGACCAGCAGGTCCGGGGAGGTGATTCTCCCTCTGTACTCAGCACTGGTGAAGCCGCTCCTTGAATCCTGTGTTCAGTTCTGGGCCCCTCAGCACAAGAAGGATGTTGAGGCTCTGGAGCGAGTCCAGAGAAGAGCAACAAAGCTGGTGAAGGGGCTGGAGAACAGGCCCTATGAGGAGCGACTGAGAGAGCTGGGGGTGTTTATCCTGGAGAAGAGGAGGCTGAGAGGAGACCTCATTACTCTCTACAACTACCTGAAGGGAGGTTGTAGAGAGGAGGGAGCTGGGCTCTTCTCCCAAGGGACAGGGGACAGGACAAGAGGGAATGGCCTCAAGCTCCACCAGGGGAGATTTAGGCTAGAGATTAGGAGGAAGTTTTTCACAGAAAGGGTCATTGGGCATTGGACTAGGCTGCCCAGGGAGGTGGTTGATTCCCCTTCCCTGGAGGTGTTTAAGGCACAGGTGGATGAGGTCTTGAGGGACATGGTTTAGTGTTTGATAGGAATGGTTGGACTAGAAGATCCGATGGGTCCCTTCCAACCTGGTTGTTCTATGATTCTATGATTTGCTTTCAGTTGTGGCTTGAGGTGTTTCAGCAGCCTCTGGCGTTTCAGTGTGTGCTGCGGAGGCCGATGGAGCAGGAGGCTTTGGGAAGGCAGAAACCCTCTCCCGGTTCTGCCCTAGTTGCCAGCACAGCCCCACTCTGTCAGAGGGATATCTGGGGCAGGAATGTCTGCAAGGTCCTGGGTTTAATGTGTATAGCAACCTAGTCCATGTTTGGGGTTTGGTTCCTGGCCCCGTTAACGACGAGCAAGCAGAAAGGGCTTCCTGTGAGGGTGGATTGTCCTTCCTTGCATCCCACATCAAACCTGACTGGCTCGTGACGTCAATCCCCGCTTCCAAGCTGGTGGTGTTCTCTCAGCAATAAATCAGGGTAATAATCAATCCCAACTGCCCGTGGGGCATTCGTGGAGCAAGGGCTGAGGTGGAGGCGGCACTGGTCCCAGGTTATAGCCCACAGCATCCCATATGGGAGCCGTGGGAAGGCTCCCAGGGTCACCCTCTACCTGCTGGCACAGCCCCAGAACCATTAAAGGTGATCACTAAAAAAAAAAAAAAAAAAAAAAAATGCAAAAAAGAACCTTCCCTGTCCTATCGCATCCAGGATGTTTGCCCATAAATGCATGCAAAGTCCTGACGTGGTGGTGCGAACCTGGCTCGGCTAAACACATAGTGACCTTGTTGGGGACAAAGCAGCCTCGGCCCCCACCTCCCACTCCAGAATGTGTGGCAGGTGAGTACCTCGAAGCAAGAAAAAAATTAAACGTGTGACTGTGCTGCCCGTCTCGGGTCAGGTCGAGCCCTTGGTCCTGCTCCAGGCACTCGGAGGTTTGGGGATGAGGGAGGGAGGGTGGCACTGACACAAGTGGCCGGGAGGTGTGAGAGCTGCTGGGAGAAGGGATGAGACTTTTTTTTCTGTCTATGTATAATTTGCCGGAACGGAAAGAAATCAGAAACAATGCAAAAAAAAAAAAAAAAAAAAGAAACCCCATAGCAAAGGAACCAGGACAACTTTTCCCAGTGAAACAAACCCCAAACCATCACTGGGAAAGCATTGGCTGGGTCAACCTGCCACAAGCCAGTCTTCTGGGATTACATAAACTTCAGAAAAAAAAAGCTCACTTCTTTCTTTGTAGCTATTTTTTTTATAAACCGTTTAAATTCGGGTCCACGTTGAAATGAAAAGAGGCTTCTTGAAGCAAAAAAAAGAATTGTGGTTTGCTTTGAGAACATCTAAATGAGCCACTTTGGTATCACCCTAGTCCTTGCCCTTTTCCCTGTGCCCCAAATGATGTCCTGCAGCTTCGTGAGATGCCAGCTTCAAATCATAGAATCATAGAACAACCAGGTTGGAAGAGACCCATCGGATCATCGAGTCCAACCGTTCCTATCAAATCCTTGTGTCCCCACAGGTTTGCTTGGCCAGCAGTGACACCAGAGTGCAAGGGGGGACACCAGGGTGCGAGGGGGGGACACCAGGGCGGGACACAGGCATGTGGCACTGGAACCAGCTGCCTCCAAATGGGTTTCAGAGCTGTGGAGCTGACAGCAAGAAGCCGATGTCGTCCCAGCCACGACTAGGGCGTCACTCAGGAGCGTCTGTGCGTTGCCATCCCCTTCTCCCTCCCTGTACAATGCAATGATAATGAACCAAAGTGCTATTATTTCTCACAAAGCCCCTGCCAGCTTTCACAGCCCCCAGAGCTCGGGGCACCTCAAAATGTCACCAGTACTACACAAGGCAAAGGAACTTGGCTTCCCCATACCCAGGACACCCACAGCTCTGCCACTGGGGCTAGACAGGCACTCAGTGCCTCTAAATTTCCATCTAGTGACTTTGGCCTCAAGCTCCACCAGGGGAGATTTACGCTGGAGATTAGGAGGAAGTTTTTCACACAGAGGGTCATTGGGCATTGGAATAGGCTGCCCAGGGAGGTGGTTGATTCCCCTTCCCTGGAGGTGTTTAAGGGACGGGTGGATGAGGTCTTGAGGGACTTGGTTTAGTGTTTGATAGGAATGGTTGGACTGGAAGATCCGATGGGTCCCTTCCAACCTGGTTGTTCCATGATTCTATGCTTCTAAATAAAGGAGCTGTAGCTAAGGAGGGGCAGAGCGACAGATCCAGGAGCTCTGCTGAAGGCAGGAGCAGGCAGGGACCTGGCAAAGCGATGCTGCCTTCAGCTCTGCTTTGGGGCAAACACAAAAATTCAGGTTTAGTTTTTTCAGGTTTTGCTCTCAACAGAGGGTTGTGGCTGCACAGGTAAAACCTGGAAGGAGGCGAGGAAAAGGTTTGTGGAGAAGGGCATTTTTTTTTTTTTAACACAGGCAGTTTATTTACATCTAGGCACAGGTAGATGAGGTGCTGAGGGACATGGTTTAGTGTTTGATAGGAATGGTTGGACTCGATGATCCGATGGGTCTCTTCCAACCTGGTTGTTCTATGATTCTATGATCTAACTATACATTATGAAAAGCTTTGGTCTAAAACTCAGTCACAGGAACAGAAAGTTGGCTGCCACCAGGAAGGGTCAAGCTGCTGCCACCAAACCCCAGAGCATTCAAACCTGATTCTGCACTCCTGGCTTGTTCTGCTCAGGTAAAGGGGAAGATCCCCATAGAGCAATGACTATAGGGTCAGACCTCCTTGTATAAAAACCCCCATAGCACAAAAGCTTAGGAGCAGGAGAAAAGGCTCTTCCAGGCCGGTCTCCTTCCAACAACTCTGTTCCCTACACACCGGGTGGCTCCCCAAGCTGCTGCCGCCCTCCCCTTCCCTTTTAAACAAACTCCCCACTTCCAGTTGGTGTTAGCCTTTGTCCTCTCCCAGGGTGAAACCAGAGAGCAGGAAAACTCGCATTTGTCCTCAACCTTTCTATGTAAGGATGAAACAAATGTACAAAAGGCTGTTTCAGCCTTAAGATTCAGCCTGGAAAGAGAAGCTGGTGGTGCCTGGGGTGCCTAGGACAGGGTTCTCTCTGTCACTAGCAGCCCCAGACCTGGCATTATTCATAGGCTCATAGAATAACCAGGTTGGAAGAGACCCATCGGATCATGGAGTCCAACCATCCCTATCAAACACATTCGAGTCTTGAATGAACAACAGAAGTAAAGCTTTGCAGACCCATCCTGCCCCAGGTCTGCAAGGATCTCGCACAGCAGGACCTGCCTCTTTCCTATACGAGGAGAGGTGGGAATGGGGTCTGCCTGCATAGAGAGGTTTGTTTGAGCCAAACCCCTGCACAGCAGCAGAGAAACATCCAGGAAATCCTCGCGCTCGCAGCCTGGCTGCTTTCCTGCGCGGAAGCAGCCGTTGGAGAGGCAGGAGACGGGGAGCGTGGTTGGCAGAGCTCCCTGACGCAGGTTGCCAGGAGCCCTCCTCGTCCCACGGCAGCGTCGCTGCCACGCGGAGCAGCGCCCGGGGCACCCTGCACCACGGCTGATGGAGAACCTGCTGACAAGGGATCCAGAGAGCCCTGGCAGCATCGCACGCCCACAGTATCTGGGCATCCCCTGCAGCTGCCGCAGCCACTCCAGGGCTGGTTTTGGGGTTTCAGTCTGGCTCACTGCGGCAGAGATGCCGCTGTCCCTGTCCCCATTGTGATCTTAGGGCACATTGCAAGGAGGAGACGGTGGCTGCGGTTTTGGGGCTCTGCTGTGCACAACCCTCTCTGCCTGTTTGGGAAGGGGGTGTGACAGGGTGTCTCCAGTGGGGTTCTTTACCATGAGCCCCTCTCTGCAGAATCATAGAATCATAGAACAACCAGGTTGGAAGAGACCCATCGGATCATCGAGTCCAACCATTCCTATCAAACACTAAACCATGTCCCTCAGCACCTCATCTACCTGTGCCTTAAACACCTCCAGGGAAGGGGAATCAACCACCTCCCTGGGCAGCCTATTCCAATGCCCAATGACCCTCTGTGTGAAAAACTTCCTCCTAAACTCCAGCCTAAATCTCCCCTGGCAGAGCTTGAGGCCATTCCCTCTTGTCCTGTCCCCTGTCACTTGGGAGAAGAGCCCAGCTCCCTCCTCTCTACAACCTCCTTTCAGGTATGTATAGAGAGCAGAAGTTTCTCTCGCACCCTTGCTGCAGCTGTATTGGCCTGGGGCATCCCATTGCCCCTTGAGAAGCAGCTTGAAGATCTTCGTTTCCTCTTAAATGTACCTTTTCAACTGAGGGTCATTTTCAGCCAAGAAAATAATCTGTTATCATTCCTAATGTCTCCCTTTTTTCAGTCCTCCCAGCCCCACCAGCTGCTTTGACCAACCATGAGGCCAGGCTGGGAAATGTGCAGGAAAGCCTCTGGGATCTTTCCTTTCCTGCCCAGCAGAGATATCCCAATCCCTTTCCCAGCACCCCCTTTGCATTTTGTGTGAGTGCCGACAGGCAGAGTCTCCCACAGCTCTCGCAACCACCCAGACACATTGTGCTTTTCGTGGCAAAAAGTTCTTCTCTTCTGAGGCTGGACAAGCGGAGAGACCCATGCAGCTTCTGCTACTCGAACAGCACTTGGCCCTGCTCCAAGAAATCCTCGAGTCCAGCTCAGTTTGGGGAGGAAAATTTCATTGCTTTCACCAGACCTGCTTCTCTCTCCTTATCTCACCTTATCGCTTTCCCACCGCAGCAGCTCAGCAGATGCCCTGCAGCTCCCCAGGAAACGTTTCCCAAACAGGCTGCACCAGCTCCGCAGCAACCCCACAGCCTTATCGCCACCAAAAGATTCCTACCACCTTCTCTGCTTTTTTACTCTTGTTCCCACTGCCCGCAGGGATGACTGGATCTGCTGAGCTCCTGGCCAGGAATGTCAGGGCTGGGAGATGCACAGAGGAAAGGATTCCAGGCTACTTTGAAGATCCACAATGAGTATCGGCTTGACTGGACTCATTTCATCCCTGTAGCAGAGGGAATGGCCTCAAGCTCCACCAGGGGAGGTTTAGGCTGGACATTAGGAAAAAAATTTTCACAGAAAGGGTCACTGGGCACTGGAACAGGCTGCCCAGGAAGGGGGTTGAGTCACCTTCCCTGGAGGTGTTTAAGGCACAGGTGGACAAAGTGCTGAGGGACATGGTTTAGTGTTTGATAGGAATGGTTGGACTCGATGACCTCTTCCAACCTGGTTGTTCTATGATTTTATGATTCGATGACTCAGGGCTGAGGGAAGACGATGGAAGGATACCTGACTTGCTGTGGGGCTGATGGAAATTTGACCTAGGAGACAGGTCCTGACATGTCAGGCGAGCACCTTCCCACTGCAGGAACCCTTCTCCTTGAGTCCTTGCAACCTCAGGTGAAGTGTGGGTCCCAGGAGATGTGTGGGTCCCAGAGAGAGACTGTGGGTGCCTGGCGAGGCAGGATTCCTGGGCAGAGAGAGCATCGGGCCCTGACTTCTAGAGATCACAGAATCATAGAATCACCAGGTTGGAAGAGACCCATCGGATCATCGAGTCCAACCATTCCTATCAAACACTGAACCATGTGCCTCAGGACCTCGTCTACCTGTGCCTTAAACACCTCCAGGGAAGGTGAAACATCACACAACTGAGATGGCACAGCTCTGACAACAGGTACTTGCTTCTAAGAAACTTGTCTGCAAAACCAGTCTCCCAAGAGCCACGTGTCAGGTACATCACAACTGGGTCTTCCCCACGTCAGGCTCTCCAAGTCTTCTTGTCGCAAAGACTTTAGAATCATAGAATCATAGAACAACCAGGTTGGAAGGGACCCATCGGATCTTCCAGTCCAACCATTCCTATCAAACACTAAACCAAGTCCCTCAAGACCTCATCCACTTGTGCCTTAAACACCTCCAGGGCAGGGGAATCAACCACCTCCCTGGGCAGCCTATTCCAATGCCCAATGACCCTCTGTGTGAAAAATTTCCTCCTAATCTCCAGCCTAAATCTCCCCTGGCGGAGCTTGAGGCCTCTTGGGGTTTAACCTGACACAAGTCACAGTCAGAAGTCCCATTCTTCCTCCTCTAATATCCCACCAGCAACTTTGGTTTATATCTCAGGGAGTATAATTCAGAAATATCGTTTCTCATCTTGAAGAAAAAAAAAAAGAAAAAAGCAACAGTTGGACATCTTCCTTCCAAAAACTTTCTCCGTTTGTATGACAGCTCTTGAGGGAGGCGGCTGCTCAGGAGCAGCCTGGAAGAGAAGGAGGACCTAGCCCAGTCTCTACCATTGGTGCAGCATCTGGAGGCCACATTCAGCTGGGCTACCCCAACGGAGATTTTGGTAGCCAACAGTGGAAATGCAGCCAAATTCTGTAAAGATGTGCCCTCAACGTAGAATCATAGAATCATAGAACAACCAGGTTGGAAGGGACCCATCGGATCATCGAGTCCAACCATTCCTATCAAACACTTAAACCACGTCCCTCACATTGTGTAAGGTAACCACATTGTGAGCCTGGCAAGACAGACAGACACTTTCAGGGAGATTGTGGGGCACAGGAGACATGCATCTCCACTGCTCTAGGGATCCCCGAGCCGTGGCTGTGCCCCTGAACGCAGAAGCAAAGCTGCCCCCAAGCTCTCTCACTCATCTCGAAGTAATGGGGTGGCTGAGAAAAAAAAACCCCACATTCCTTTCCCAGGAATTCCTTTTCCACATTCCTTCTCCTAACTGTGACCCCCTTCCCCTGTGACCCCCTTCCCCTAACTGTGACCCCTTCCCCTGTGACCCCCTTCTCCTGTGACCCCCTTCCCCTAACTGTGACCCCTTCCCCTAACTGTGACCCCTTCCCCTAACTGTGATCCCCTTCTCCTGTGACCCCCTTCCCTTAACTGTGACCCCCTTCTCCTGTGACCCCCTTCCCCTGTGACCCCCTTCCCTTAACTATGATCCCCTTCTCCTAGCTGTGACCCCCTTCTCCTGCAACCCCCTTCCCCTAACTGTGACCCCCTTCCCCTAACTATGATCCCCTTCTCTTAACTGTGATCCCCTTCCCCTAACTGTGACCCCCTTCTCCTAGCTGTGACCCCCTTCTCCTGTGACCCCCCTTCCCCTAACTATGATCCCCTTCTCTTAACTGTGATCCCCTTCTACTAACTGTGACCCCCTTCTCCTGTGACCCCCTTCTCCTAACTGTGACCCCCTTCCCCTAACTGTGATCCCCTTCTACTAACTGTGACCCCCTTCCCCTGTGACCCCCTTCTCCTAACTGTCACCCCTTCTCCTACCCGTGATCCTGGGGGTGTCCCCAAAGCAAGGTGGGGGGTGTCCACCCCTGTCCCCCCCTTCCAATCCCTCCCCCCTTCCCCTCTCCCCGCCCCCCCCCCCCCCGGGAGCTCTGGTTGGGGGGGGGACAGAGGGGCAGGGCAAGAGTTAACCTACCTGCCCTGCCATCCCCCCGTTGGCTCCACCTCGGAGAGCGAGGGGAGGGAAAAAGGGAAAAAGAGCAGGGGAAACAAGAAAAAAAAAAAAAAAATAAAAGAGAGAAAGAGGAGGAGGCAGAGGGCAGAGAAGCGCCCGGACCGCGGGCAGTAGCAACGCAGCACAGCCCTGCTCCCAGCATGTTCCAGTGGTGAGTGCTGGAGCCGAGAATTCCCTTCTCCTTCCTCTCTCCTTCCCAAGCTCATTCCCTTCTCCTTCCCAAGCTCATTCCCTTCTCTCTCTCTCCCTTCTCCTTCTCCCCTTCTCCTTCCCCAGCTTCTTCCCTTCTCTCTCCCCAAGCTCCTTCCCCTAAGCTCGTTCCCTTCTCCTTCCCAAGCTCATTCCCTTCTCTCTCCCTTCTCTCCTCTCCTTTTCCCCTCTCCTTCCCCTCTCTCCCCCCAAGCTTCTTCCCTTCTCCTTCCCAAGCTCATTCCCTTCTCTCTCCTTCCCCTCTCCTTCTCCCGTCTCCTCCCCTCCTCTCCTTTCCCTCTCCTTCCCCTCTCCTGCTTCTCTCTTTCCCCTCTCCTTCTCCCCTCTCCTGCTCCTCTCCTGCTCCTCTCCTGCTTCTCCTTCCCCCAAGCTCCTTCCCCCTCTCCTTCCCAAGCTCCTTCCCCTCTCCTTCCCAAGCTCATTCCCTTCTCTCTCCCCTCTCCTTCTCCCCTCTCCTGCTTCTCTCCTTCCCCTCTCCTGCTCCTCTCCTGCTTCTCCTTCTCCCCTCTCTCCCCGAGCTCCTTCCCCTCTCCTTCCCAAGTTCATTCCCTTCTCCTTCCCAAGCTCGTTCCCCTCTCTCTCCCCTCTCTCCCCCCAAGCTCCTTCCCTTCTCCTTCCCAAGCTCCTTCCCTTCTCCTTCCCAAGCGCCTTCCCTTCTCCTTCCCAAGCTCATTCCCTTCTCTCTCCCCTCTCCTTCTCCTTCTCTCTTTCCCCTCTCCTGCTCCCCTCTCTTTCCCCTCTCCTGCTTCTCTCTTTCCCCTCTCCTGCTCCCCTCTCTTTCCCCTCTCCTGCTCCCCTCTCTTTCCCCTCTCCTGCTCCCCTCTCCTTCCCCTCTCCTGCTCCCCTCTCCTTCCCCTCTCCTGCTCCCCTCTCTTTCCCCTCTCCTGCTTCTCTCTTTCCCCTCTCCTGCTCCCCTCTCCTTCCCCTCTCCTGCTCCCCTCTCTTTCCCCTCTCCTGCTTCTCTCTTTCCCCTCTCCTGCTCCCCTCTCTTTCCCCTCTCCTGCTCCCCTCTCTTTCCCCTCTCCTGCTCCCCTCTCTTTCCCCTCTCCTGCTTCTCTCTTTCCCCTCTCCTGCTCCCCTCTCTTTCCCCTCTCCTGCTCCCCTCTCTTTCCCCTCTCCTGCTCCCCTCTCCTTCCCCTCTCCTGCTCCCCTCTCCTTCCCCAGCTCATTCCCCAGCTCCTTCCCCGCTGTCCCTGGGGTGGGTGGCTTGAAAGGGCATCTTGGAGGCTTTGGGTAGGGGAGGCTCCGTGTCCCCTCTGTGTCCCCAGCCCAGCGCTGCCCCCCGAGCCCCGGGAAGAGCTCCAGGACTCCCCTGGCCTCCATCCCGGGGCCAGACAGGTCCGAATTCATGGATATCCCTGGCGAATCAAAGAGGTTTTCATGCGGATCAGACGCGGCTTGGGCGGCTCTCACCCACCTCAAAGGGAACCCGCCCGCCTCGATTTTTTCTGGGGGGGGGGGGTTGTATTTAACCTCTCAGGGAAGCTTCTCAGCTTTTCCCGGTGGAGAAAGGCTGGAGATTAGGAGGAAGTTTTTCACACAGAGGGTCATTGGGCATTGGAATAGGCTGCCCAGGGAGGTGGTTGATTCACCTTCCCTGGAGGTGTTTAAGGGACGGGTGGATGAGGTGCTGAGGGACATGGATTAGTGTTTGATAGGAATGGTTGGACTAAAAGATCCGATGGGTCCCTTCCAACCTGGTTGTTCTATGATTCTATGAAAAGGGAAGCCGAGGAGAGGGTTGGGAGCCTTTGGAAGCTCTCTCCATGCGGTCGGGGCAGCTGGTCCCAGTTGGCACCAGTGGGAGCCCAGTGGGAGTGGGTGCAGAGAGGTGCTGAGCCCCAGAGGAGGATGCTGAGACCCCTCTCCCAGCCTCACCTGCAGAACCACCGCTCTCGGGGTCTCCAGAGAGTGGGGAATTTTATTTTTTTCCCCTAAAATACTTCCCTGCTGAAGGCATCACCGAGCAGAGAGAGGCTTGAGAGCAGATCTGCACATGAAGGCCAATGGCATCTTGGCTTGGATCAGAAATGGTGTGACCAGCAGGGTCAGGGAGGTGATTCTCCTTCTGTACTCAGCACTGGTGAGGCCGCTCCTCAAATCCTGTGTTCAGTTCTGGGCCCCTCAGCACAAGAAGGATGTTGAGGCTCTGGAGTGAGTCCAGAGAAGAGAAACGAAGCTGGTGAAGGGGCTGGAGAACAGGCCTGATGAGGAATGGCTGAGAGAGCTGGGGGTGTTTAGCCTAGAGAAGAGGAGGCTGAGGGGAGACCTCATTGCTCTCTACAACTACCTGAAAGGAGGTTGTGGAGAGGAGGGAGCTGGGCTCTTCTCCCAAGTGCCAGGGGACAGGACAAGAGGGAATGTCCTCAAGCTCCACCAGGGGAGATTTAGGCTGGAGATTAGGAGGAAGTTTTTCACACAGAGGGTCATTGGGCATTGGACTAGGCTGCCCAGGGAGGTGGTTGATTCCCCTTCCCTGGAGGTGTTTAAGGCACAGGTGGATGAGGTACTGAGGGACATGGTTTAGTGTTTGATAGGAATGGTTGGACTCCATAATCCAATGGGTCTCTTCCAACCTGGTTGTTCTATGATTCTATGATCGCTACCCTCTACCTCCCTCCATCCTTAGTTTGCTGTGGGAATCTCCCTCAGCTGTGGCTCAGGGTCCCCCCCACCCCCACTCCCTGCTGCCTTCCTGCTAGTGCAAGGATGGGGATTTTTGTGGGGCAGAAGCAGCCACAGACTCCCAGCTCCTGCTGGACCCGGTGTTACCTCCCTCCCTGGTCTGCAGAGCTGGACCAGCAGGAAAAAAATCCCAAATAGTTGTTTTTGCAGCAAGGGCAGTGTCTTCAGCCTGGGCTGAAATAAAAAGCAGTGACCCAAGGAGGGTAACAGGGTGAGCGGCTCCATGCAGCTCCTGCCTCTGATGGGTAGGACCCATCCGTGCCAGTCACTGACAGCCCTATCTATGCAAATTGTTTTAAATTAGAGCAGTAATTCCATGGCCAAGGCTGCTGGGAAACCCCTGGCCATCCTTTGGGCTGGGGGTTTTATCATGGGTTGTCCTTGGGGTGGTGGGAAGCAGGGATGGGATGGGATGGGGGACAAGACAGAGGTGTCAGGATGATGGGGTTACACAGGGTTAATTGGGTTTATTTCTGTTGCAGTGCCAGGTACTGATAAGAGGTTTTAAACACAGTTTGGCTGTGCAGGAGTTAGTTTGCTGCTGTATCACACAGAAAGGTTTCTAAGACCAACTCAGAGTTCCATGACCAGGGCTGGAGAGGGTTAAGGGAATGGTGAGATCTAATCAGAACTGCTCCCTCATCAGTCTCAGATGAGTGACCACATATAAAACCAGAGGGGAATATCTATCCATTTACCTGTAATTACTGATTTCCACCCTTGCTCTCACAGTCCACTCTAGTGATCACAGTTTTCCCCGAGTTTTCCCATGTTATAAACGTCAGGCTGAAAAGTTCTTTGTGCTTGAGGGTGAAGCTGGAGACAGCAGCTCCTGATAACTCCCGATTCCCTCATTTCCCATTTGGATTCAGGGTAGCCGGAGTCACCAAGAGCAATGCTGTCCCTTACCCTGAGGAGCTCATCAAGTTGTCCCACCAGGCAGACACTTTGGTGCAGCCTGTGTCCCAAAACACCAGCAGCTTCCCAGCAGTGCTGATCCCAGTCTGGACTCCTGGGGCCAGGAGAGTTTCAAGGCTTGTCTTTTTTTTTTTTTTGGCTATTTGGAAATCACTTGGTTTAAACATTTCAGATTTCAGCCCCAATCTCCTTCTCTGGATTATCCCAAAGTGAAAAGGGAAAGGGGCTCTGGGTGCTTCCAAGCACCTCGCGTGACCCCTCCTTGTGGGAGCAGCTGGAGATGGGGCTGCCCTCAGGAAACCATCAGGACAGGGGTGGGCACATGGAGCCCAGATGCTGCTCCCCATGCCAAGCATCTCCCAAGGCAACAGGAATGAATCTGGAGGAGGAAATTAGAGCTGTGCCAGCTGTGGAGGGGAGCTGGGTGCTCGGGGGCAACACGGTGCAAATGAGCAGAGCAGGCAGTTCCTCTCCTCCGTAGCAGCAGGGTGAGAAACCTGCCGCTAACTGTGTGGAAAGACAAGTTGGGGGAGTATTTGGTGCATCAGTTATCTCTGGATGCAGCCTTCCCGCTGCCCCCAGGACCATGGAAGGGTGCCTGGCAAGCTCCAGGATTTGTCCCATCAGCCAGCATCTTCCCCTGGCCACAGGTCACAGCAGTGGGGTGGGACAGCCCTACAGTGGGCTGGGTTTGATCTAGCACCCACAGTTCCCCCGGTCCCCCCGACACCCTGGACGTGCACATACCTGGTTAGGAAAATCTGCTGCCAGACTTGAGATCTGAAGTGGTTCAAATCCCCAGCAGAGCATCCTGCATCCACTGCCCTTGTCCTTATCACTGCAAAGCAAAGTGACACATCCCAAGAGGGGCCCAAACCGCCCAGCAGTGCCCCCAGAAGTACTGGTTCCTGAGGCAGATGCAGGGTTAGGAGCACGATTTCCTTACATGAGCTTGACGTTGGGTCTCAAATAACAACTTTTTTTTGTCCTGACCTATGGGCCATGGGCACTACATCTGTGTTTTGGAGCTAACGCTTCCATGAAAATAACAACTCCCTTCTGCTTTTGTCCTAAACTGCAGATTTCAAAAGGCTGAAACAGGGGTTTCCCCTTGAACTTCCCTCTGGAACAGTTGTTTTGCTGGGGCTCTCATCCTGACTTCATCTCTCTTTCTCTCTCTGGACCCATTTTCCTTCTTTCCCATGAGCCTTTTCCAGCTCTTTGCACAAATATGAATCATAGAATCATAGAACAACCAGGTTGGAAGAGACCCATGGGATCATCGAGTCCAACCATTCCTATCAAAAACTAAACCATGTCCCTCAGGACCTCATCCACCCGTCCCTTAAACACCTCCAGGGCAGGGGAATCAACCACCTCCCTGGGCAGCCTATTCCAATACCTAATGATCCTTTCCATGAAAAACTTCCTCCTAATCTCCAACCTAAATCTCCCCTGGTGGAGCTTGAGGCCATTCCCTCTTGTCCTGTCCCCTGTCACTTGGGAGAAGAGCCCAGCTCCCTCCTCTCTACAACCTCCTTTCAGGTAGTTGTACAGAATAATGAGGTCTCCTCTCAGCCTCCTCTTCTCCAGGCTAAACACCCCCAGCTCTCTCAGCCGCTCCTCATAGGGCCTGTTCTCCAGGCCCTTCACAAGCTTCGTGGCTCTTCTCTGGACTTGCTCCAGAGCCTCAACATCCTTCTTGTGCTGAGGGGCCCAGAACTGAACACAGGATTCGAGGAGCGGCCTCACCAGTGCCGAGTACAGAGGGAGAATCACCTCCCTGGACCTGCTGGTCACACCATTTCTGATCCAAGCCAGGATGCCATTAGCCTTCTTGGCCACCTGGGCACACTGCTGGCTCATGTTCAGTTGGCTGTCCAGCTCTTTTCCAACCTCTTTTCCAACCTTTTCCAGCTCTTTGCACAAATATGGGGTTACCAGATGACGCTGCAACCGCACTGACCTCGTGGCCGTCACAAGTGGGATGCAAGTGAGATGAGCTTGCACGGAGGTGTCCCATACCTCTTCCTCAATGTTGATGCCCATAAAAAAGTAATGGGAACACAGGATACGAGCATCCCATAAGCTCTCCAAGAGGTGGTTTTGTAGACAAGCCTCTTGCAGCCTGCAGTTTCCCCTCCTTAACCCTCCTTTGTCTCTTCCCTTTAGGAAGAAGACCATCTACAAAACTGTTTGCCTCTCCTTCTTGCTGGTGATCACGGTGATGGTGCTGCAGCGGGGAATGGCCCCCGGCCAGTTTGCACAGGGCCAGCAGCACAAAGAGCTGCTCCCTCTGGAGCCCCTGAAAATGCAGAAGAGAAACAACGCCTTCTCCATCACCAGCACTTTCTGGAAGAGCAACAAGGAGAAAGGTCCCGTGAAGGAGGAGGAGGAGGGCGTGAGGGCAAAGCAAGCGAAATCCTGGGACGTCACCACTACCAACTGCTCAGCCAACCAGAACTTCAGCAAGGTGGACTGGTTCAAAGGGCTGGAGCCCAACTTCCAGCAGTTCCTGCTCTATCGGCACTGCCGCTACTTCCCCATGCTGATCAACCACCCGGAGAAATGCAGCGGAGACGTCTACCTGCTCATTGTGGTCAAGTCTATCATCACGCAGCACGACCGCCGCGAGGCTATCCGGAGGACCTGGGGCCGGGAGAAAGAGGTGAACGGCAAGAGGGTCAGGACGCTGTTCTTGCTGGGCACGGCCTCCAAGGAGGAGGAGAGAGCCAACTACCAGAAACTGCTGGTTTACGAGAACCACATCTATGGGGACATCTTGCAGTGGGATTTCCTGGACACCTTCTTCAACCTCACCCTCAAAGAGGTCCATTTCCTGAAGTGGCTGGACATCTACTGTGATAACGTCCGCTTCATCTTCAAAGGCGACGACGACGTCTTTGTGAGCCCCAGCAACATTCTGGAGTTCCTGGAGGACAAAGAGGAGGGAGAGGACCTCTTTGTAGGAGATGTCCTCTACAAGGCGAGGCCAATCCGGAAGAAGGAGAACAAGTACTACATCCCCAGTGCCCTCTACAACAAAAGCATCTACCCACCCTACGCAGGGGGTGGGGGCTTCATCATGGATGGGCCTCTGGCTAAAAGGCTGCACAAGACCTCGGAGACGCTGGAGCTGTACCCCATCGATGACGTCTTCCTAGGGATGTGCCTGGAAGTCCTTAAAGTGTCACCCGTTGGGCACGAGGGCTTCAAAACTTTTGGCATCGTGAAAAACAAAAATAGCAAGATGAACAAGGAGCCGTGTTTTTTCCGGAGCATGTTGGTGGTTCATAAACTGCTGCCTCCAGAATTGCTCCAAATGTGGGACTTGGTCCATAGTAACTTGACGTGTTCGAGAAAACTCAACGTCCTTTAGCTCAGTCTCTCTGGAGAGCTGGGACTGGAGGGGCTGGGACAACTGGTCCCTGCTCCGGGACGGAGTGAGTCTCTGCTGCTGGCACACGACTCCTTTGGGGGCATCTCCCTCTGGGGCGACGAAGGCAGAGACCCAGCGCTCATGGGCAGGGTTTGCTAGAGTGTTTGTTCCTGTACTGTAATGTTGTTGACTTATCTCCAGCTGGGTTGGGGGTTGCTGAAAAAGAAAAAAAAAAAAAAAAAAAAAACCCACAAACCAAAATCAACAGCCAACAAATTAGCACAAAATGGAGAGAGAGAGTGAGCAAGAGGTGGGGCAGAGAGGTTGGTGCTCTGCTCTAGGTGCCACCTCAACTGGATCACGATGAACGGCAGGGTGGGGGGAGGCAAGGAGGGATGCGGCACAGGCATTTTTTTTTTTGAGATTTTCAGGGTCTGTCCAGGGAAACCACTCCAAGGGAGGAGCAGTTTACAAGTGTGTGACCCCCCAGGACTGAAAAGTCAAGGGGATTTTATATGTTATCTCAAATTTCTCTTCCATGCAAGGTTTGAATGACACTGACCCTGTACGCACGGGGTTCAGCCACTGCAGCGTCCTCTCTGTGTCCCCACTAAGCAGCTAGGGAAAGGGGCTCTTCTCCAAGGCCAGACCTTGCCAGCCCCAGACCCCCACATGCTGCTGGGTTTCAGGTGGGGGGGATTGGGGTCTTTGTTCCCCACAGACAGTCCCAGGTGACGGTAGCTCCGAGCACCAGCTCAGGCTGTGCTTGGCTGCTCAGCCCCTCTCCTCATCTCTCTGTGCGTGCGTTCAGAGGAGTGCACCCAGCTAAAATTCCTCAGGGATTTGTTCCTCCTGGCAGGAAAGGCATGAGGCAGGCTGCCCTTGCCCACGGCCAAGGAAGCAATGGAGAAACTTGGTCAGCCACCAGCTGGAGTGGCCCAGGGGTTGGTCACATCTAGGACCGCAGTGCAGGTGGCTTGCTTTAGGGAGACCCTTTCGTTGCCAGGGTGGGGTTGCGTTGGAGGGGGACAACAAACCCCAGAGGTCTCCTGTGCGGCCGCTTCAGGCTCCGCTCCAGTTTTGCGCTGAGCACCACGCTCCAGGGCAGGCTGAAGGGTATCAGTGGAGCGAGGTCCCAGGGGACAAGGTGAAGGAGAGCTGGTGTAGCGTGTCTTCTCATGTTGTTGCAGTGTTTATCCTGCAGGATGAGCCCTAGGAGCACAACAGGGAGTGGAGTCATGAGGTACGACCCCCATTTTGGGGGCTGAAAGGGCCACTGGAGCTGTCAAGGGGAGCCTCGAGCCAGCTGCTGTGATAGGAAACCCCCGGACACAGAGAGACGCGGGGCCACAGATGCTCTCCAGCCACCGACTGCAGGCACGAGCAAAGCCAAAGGCATCTGCAAAGCCACATGTGAGCACAGACACCGGTGTGGCAGCTCCCAGGCACCAGGGCTGCACACGCAGGTGTCCCTGGAAGCAGGGCTGGCACCCCCAGGTGTCCCCGTGCCACATCCCTGGCCACGAACCTCGAAACACAGGCACATGCGCGCTCGCTCTCTCTCTGGTGCCAGACATTGAAAGGAAAAAAATGTGACTACCTCAAAGGTTCCCCTGTGCAGTGCCTTTTTTTTTTTTTTTTTTTTTTCCTTCTTTCCTTTTCTTGATGTGTTTTGGAAATGGGCCCGTTTGATTTACTCCAACTCTGTACGTTCCCCAGGTTAGAAAATAAACAAAAAAAGGGCATAAACCAGCCAAAAACCAGGCATCCTCCAGCCAAGCCCCACCACTTCTCGGCAAATGCCCCTTGTCAGCTCAGACAAGCTGCAAATTTGAAGAGGAGGAAAAGAAAGAGCCTGTTGCTGCCCTGGGCTCAGCTGTTGGTACTGAGGCTGGTGGCAATACTGTGAAATTTGATTTTGGATGCACCCAGTGGCACCGAGTCTCTGGGACAAGGGCTGGCAGCACAGGGCAGAGCCCTGACGGTATTTTGGCTGCTCCCAGGCTTTGGCAGGACACAACACCCCTTCCTTTTCCCATCTCCTTCCAACAAGAGTGAATTCAGAAAGTTTCCAAATCGACACCTCTGTAATTTCTGTCCCGTACAGTACGTCAGGCTGTGTATTTATCTTCCAGGCAGGGGACGGCTCTCGTTCTCCCTGGCAATGCATACGCCGACAGTCTGGGCTGCTTGCAGAAATCTCTCAGTGTTGCTCTTCACCTGGCACGACCTGTACAGAGAAACCTCGTAGATTTGGTGAACATTCTAGTTTCTCAATAAAAGTTAAAAGAAGAAAGAGAAGGAAAAAAAAAAATAAACAAGCCCTCGCCTTGTGTCATTGCTAGTGGGCTTCTGCTGGCTAAGACAGCCCAGCTAGTTGGGAAGGAAACTCGGTAATGGACTAAAGGGGCAAATCCTCTTGAGGGGAGCAGGCAGCTGAGGGCTGTGCCTCCTTAGGGAGCCTGGTGTGGTGTTTAACCAGAGTCAGTGGGTAATCTCCGTGTGTTCATTCAGCTGCATTTCAAACCCAGCCAGACTTCAGCTTGTCCTGGCCCCCTGCAGCAGGGAGCTCCTCACCCTGACCTCTAGGAAGAGCCACTTCAGCAGGCTTGGGGACTCGCCTGGTTTGTCCAACACCCCGAGAAGGAGCTTCGCTTTTGGCTGGCCCCATCGCCCCATCCACAGCAGGACCTTTTTCCCCCCAACAACCAAAGCATCCTGACAAGTCTGTGGATACACACGCCCTGGGGCAGCAGAGCAGAGCAAGCCACATCTGCAGGGACAAACTTAAAGCTGGCTAGGGTGAAGAGGAAGAAAGCCATAGATAAGCCTGTGCGTTCTCACCTCTGTTTGGACACTGGGGGGATCATTTTTGGGGCCGGTGCGGGGCTTGGCTGCTCAACATGGTGCTGGGGAGCAGAGAGGCCAGCGAAGAGGAGCAGGCTGGGCTTCCCCTGGCACCAGGCGAGGACAAGAGGCTGAGCAGACACACCTGCAGTCACCTTCAGCCTTTCCCCCTTCAGGGCTCCAGGGAAAGGGGATGTAGGGAAGGGGAAGGCTGCCCCCTGGCGGCTCCGCCCCGCGCTGCAACCTCCGACCATTTGCCAGCAGGGCCCAGGGCCACCTGCAAAATGGCTGATTATGCCCCAAGGCTCGGGGATGGGGAGAGACACAACTCGCGCCTCCTCACGTTTCCAGCAGAACCACCTTCAGGCCATGGGGCTGGCTGGCAGTCGCTGCCCTACTGCTGCACGTGAAACTGCAGGCAGGGAAGCCCTTGTTCCCCTCCAGCAGCGGCATTCTTGGAATCCATAGAGAGAACACTTGGGCTGCAAGGGCAGCCACACCCCCTGCTAAGCCCCTCAGCAGTTTCCCTGGAGGTAGGAGAAGGCTGCTTTGAGGTCTCCCCACCTCTCTGAGCCTGACCTTATACAGCAGGTGCTCCAGCCCTCAGATAATCTTTGTGGCCTCTGGACTCTACAAGTTGATGTTCCTGTGCTGAGACTCCAGGGGAGGTCTCACCAGAGCAGAGGGGTAGGATCACCCCCAGGACCTGCTGGTCCCACTGCTTCTGGAACCACAACCATAGCCCATGATGCTCGAGGTCAGATCCCACAGCAGGCAGGGACACAGGCAGCTGCCACTTGAGGCTGCAGGTGCCCTGGGGAGGCTCATAGAGGACTAGGGACAGTTACACAGCCCTTGTCACCAACACTGGCCCCATTAAAAAAACAGCAGGTGCCCCTGTGCTTTCTTCACCCACACACACTACAGTCACTCAAGAGCTGCACTTGCCTCCCAGCTGCCACTGCAGGACACCAGCCAAGGACCAGGCTGGAAAACAAGGCCAGCTACTTCTGAGAGGGGCTTTCACGATGGCAGATGCTCTCACCCCTGCCAAGCCCCAGAACAGCCCCAGGCAGGTGGTGGTAAAGCAGCAGGCAGCAACTTCCCCCTCCCCCCGGCCCCTTTTCCATGTATTTGCTTCACACACAGGGACAACGTAAGAGGAGACGAGGAAATGCCTATACAGTGTGATTGAGGTGTAAGGCCCTGCTATAGGATCAGATATACTCACCTCCTTTAAAAATTTTGATTAGCATGCAATGTCACTAATAAGAGATGGTTTGGGCCAGCACAGCCACCGCATTCCTCTCCCCTGGTCCTGTCTGCAAGCACTCAAAGCACAGGCCCACAGGGTTCAAGCAGAAGCAGGACGGTGGCTGCTGCCCCCACCTCAATGACCTAGAGAGAGGGAAGGCTTGAATCATAGAATCACCAGGTTGGAAAAGACCCACCGGATCACTGAGTCCAACCATTCCTTGAGACACCATTTCTCACAGCCCTGCTCTGTGCAGCAGCAGAGAAGTGACACGAACCAGTTTAGGTCCTTTAATCTGTCCAAGACAGGGTGCTGAAGCACAACTGATAAAACATTCTGCATTTTTACAGCAAAAAATGCTACAGAAGTTTATAGGAAAAAAAAAATATTTTTGTACATGGGTAAAACATTATAAATTCAAGACAACTCACAGACAAGGGGGCAACTCCCACATCTATCGCTCGTTTTTTAAAAAGTTCGTTTGAATGGGCAAGCAGTCAAAATGGCTTGCTCTCTCTTCCTTGAAATGAAAATTGTTATCTTCCAAGTGGCTCACAGTACTGCTTCGCATCTTGGAATGTCCTCCGAAGGCTCCGCCAAGATAAAAGGAGAATAAAAACCCCCGGAGTCCTTTCAGATAGTCTCAGAGAGCAGGAGAAAGAAAAGGGGAAGCTTTATTCAAACTTGATCTTCTTTCCTTGTGGCTTGTGGTCTCCACCTCCTCCTCTGCCTCCTCGGAAGCCACCTCCTCCTCTACCTAGAGAGAATTATTACAAGAAGCAAAAGTCACAGGTGTCCCTGCAAAGGCACCACCACTGCCCTTCCAAACCCATCCCAATTCCCATCAAGCAGGCTGTGGCAGCACCACATCATAATCTCAAGAATAGGTCCAGTTTAACCTTGGAGCATGCCCCTTAAGAAAGCAGCACTTGCTTCTTCTTACCTCCAAATCCACCTCGACCACCACCTCTGCCACCAAATCCACCTCTTCCTCCTCGGCCACCTCCTCTGCCACCACCTCTGCCACCAAATCCACCGCCACGTTGGAAGTCACCCTTTGGCTTGGCAAAATCAAGGATCACTTTGTTTCCATCTATCTCTCCATCCTCCATGGCTTCTTTAGCTGCTTTGGCATCTTCTGGGGAGCTGAAGTCCACAAACCCAAACCTAGGAAAGCAGGTTAACAAGACAGTGAAACTCAGTAAAGCTGTAGCACCACCTACAGGTAATTCAAGAGCAAGCCCTTGGGAAACCAACCCGTGCACTTCTGCAACCACACAGGGACCAGGACTGCGTGACTTGTAGATCAGCACTGGCTAATGACAATCAAGGGGGACGCCCCATTGTGAGTTTGCCAATACTGAGCAGTTAATATTCTTCTCGTGCGAATCCATAGGCTGCCACGGATTTGCTGGCAGGATGGAGCTCATTGAGAAGTGAGCACGTGCTGCATGCCACAACTGACCCAGAGCTGTAAGCTTGTTCTCTGGGTCCATACAGCTTCAAGAAGCACCCAAGTGGGTTTGAGAAATACCTTATGCTGCACAAAGCAGTTAGTGAGGCTCTCTGTAGCAACTCAGATGTTTAACATACCCTTTAGATGATCCAGTGTCTCTGTCTGTGACTATTCTAGCACTTATAGAGCCTTCGAACGATTCTCTTAACGTCTCCTCCGTGGTGTCCTCAGAAAGGCCTCTGACAAACAACGTTTTGCTTTGTTCTATGGAAAGAGAATTCATTCAGGGATCATTCTATCTGAGCAAGGCAACCATCTGTTTCTTAACACCACATCCAGCTTGAGCTACTGGATTCAAAAAGAGCTTGCAAGGCCAAAAGGTTTGTGGTGAAGTTCTCTCCTTGAGAACGTTTTCTGGACTACAGTTAGAACCCCACGTTGAAACATCTTCATCAGCCAACCTGCTATTGTCAATGTTTTTTTTTCCCCCCTTTCTGAATGGATGCTTACATGATGACAGGGGACACCCACTGGACAGCCTCTGCTGGATCAGCACTTGACTATCTAGAGGACTTCGGTAATGGTTTCATCAGCATTTCAGATAATCAGTCATCATATCCAGCACATTCACTTATGATACAAGTCTTTCACTCCATGGGCATGTCCTTTTTCTTTTTTTTTTTTTTTTTTTTGAAAGCAGCTCTAAGTTTGCATGAATAGTGCAGCCCGGCCACAGTTGTAAGATCAAGCAATCAAACATGGAACACTTACGATTAAATCCTCCTCTTGCATTCATGTTCCCTTTCTGCCATGATGGTGAACTGAATTCCAGTCTGATTGCTCTGCCTTCAATCTCTGTGTTGTTACAGGAATTCAATGCCTCTTTGGCATCCTCAGCTGTGGGAAATTCTACAAACGCATACCTGTATGGGAAGGGAAGCTGTGGTGAGCCTGGCAGCACAAGGGATCTGCAGAAGCAAGATATTTGCTATGCCAACTCAGGACTCAGGAGAAAGTGACTACATACCCCTTAGGCCTGCCCTGGTTGGTCTGAGGCACCTTGATGGAAGAAGCTTTCTTAAACAGTTCTTGCAGAGTTTCTTCTGAAGCAGCGTAGGAGAGGTTGTTGACAATTAGGGTCTTTGACTCTCCACCTCCTGTGGAGAAAACTCAGTGCTGTAAGTGCAAGTTTGGAGAGGGGAGCACTCACTCTCAAGGCACAAGATCCTCTCTAGAGTGAAAGCACAGTTGTTGCTCCCTCCTCACCTCAAGGTAAGGCACAAGGCTAAGTGCAACACTGTTTTGGTCACCTAAACTAGTTATCTTACTAGTTATCTTCCCTGGTCCAAAACATGCACAAGGACACAAAATGCATGAGGGACAGACCACAAATTAGGCACAAGGTCCCTTCCTGATATCTTACAGGCCCCCTGCAGTGCTCCCGGCTGCTCTCTCTCTCTAGGAGACTTGTGAAATAAGTGGATTTAAATCCTGAATGTCATTTGCATGCACATCATTGGTCTGGAAAACACACCTTTTTGATGTTCTTGATTGCTCTTCTCACCAGTGAAGTCAATGACCATGGTACGACCATCAATCTCTGTGCCTTTCTTCTCCTCCAGAGCTTTATTTGCCTCAGCTTCTGTTTTAAATTCAATATAGGCCATCCTACAGCACAGAAAAGGACATCAGGAAATGCCTCCTTCCAGAAAGGACTAAGTTAATCAGTAGGATGGAAAAGACGTGGAAGGAAAATGCTTCAAATTCAGCATTTTCAGTACACCTAACGTAGCAGGTCCCTTAAGGTAGCTTAAGGATATGAGCTTATCAAAATATGCAGAGTTTGAGGATCAGCAACACCCAACAGTTGTCTCAGCTACGTACCCTTTGCTGTTCCCCTCCTTGTTCATTACTATCCGGATTTCTAGTGCATTTTCAAACACCTCTCTTATTTCCTCCTCAGTTAAGCGGTAAGGCAGATTCTTCACGAAGAGTGTTCTAGCATCTCTCTCTGCAAAAAGAGAAAAGATACTTTCATGTTACCAACTAAAAATCCCTTATCTACACTGCCAGGTCAGCAAGAACCCGAGTGAGTTGATCCAGCAGAAAACAACAATAAGCATTTGTATTTTCATGTGTTTTAAAAGTTTTGTGTCATTCTACCTCTCCTGAGGGCATCAAATCCAGAAAACAGGCCCTAAATCTTCAGAAAGAGTCTCACTTCTCCTCAGACACCTCAATATGCACTGTTTCTTAGGATCACATTTCCAGACATACAACTCTAAATTTGCCTATCCCTGTGTCAGCATTTGATGAGCAGTTTACGGCAAGAGCCCAAACCAGGAAGACCTGCCTAAAAAGAGCAGGACTGTGGCCAGCAGTAATACTCCAAGAATACCCTTAAGGTCTAATGATGACAACTCTTCTTTGATGCACACAGGTAGTCAGAGTGATGGGCTGTACCTTTCTTGTTTTCTTTCATCGTTTCCTTGCTCTTTGCTTTTTCCAGTTTGATTTCCAAACCCATTAATTTCTTCCCATTCAGTTGGAGTGCTTTATCCAGGTCTTCAGCAGATGAAAAGTCTGCGTAGCCGAATCGCCTGGAAGAGAATGACCTTAAAATCTAACCTGATCTATCTCTAGTAGCAGAGAACACAAACAGAAACCCAGAACCACAGAGGGACCCACTGGACAAGTCTGAGGGTTAATAAATTAAGTTAACTTGCAGAACTAACCAAAAACTCTGCACTGAATTGGCAGCTCTCCCTTCAGGGAGATGCTGTCTGAAAAAGCACAAGCCAGGGAGCGGTATTACACCCTTTATCAGTACTTTGCCTCTTCCAGCTTCCACAAACTATTGAGCACCTACCCCAGCATCTTGAAGTAAAGCAGTATCAGCAATTACACCTCTCAAAACAAGCCAATGCCAACTTAAAAGAAATAGGCAGCAAAAATTATAGTGATTAACTCACTTGGAAGCACCGATTCTGACATCTAAAACTTCGATGCTCTTCTTCCCAAAGAACTCTTTGACGCCAGCCTTCAGTTCTTCATACTCCTTCGTGGGAGTCAAATTTCCCAGGAACAGGGAGAAAGCTGAAGCAGGACCTTTAAACAGAAAGATAATTCAGGTTGGGGATTTAAGTTAGTTTCAACTAACGTTAAAATTAAAAGAACTGGAAGCCCAACTCCAGGCAATTTTAGCACATCAGTTTCTGCTCAAAAGTGACATCACATTTCAGTATTAAGTCCCTTATTATCATCATTTGTGCTGGAAAAAACCAACCGCTCGGCATGCTGTCCCTTCACAGTTATGTGCCTCACCCAGCAGCCTAATAACAGGTTACCAAACCAGCACCATTTGATGATCACACACCACCTACCGTCTGTTTTTTTTTTCTTGGCCTCTGGTGCACTTTTGTTGGCCATTTCTTTCTTCCTCTTTCCAGGTGCTTCCTTGACAGGTTCTGTAATAGAGAACAAACAACACTGAAATAAATGTAAAAAATGGCTTTTCCTGCACAGGATCAATACAGGAGCACTAACCCTTATACCAGTCACACACAAGAGCTTCTCTTATCAATACAGCGACTGCTCCTCAGCCCAAAAGACTATGATAGGACAAAACTTCTGCTCAGGCATCTTTCCTGTTATTACAGAGTTAATAGTCCCAAAAACATTGAAACTCACTTTCATCCTCACTTTCCTCTTCAGCATCCTCTTCATCCTCTTCTTCATCCTCATCTTCGTCATCATCTTCGTCATCTTCCTCATCTTCAGATTCTGCCTTGGCTTTCACTGGAGCAGCTTTTGCTGGAGTAGCTTTCTTCACTGGAACAGGTGTTGTGTCCATGGCTTCATCTTCAGACTCTGAAACAAATTGGGCATAAGCGTTCAGACACGTTAATGAGCAACTTAAGCCTTTTTTTGAAACTCAGAGAAGATCTTGTGAAGTAAAATAGTGTTTTTCGTGCCTCCTTAAGTTTGTATGCCCTCAGGAAAGAAGCTCTGTGTATTTGTAGCATTTACAGAAGCTGCTTCTGTGAAAAAAAAACCCCAAACCTAACATCTAATACATATTCCCCAAGATCAAGCTTTACCAGCAACAGCAAAATGAACACCCGTTCAGCCACACTGGATGGACACTAGTAGCCAAATAAGATCAGCTGGGTCCTGAACGGAGACACACACACATTCTGTATCATTCTAAAGAATCCATTAAGTTAAACCCCTCCCCAACTCTCTATAATTGTTTATTCTTAAGAGGTAATGGCCTCAAGCTCTGCCAGGGAAGATTTAGGCTGAACATTAGGAAAAAAAAAATTCACAGAAAGGGTCACTGGGCACTGGAACAGGCTTCCCAGGGAGGTGGTTGATTCACCTTCCCTGGAGGTGTTAAAGGTACGGGTTGACGAGGCACTAAGGAACATGGTTTAGTGTTTGATAGGAATGGTTGGACTCGATGATCCGGTGGGTCTCTTCCAACCTGGTTATTCTATGATTCTATGAACTGCTTTTAAAGATTTAAGCAAAGATTTCCTAAATCACACATACCATCATCATCCTCGTCGTCGTCCTCATCGTCATCCTCCTCCTCTTCATCCTCAGATTCCTGCTTTGCTGGCACAACTGCAGGCTTTTTGGCTGGTACCGCTGCAGGCTTTTTGGCTGCAGGCTTCACAGGCACTGCTGGTTCCTCTTCCTCATCTGCACCAACAATACAGCAGGTTTTTACCAACAATACAGCAGGTTTTTACCCACACCACAGCCTTCAAATATCACTAATGCTAGCAAAGATGTCACCCAAGTTCAGGAAAGAACCACCAGGAAACTAGAATGCAGCTGCAGCCCAAGTTTTCCTCCAAAGTTCACAGATTCCCCACTTTTACTTCCTCACCACCGTTTAATTGATGGAACCCCACCCCTGCAAGGACTACACCATACTAAACTCTAAATTACAACGGTACTTCAATTCAGTTACTTGACTGGACCAACTTTAGTGAATTTACACAAGGACGAACGCATATTTCAAAAGTAACTTACCAGAATCTTCCTCCTCCTCATCATCGTCTTCCTCCTCATCATCGTCTTCCTCCTCATCATCGTCTTCCTCCTCGCTCTCTTGCTTCTTGGCATTCTTTCCATTTTTCGCTCCTTTGGCTAGGACAGGAGTCTTTTTAGGTGATGGAACGGCCTTTCTAGCTGGAGTAGCCACAGCCTTCTTGGCGGGGGTAACCGCCTTTTTTGCAGGAGTGGGAGCTTTCTTTGCAGGGGTCGCAGCCTTCTTGGCTGGCGTTACTGCTGCTTTTTGTGGTTTCTTCTGAGGGACCATCTGAAACACACACTAGTGTAAGACTCACGCTTACCCTTTCAACTATTACTTTAACATCAGGACAAAATAAATTGCAACTACAGTGGGAAGGGTACCCTTCTGACAAAGATTCTGCTGAGTGACCTTAAGTGCCTATTGGTTGAATCAATAAAGCTTAAACTCAGCTTTTTCATGATTTTCACAGATTACTTAGGGTTTACTTAAGAAACCATAGAATCATAGAACAACCAGGTTGGAAGAGACCCATCGGATCATCAAGTCCAACCATTCCTATCAAAACACCAAAGCATCCTTAAATGCCCTGGTCCTTAAGCAAGACCAGCAATCTCTCCGGTGGCATCCAGCAGCTTGAAAGTTTTTAGCAAAGCCTATCAGTCATGTGTGATAAATCACTTATTGTTGGTGCTGTACTGAAGTAATGAATAATGAATAAACCCACTTGCTTATCAGCACTAAAAAGAGGTTTAAGATCCCAGCAGTTCTTCCAAAACCTAGTAATACAGTCTTAGCCACTAAGCCAGTTTTTTGCTCACACTGCTTTCTTTCCTCCTTGGAATTCCTGTTCTTCTTTAGGCAGTTCTCTGACAGGTGACAGGACAAGAGGGAATGGCCTCAAGCTCCACCAGGGGAGGTTTAGGCTGGACATTAGGAAAAAAATTTTTCACAGAAAGAGTCATTGGGCACTGGAACAGGCTGCCCAGGGAGGGGGTTGATTCACCTTCCCTGGAAGTGGACAAAGTGCTGAGGGACATGGCTTAGTGTTTGATAGGAATGGTTGGACTCGATGATCCGGTGGGTCTCTCCCAACCTGGTGATTCTATGATTCTCTTGGTACTAATTGCTAATTGTCCACCCCACCACTCGCTACGTGCCCCCCACATCTCACCACCCTTCAGACCTGGCCCCACTCACCTCCTCTCCGCTGCTCTCCTCCAGCTCCGAGGACTCCTCTTCCTCGCTCTCCTCCACCTTTTTGGGGGGAGGCGCCATTTTTTTCTGTTTGACCTGGTTCTTGGGAGTCTGTAAGAGAAAAAGGGAGAGAGCGCGCGCCGCCCTCAGGCTCCGGTCCCCGTCGGCTCGACCGCGTGGCGGTTCGGCTGGGACGGAGGGAGGGGTGGGGGGGGTGTCCTCCTGCTGTGTGTCTGTCTGTCCGTCCGTCCGCCGCTCGCACGTGCTTCCCCCCTTCCCGCCGCACCACGCGGCCGCCGAGGCCACGCCCCCTCCGAGCGGGCCACAGGCGCCCCCCTCCCTCACGGGCCGAGGCCCCCCCCACCCCTACCCGCACACCCATCCTCACCCCTGATTCCTCTCCATCTCCTCCCGACCCCCGCGGCCCCGGCACGGAGCGGGGACCGGGCCCGCACCCGCTTCCCCCCTAACCGCGGCCCCTCCCCTCGCCGCCATCTTCACGGCGAGGCCTGCGAAGCGCGGCGAGGCCTGAGGAGGCGGCGGGAGAGCGGCCTGGCTCTGCCCCCCCACCCCCCTCCCCATCCCTCCCCACAGTTCTCCTCCCGCCATCGCCCCCTCCCCACCCGTCCCGCCATGGCCGCCACCCTCTCGTTTCCCGCCCGGCGCCCTCACCTTGACGATCTTCACCATGATGGCGGCGGCGGCGCAGGGGCGACGGCCGGGCTGCCTCGGGAGGGCGGTGGGAGAACGGGGAGAAGCGGAGCGGGGCCCGGGCGGTGGGTCGGGAGCGGCGGCGGCGGAGGACGCTGGCGACCCGGGCCGGGAGCGACACGAAAGAGCGAGCGCGCGCCCCTTCCGCTGCCTTGCCCTGCGCTTGGCCCCGCCCCCCGCGCCCCCGCCCCAGCCAATCGCCGCCCGCGCGGCGCCGCCCGGCCAATCGCAGCCTCCGCCCCTCGGGCCCTCCCGCCAATCGCCGCCCGCGGGGCCGTCGGCCAATGGCAGAGCGCGTTACGGCCGAAAGGGGGCGCCCGCCCGGGGGCGATCGGCCGCAGCCAATGGGAGGGCGACGGGGTTCGGGGGGTGGATGGGCGGGGTTCGGGCCGCGGCAGAGCACGTGGCGAACGGCGGGACACGTGGTGCGGCCGGGCAGAGGACCCGGGGGGGGCCGCGACCGGCGCGGAGGGTTCCGGGGGTCTCGGAAGGTCCAGGGTTGGGGGTCCAGTGGGTCCCGGGGCCGGAGTAGGGAGTTCCGGGGGTCCCAGGACAGGGAGGGGGTCCCGGGGCCGGGAGGAGGGGACCCGGGGCTGGGGTTCCAGGCTGAGAGAGCTGGGCGAGGGGGTTATCCTGGAGAAGAGGAGGCTGAGGGGAGACCTCATTGCTCTCTACAACTCCCTGAAAGGAGATTGTGGAGAGGAGGGAGCTGGGCTCTTCTCCCAAGGGACAGGACAAGAGGGAATGGCCTCAAGCTCCACCAGGGGAGGTTCAGGCTGGACCTTAGGAAACAATTTTTCACACAAAGGGTCATTGGGCATTGGAATAGGCTGCCCAGGGAGGGGGTTAAGTCACCTTCCCTGGAGGTGTTTAAAAGATGGGTGGATGAGGTGTTGAGGAACAAGGTTTAGTGATTGATGGGAATGGTTGGACTCGATGACCCAGTGTGTGTTTTCCAACCTTGTGATTCTGTGCCCAGCGCCAGCTTTCCAGGCTGCCCATGCGGCGGCTCAGCTCTGGGGGTGGAACTCGGCCTGAGCACGGGACACTTTTACCTCTTCCTCTGGCCTTGGTGAAGGGACGGGGCTGGAGGGTCCCCAGCGCTGTCTCTGCCACCCCCCTCCGCTGCTCCCAGCAGGCACTGACCCCCCCCGGGCAGCCTAAGGCACCCCAGGAGCTTCGGGGGTGTAGGGGGGTGCAGCTGCTGCCCTTTGCTGGCTCAGGAGCCAGTGAGCAAAAAGGCACAACACTGGATTAAAAAATAAGGCTCCTTGCTTGATGAAAGTTTTTATTTCGTTCACTGAAAGAAGACACCGGCTTTCTCCCTGTGGGTTTTTGCCCCAGTGGCTCTAAAACTGCAGTAGGAGTGACCCCAAGGGAGCATACAGCACCCCTGTTTGACTTGCCAGGCTGCTGGCAGAGCCAATGTTCCCCAACGACCTGAATGGCTCCTGCTGGGCTTCACTGCTGCCATATGTGCCTTCTCTACAATTACCTGAAAGGAGGTTGTGGGGAGCAGGGAGCTGGGCTCTTCTCCCAAGTTACAGGGGACAGGACAACAGGGAATGGCCTCAAGCTCCGCCAGGAGAGGTTCAAGCCTGACATCAGGAAAAAAAATTTAATGGAAAGGGTCATTGGGCAGTGGCAGAGGCTGCCCAGGGAGGTGGTTGAGTCACCTTCCCTGGAGGGGTTTAAGGGACGGGTGGATCAGGCGCTGAGGGACATGGTTTAGTGATAGATGGGAACGGTTGGACTCAATGATCCAGTAGGTCCTTTCCAACCTAGTGATTCTATGATTCCCACTTCAAGCTGGGCATCTAGCCATCTCCTGGGGACTCTTGACTTACGCACAAGAGACCTTAACAGTTTGATGTGTGTAAGAGAAGTCCCTAACATGAGAACCTAGGGAGCCCTTAATTAAAAAGGTACAGACTCAAAATGAATGCAGGGCCTTGATGTCCTCGAGGAGATGTCCCCATGTTGTTCACTGCCACCTGAAAGCAGGGGACACAGTGTGGGTGAGGCAGGAGACCCAGCTACTAGGCTGTCCTAGTGCCTCTTCAGCTGGGCGAAGGGAGGCAGCTTCCAGGCAGGCAGAACCATGGCAGCAGGCACTGGCTCAGAGAGGTGATGGGATCAGCCTCTCCAGGAGATAAGGCAGCCTGTGGAAAGATTGCCACCATCAGCCAGTATGGGGAGGCAGAGTGCTGGGACAGGGAGGGACGCTGCCCGTGTCCTAGCCCTTGTCATGCGTGCAGGGAGATGGGAAACCCACCTGGGACCCCCTTGTGCAGGTCAGCTGGATTCCACATGTGAAACAGCAACGCCTGGCTCGGGTTCCATTGCATTCTGCAGGAGTGCCAGGGCAAGCAGCAACACAGACTTGGGGTGGCCTGTGGGGATGCTCATTGCTCTCTACAGCTCCCTGAAAGGAGGTTGTGGAGCTGAGGGAGCTGGTCTCTTCTCCCAAGTGACGGGGGACATGACAAGAGGGAATGGCCTCAAGCTCCACCAGGGGAGGTTTAGGCTGAGCATTAGGAAAAAATTTTCCACAGAAAGGGTCATTGGGCACTGGAGCAGGTTGCTCAGGGAGGGGGTTGAGTCCCCTTCCCTGGAGGTGTTTAAGGGACCGGTGGACGAGGTGCTAAGGGGCATGGTTTAATGATTGATGGAAATGGTTTGATTTGATGATCTGGTGGGTCTCTTCCAACCTGGTTATTCTATGATTCTGTGATGCAAGGTGGTGGAGGTAGAGGAATTTGTCTGAAGCAAGAGGTAGTTGCTCCTCCCTCCTTAGTGCGGCTGCATGTGGTGTGACAAAATCCTGTATTAGCACTGTGTACAGCTCTGGTGCCAGCGCTGGGGCAGGCCTTGATTCCTCTCTGTGCTGTGGAAGAGCTGGTTTGCTAGCAAAAAGGGGCAGCTGTTGCTTAAGTTTTTGTAGCTGGGACACTGTGTGTGTCTACTAACACTGTCAGTGGTGGGATCAGCAAAGCGTTGGGCTCACAGCTGGCCAGCCTCAGTTCCAGCTCTGGCAGGAGCTATCTTGGTATACGACCTGTGCTCCATCTCTTCTCCAGCAGCTTGTTCCAGTGCTGATGGGTTGTCCTTGGCACTGGCATCTCTGAGACAGGCTGCTGGCAACTAGCCTGAGTTGTTCCTTCTATTCCGCTTTTGTGGTCAGGACCTGTGGGCAGCACTGGCACTGGGCAGGAGATGCCAGAACAGCAGCAAAACCAGCTTTTTATTTCTGGGAAGACATCACCCTGCAAGGCTGTCCCAGCAGCACAGCACAGCCCTGCTCCTCTGCAGGCACTACCAGAAATTTCAGGGTCAAGGGAGGCTTGCAGAGCAGCATCGGAGAGGAATAATTTGACCAAAAGAGCAGGTTTAACAGCTATGCGAAGTAAGTGGATTTTTGGTGCTTTTACGGCTGTCTCTTGTTGTAGCATGCCTGCAGCTTGGGAGCATTGATCTAATTCCGCAGCTTAATGGAATTTAGCTGGTTTAATGGAGACCCCAGGAGGGATTTGGCAAGGATTCACTGTTTCTGGCACAGCAGAGACTTGTCCCCTACACTTCTGCCCAGCCTGGCAACGCTGGGGACATCTTGCCGAGCTGCTGCTGCCGGGACTGCAAGGCAAATGAGGGTCTCCAAAAGACAATGAACATAAGTGCCCAGCCTGGGGTGGGGGGACACCCCCATAGGGACCACAAGTGAGGGGAGTGCATGTCCCCAAAACCTCCTGCTCAGCCCGTGCCTGGTCGTGGGGATGCGTTTCCACTAGATGGTGACAAAAGGCTGCAAAGCCTGTCCCAAGTGGGTCTCCAGCAGCTCAAGACCTCCTGCCACATCTCTCCCGGGAGATCTCAGGACACAAGAGAGACTGAGGTGAGCCTTGCATCTGATACCCAGCAGAGATAAGCAACAGCCAAGAACAGTTGGGAAAGTTTTACCTGTGGCTTATACAGCATCTGCTGCCAGAAAACCAACAGGGACCTCCAACCAAACCCCCCAATGGGTGTTCAGGGAGCAGGGGGGAAATTAACTAGAAAAGCCATCAAATGTGGCCCCATGTTCCCTAGCCCAGCCTTGCTTTCCTGGTATCACAGCTCACCTGCTACACAGAATCATGGAACAACCAGGTTGGAAGAGACCATCGGATCATCGAGTCCAACCATTCCTATCAAACACTGAACCACGTCCCTCAGGACCTCATCTACCCGTCCCTTAAACACCTCCAGGGAAGGTGAATCAACCACCTCCCTGGGCAGCCTAGTCCAATGCCCAATGACCCTCTCCGTGAAAACTTCCTCCTAATCTCCAGCCTAAATCTCCCCTGGTGGAGCTTGAGGCCATTCCCTCTTGTCCTGTCCCCTGTCACTTGGGAGATGAGGCCAGCTTCCTCCTCTCTACATCCTCCTTTCAGGTAGTTCCTGATGGTCCAAGCGGTGACCTGGCAAAGATGACAGGCAAGGTGCTGTTTAAAACTTCTTGAGCATCCCCATCTCCCACCTGCAAAGCCCCCTCCACTAACCATGGTGCCCACCTCACCCCTGCCATTCACCTGGTGCAGTCACAGCCACCCCAGCAGCTGACGGATGGTAACCCAGCAGGGATAGACACACAGCACTTGTCCTCTCTCTTTCTAACCACACAGTTCACTTCAAATACCTGACAGGTAGAGAAAACTCTTCCCCAGGCCCTGACTAATGCAGGGAATCAAATGAGACAGGCCTGTGTGGTACCCTAATTAAGTCTTTTCTTTATTACCTACCTGGTTGTGCCAAGAGAAAAGCCCTCGAGGATGAAGGCTTGCTGTGACAAATGACATTTAATTCAAGTGGCTGCACGCACACCAGCTCATGTTCTGTGCCTTGAAATAGAGAGCGTGGGACAGAGTGGGCTGTGGGGATGCTCCTCAACTCTGCTCTGCTGAGACCACACCTGGAATACTGTGTCCAGCTCTGGAGACTCCACAGGAAAGATATGGACCTGTTGTAGCAGGTCCAGAGGAGGCCACAAAAATGATCAAACTCCTGGAACACCTTCCCTGTGAAGAGCAAGTCCAGAGAAGAGCAACAAAGATGGTGAAGGGGCTGGAGAACAGAACCTATGAGGAGCGGCTGAGAGAGCTGGGGGTGTTTAGCCTGGAGAAGAAGAGGCTGAGAGGAGACCTCATTACTCTCTACAACTAACTGAAGGGAGGTTGTAGAGAGGAGGGAGCTGGGCTCTTCTCCCAAGTGACAGGGGACAGGACAAGAGGGAATGGCCTCAAGCTCCGCCAGGGGAGATTTAGGCTGGAGATTAGGAGGAATTTTTTCACACAGAGGGTCACTGGGCATTGGACTAGGCTGCCCAGGGAGGCGGTTGATTCACCTTCCCTGGAGGTGTTTAAGACACGGGTGGATGATGTCTTGAGGGACTTGGTTTAGTGTTTGATAGGAATGGTTGGACTAGAAGATCCGATGGGTCCCTTCCAACCTGGTTGTTCTATGATTCTATGATTCTAGGAGGGGCTGAGACAGCTGAAGTTGTTCAGCTTTGGAGGAAAGAAGACTCCAAGGAGACCTCATTGCAGCCTTTTGGTACTTAAGGGAGGCTTATAAGAAAGATGGGGGAAAACTTTTTAGCAGGGCCTCTAGAACAAAGGGTAGTGGTTTTAAACTAAAGAAGAAGTTTAGACTAGATGTTAGGAAGATTTTTTTTTTTATGCTGAGGGTGGTGGAACACTAGAACAAGCTGCCCAGAGAGGTGGTAGATACCCCATCTCTGGAAACAGGTCAGGTTGGATGGGGCTCTGACCAACCTGATCTAGTTGAAGATATCCCTGCTCATTGCAGAGGGTTGAACTAGATGACCTTGACGGTCCCTTCCAACTCAAACTACGTCTATTTTGGCAGCCCCATTCCTCTCCCTAACAGCCCTTGCATGGAGCTGGCAGCTGGACCTTGGCACCGGCCTGTGTGCCCCCAGAAAGCCCAGGCAGCCACCCTGAGCCTCCAGGACAGGTGGGATTCCGCTCTGGCTCTGCTCAGCGGAAGGAACAAGTTGAACCCTGTTAAAAAATGGTGCAAGGAAGAGAAGTGGGACTGAAACAAAGAGGACTTGAATTAGGCGTAAAATAAAACAGGCTAGGAAGATGTGGAACAAGTTGGGTGGCGAGAGAGGAACCTGGGAGCATCAGGATGGAAAAAGTCAGCAAGATGGGAACAGGGAGGTATTTTGCAGCCATACATGCAAATGCCTTTATAACCCATGAGGAAGCCAAGCTTGGGGAAGTTGCAGGTGATGCCAGCTCGGCAGTCTCAGACCAGCAGGCAGCTCGTGTCACAATCCCATGCAACTGCACCTTTCCCTGTGTTGCCCTGCAGCACTGGTGAGGCTCTGCAGGGCTTCTGTGGAGACAACCCAGAGCGAAGAGCTCCTCTTTGCACAAGGCATTTCTGTGCCTCCTATAGAATCCTAGAATCACCCGGTTGGAAAAGACCCACCCCAAAGCCAGGGTAAAAGGGAATGTCGTCCATTCAAGCTTCTAGATCCCCAGGGATGACTCAAGAGATTCAAGTGAAATATCTGCAAACTGGTTGTACACATCTGGCCCTTGGCACAGTGACCAGGGGGTTTGCCCCAGCTCACTCACATTTTACCTGCTGGAAGCTCCTCTGCTTACAGACTTGGGCTAATTCCATTTCACAGTATCTCCTGGGCATGTGGCCAGCAGAAAGCAGACACTCTGCCTAAAATAAACCTAAGCCAGGGGAATTTTGGTTTTCCTTCTCAAATAAAAAAAAAAAAAATGATTCTTTGTTGAGGCCAGACTGGAAAAGCAGGAGTCTCCCTCCAACCCCCGTTTTTTGTGTTTTTATCTGAGCCAGGGGGTGAGCTCAGCCTTGCCTTGTGAGCTGCATGTGCTCACCGCTCAATGAAGGCAGTGAGCAGAGTGGCACAGTGAATCTGGGGCTTCCCCATACCTTTACTTCTAAAACCAGGACAGGGCCAAGTGTAACTGGGGAGAACAGACCCACAGTGCACTGCTGCTCCTGGGGATCCCTTATGTCTCCCAGGCACACACATACACCTGTCCCCCCAGTATAACTCGTTCCAGCCTCTTCCAGGAGAGCCAACAAGTTCCTGTCAGCAGAGCCAAGTTGAAACTACCCTCAGAAACAGGAATTGGCACTGGTGGAAAGCATGCTGGGTGGCTTCTTAGTGAGAAATGAGCTGATGTTTACTTTGGGAGCTGCTGTGCTGTTTTGTCCCAGCAGAAGTTGCTCACTGCCCCATCCATGAGGTTTGCAGTTCTCCTGCCCTAGCTTGTCAGTGTGAATCATAGAACAACCAAGTTGGAAGAGACCCATAGGATCATCGAGTCCAACCACTCCTATCAAACACTAAACTATGTCCCTCAGGACCTCATCTACCTGTGCATTAAACACCTCCAGGGAAGGTGAATCAACCACCTCCCTGGGAAGCCTATTCCAATGCCCAATGAAAAACTTCCTCCTAATCCCTAGCCTAAATCTCCTCTGGTGGAGCTTGAGGCCATTCCCTCTTGTCCTGTCCCTTGTCACTTGGGAGAAGAGCCCAGCTCCCTCCTCTCCACAACCTCCTTTCAGGTAGTTGGAGAGAGGTTTCCTCTCAGCCTCCTCTTCTCTAGGCTAAACACCCCCAGCTCTCTCAGCCGCTCCTCATAGGGCCTGTTCTCCAGCCCCTTCACCAGCTTTGTTGCTCTTCTCTGGACTTGCTCCAGAGCCTCAACATCCTTCTTGTGGTGAGGGGCCCAGAACTTCACACAGGATTCAAGGAGCGGCCTCACCAGTGCTGAGTACAGAGGGAGAATAACCTCCCTGGACCTGCTGGTCACACCATTTCTGATACAAGCCAAGATGCCATTGCCCTCCTTGGCCACCTGAATGCTGGCTCATTCAGTCGGCTGTCAACCAACACCCCCAGGTGTTGAAGGTTGGTGAAGGAAGGACCAGGTTGGTGAAGGACCGGCCAAAGAGCTTTCATGTTTGCATCAGGAGGTCCAGCCATGAGCTGTGCTTTCTGAAGAGGGTCACTTTGCATTTGACTGTACCCCCAGAACTCAAGTGCCCCAGGCTGGCATTGAGCTGTACAGACTACCTGAGAACCCATGGAACGTCAGAGCCTGGGAGTCTCCAGCACAGCACCAGGGGTGCTGAGTCTACCCACCTTTCATCCTCCGTTTTCCCCAGCCTCCCCTCCTTGGCAAGCTCTTTAACCAAAGGAGGTTAAAAATAAAGGTTGAAAGTACTTCCTCAGCCCACTCTCAAGCTGTTTGTCCCTAGTCACAGCAGCACACGGGGCTGTTCTGCCTACCAGCTCTTGCTGTGGAAATTCCCACTGGCAGGGTGCAAGTTAAAACCACTGGTTTCAATCTTCCTACGGTTGTAGTTAAAAATAAAACTTGGAGCAATAATTTTCCCACTGCCAGTGTTGTCAGACTGAAAATCTTGTCCTGAATGACCCAGTAGAGTCTCATTAAGCCAAGCAAGTGCGTGATCATGATGTCTGCATCCTGAGAAAGAGGTGAGAACATGTGTCTTGGGGAAGAGTCTTCTCCTTCCTATCCCTTACAAGCCATCGGCTCATCCCCCTCCTCATGAAGGAGCAAAGGAAGCTTAAAGCAGGCTGGAAATTACGCTGCAGCTCTCCTGCTCAGTTTTAATTGCAGAGCAAAGAAAGAAGTCCATCAATTCAGCCCACTGGGTAATTAAATACTTAATGCTGTTGGCTATAAAGACATTATGGTTCAGCAGCCCAACACTGATGCATTAATAATCACTCTTATCATGGCATGGAAGGGGCACAAGCTGCTCCTGAGGCACATGATAGTTACGTGGGATGGGAGCTTGCAGTGAAAAAAATCTTAGGAGTTGAATTAGAGCTGTGACAACCTGCAGGAGTGACAGACTCCTCGTGAGCTTGAGTTCAGAGAAGGGCTAGAAGTACTGTGGAGGGGGCAGGCAGCTCCTACTCCACACAAGCTCCCCCAGCCATGAGATGGATGAGCAGTGGGGATGGGAATCTGGGCTCCAAGCACCAGTGCTGCTCCAGGCACATCTCTGGGATGTTGTCAGCCCTGGGATTGAGCAGATAATCTCAGAGCACGCCTTTTGTAACAAGCCAGCAGCACAGGCATGAGCAGTGTGCCCACCTCCCACCAGCCTTTTCATGTCCAATAATCAGCTAACTGCTTTAGCATCAGTGTGATCCATATGATGGGGAGCACAGGGTGGAGCCTGCACACCACCTGGGATTAACTGCATCAGAATGTGGCCAAGGGAGCACTACTTCAAACCAGAATCATAGAATCATAGAATAACCAGGTTGGAAGAGACCCACTGGATCATCCAACCATTCCCATCAGTCACAAAACCATGTCCCTCAGTACCTCGTCCACCTGCACCTTGAACACCTCCAGGGAAGGTGAATCAACCACCTCCCTGCGCAGCCTGTTCCAATGCCCAATGACCCTTTCTGTGAAATATTTTTTCCTGATGTTGAGCCTGAACCTCCCCTGGTAGAGCTTGAGGCCATTCTCTCTCATCCTGTCCCATCACTTGGGAGAAGAGCCCAGCTCCCTCCTCTTCACAACCTCCCTTCAGGTAGTTGTAGAGAGCAATGAGGTCTCCCCTCAGCTTCCTCTTCTCCAGGATAAACACCCTCAGCTCTCTCAGCCGTTCCTCATAAGGCCTGTTCTCCAGACCCTTCACCAGCTTCGTTGCTCTTCTCTGGACTCGCTCCAGAGCCTCAACATCCTTCTTGTGGTGAGGGGCCCAGAACTGAACACAGGATTTGAGGAGTGGTCTCACCAGTGCAGAGTCCAGAGGGAGAATAACCTCCCTGGCCCTGCTGGTCCCACTGTTTCTGATCCAAGCCAAGATGCCATTTGCCTCCTTGGCCACCTGGGCACACTGCTGGCTCATGTTCAGTCGGCTGTCAACCAACACCCCCAGGTCTTTCTCTTCCAGGCAGCTTTCTAGAAAGGCAATTTACTTGCTAGTAAGGGTGGTGTCAGCCCTTGGAGCACGGCACACCAGTCCTGTGCCCTCCCCAAGGGGTCTCACCCACTGAAGGATGGGGATTGCTACAGTGGCTGCACAGCATCCTACCTGCTGGGACTTCGGAGCCTGGTACGTTGCAATTGTCCCATAGCCAGGCAGGATGGATAAGGTTCATTTAAAGAAGTCGTAGGAAGGAAGGACCTGCAGGAGCATGGGGAGAGTGGACCCTTCTCAAGGCCAACCTTTGCTGGGTTTCTCTCACCTCCCCATAAGCAAGGAGTCATCCCTCCAGCTACAGTGTGCTGGGTTAACCCAGCCCCTCACCCACAGCTGCTTTGAGAGACAGAGCAGACGAGGCCCAAAAAGCCACCAGAGGCACAATTTCCATCCAGACTCTCAAATCCACATCAGCAATCCCCTGCTCGTGGATAAGGGGGGACAGCACAGTTCTTCCTGGCCTCCCACACAAAGACCAAAAGCACCTGCAATTTTCTCTGAGCAAATACAAGTGCAGATCATGCTGTCAAATTCTCATTTGATTTGTTTCTCTGGTGGCACCGCACCATTTGCCTTCATTACTTTCTCTGCCCCATACCATAGTCCAATAACGTAGCATCTGCTCACTAAAAGCTCCATTAATATGACATATAAGTAGTTGGCACTTTCTGAAGATGCCGGCAAGTGCCTGTTGGCCACATGACACCCATGAGCACCACCACTGCCAAAACCCGTTTTCCCCAAGGCAACTAGGAATTCACACTCGATGTGAAGAGGCAGAGGACAGAAGTCATCCTTACCAGCAAGGAGAGGATGTGGCTGAAGCAAATCCCATGATAGACTGGGGCTCTGGTGGGACTGTGTCTCCCTGCAGCTTGCACTTGGAGGTGCTCTGGCTCTCCCCGACAAGCTGAACTGAACAGATACCAGATTGCTTGGCCTGGTCTTCCCTATTGTTTTAAATCATTCTCCCTGTTCCTGGCTTGAGTGCTGTCAAACTTTGTGACCAAAATTATCACTGCCAGAGAAAGCTGGGTGCTGGGACATCTTGAATGGGGCTGGAGATCCCATTTCTAGTAGGTTTTGGTGGGAAATTGAGGAAAGGCTGAGAGAGCTGGGGTTGTTTAGCCTAGAGAAGAGGAGGTTGAGAAGAGACCTCATTACTCTCTACAACTACCTGAAAGGAGGTTGTGGAGAGGAGGGAGCTGGCCTCATCTCCCAAGTGACAGGGGACAGGACAAGAGGGAATGGCCTCAAACTCCACCAGGGGAGATTTAGGCTGGAGATTAGGAGGAGGTTTTTCACAGAAAGGGTCATTGGGCATTGGAATAAGCTGCCCAGGGAGGTGGTTGATTCACCTTCCCTGGAGGTGTTTAAGGGACGGGTGGATGAGGTCTTGAGGGACTTGGTTTAGTGTTAGATAGGAATGGTTGGACTAGAAGATCCGATGGGTCCCTTCCAACCTGGTTGTTCTATGATTCTATTCTATGAAATCATGAGCGATGTATAAGGTGTCTCCCTGCCTGATTCCAGGCTCTCCCAACAGGCACAATAAAACTCACAAGTGGCAGCCAAAGGCCCCATTCAGCTCTAGAGCTGTTGCATCAAGGGGATGTTAAGTTTCTGGGGCAAGGAAGCAGGCAAGGAGCTGGAAGGAACAGCAAAAGGACACAGAGGGTCTCCTCCCAGCAAGGGAGGAGAGGCTCATTGTTCTCTATAACTACCTGAGGGGAGGTTGTGGAGAGGAGTGAGATGGGCTCTTCTCCCAGGAGACAAGACGAGAGGGAACAGCCTCAAGCTCCACCAGGGGAGGTTTAGGCTGGACAATAGGAAAAAAATTTTCACGGAAAGGGTGATTGGGCAGTGGCAGAGGCTGCCCAGGGAGGTTGTTGAGTCACCTTCCCTGGAGGTGTTTAAGGCACAGGTGAACAAGGTGCTGAGGGACATGGTTTAGTGATTGATGGGAATGGTTTGACTCAATGATTCGGTGGGTCTCTTCCAACCTGGTTGTTCTGTGATCACCCATCAGACACATCTCAGCACTGCAAGAATGGGTGGTTTCTAATTATAACTGGTAACTTCTGGAACAGGGTTTAACCCTGTTAAGTCTCCCAGTTATATCTGCACACAGACAATCAGCAGACACACAAATCCTCTTTCCAGGAGGAAAAAAACCTTGAAAAGCTTCACTTAGCACACTGCCCCACCCTGGCTGGGTGAAAACGTGGTATGATTTGCCATCCCATTATCACCATTCATTGTGTTTTCTTTCTTTAAGCTTTTTGCTGTATTTAATTCATCCACCCACTACACAGGCAGCTGAAATCACTCTCACTTATCTCCCTCTCCCCATGGCATGGGGCTGAAGAAGTCCTCACTCAGCCCTCCTTTTACAAGGCTCCTGGCTCACAGATGATGCTTTTGCGCAGGACTTGCTGTTGCGTTTCAGGCTCCTGCCAGATGGACCCACCACCTGTGAGCCAGGATTGCCACAGAAAAATAGAAAAGAAGTCCCTCTCGAACCATTTGCTTTTCCATCTGTGCAAGGCGGTTGTGTAAATCAGCCTCGGCAGAGGGATTTGGAGCTAGGGCCAGTATGAGCTTGGACAAGCGAAGAGCTGGAGAATAGAATCATAGAATCACCAGGTTGGAAGAGACCCATCGGATCATCAAGTCCAACCATTCCTATCAAACACTAAACCACGTCCCTCAGCACCTCATCCACCCGTCCCTTAAACACCTCCAGGGAAGGTGAATCAACCACCTCCCTGGGCAGCCTAGTCCAATGCCCAATGACCTCTTCTGTGAAAAACCTCCTCCTAATCTCCAGCCTAAATCTCCCCTGGCAGAGCTTGAGGCTATTCCCTCTTGTCCTGTCCCCTGTCACTTGGGAGAAGAGCCCAGCTCCCTCCTCTCCACAACCTCCTTTCAGGTAGTTGTAGAGAGTAATGAGGTCTCCTCTCAGCCTCCTCTTCTCTAGGCTAAACAACCCCAGCTCTCAAATCACTCAAAACCACCAGGATGAGCAAAGAGGGGCAAATAGCACAGTGTGAACACAAGACAGTACCTGGAAAAAGGCAGCTTGGACCTACGATTGCTGGACTGCTAACAGACTCTTGGTGTGGCTGTAGATACTGTAGACATAAGAGAAAAAGAGCAGCGCAGGCAGCAGCAATACCCTCCCCTCTTCCTCCTTAATATAACAGTGAGGCTTGATAGGTCTCCTAAATTATAATGACTTTCTTGTCATTAACTTGATTTCTTTCTGGTGACAGCAGCAGCAAATTGGTCCCAGCTGTTCTGAGCTCAGGCCGGGGAAATTAAAAGGAATTAAACCAAGCCAAGTGTTGAAGGGTTTGTGAGGAGGTGTTTCAGGCTAGCGATAACCTGAGGGCTGTAGTTATGGGGGTGGTAGGACATGCCAGGAAAGAAATGGGGTGAGAGCTTATGTTTCTCCTTGCAAGCAGGACACTGAAAAGCAGGTGTCTGACTGAGTGGGTTGTGAGATCTGGCCCGGCCAAGAGAGACAGGGGAGGTGGCCGATTCACCTTCCCTGGAGGTGTTTAAGGCACAGGTGGATGAGGTCTTGAGGGACTTGGTTTAGTGTTTGATGGGAATGGTTGGACTGGAAGATCCGGTGGGTCCCTTCCAACCTGGTTGTTCTATGATTCTATGATTCTATGACAGGCAGCCTGTAGTGATGTGTTTTGGGGTGAAAGTTGCCTGAAAGCAACTCTGACCAACAAGTCAAAGCCTTTTCTGAGGAAAGCAGGATCTCATCCACCACTTGTTGTAACTCTACAGCCTCCTAGGGATTTTCCCCTTTCAGGAGCTTCCCCCTCTGCTGAGCTTCATTTGATAGGAATGGTTGGACTAGAAGATCCGATGGGTCCCTTCAAACCTGGTTGTTCTATGATTCTATGATTCTTTCCAAGTCTGTGCAGGCAAGTATTGGGCAGCAAAGGGTTTTTATCAGCTCTCCTTGCAGAGTTCAGGCGCAGGAGCTGGAGAAAACCAGATTTATTTCTGTGTCTTTATTTGCTGCTGCCTCTTGGCAGCTCCGGTGCCTGCAGACACCTACATACCTGCCAGGGCAAGAAGAGGGGGCTTCCTTGGAGAAGCCATTCTCTCCCATCTCCACCAAAAAAACCCCACTGGAAGCCTGTTCCTCCCTTCCTGACAGCCCCAGGCTGATTCCTATGTGAAAAAATAGCTTTTGGCCTGGCTTTTAGCCCCAGGGCCAGCTGGGACCACCCTGTGCGTGATTTGAGCTCTGGAGGGGTGGGAGGGGATGTCTCACACCTCATCATTAGTGTGAGATGGTCTTTAATGTGAGATGGTCACTCTACCTGCCCAAGAAAGATAACAAGAAGGATGTGTTTGGCTTCCAAATGCCTCTCAAACTGAGCTTTCTTCAATGTGTCACATTAAATAGTCCCAAACTGAGAAGACGAGCCTGTCCTGGCTGCTGTGATAAGCACAAAGAGCAATAAACCCCTGTAATTAAAGGCTGCTGCTATAATAACATTAAAACAGGGACAGCTGGGGTCTAGCCCTGAGGTCCAAGCCTTGTTTGTTTACTTGGTTTTATTGCAAACTCGTTTTGGAAGGGGTCAGCCCAGGTACCAAAACGGTTACGGAGAGAGGGGAAAAATGCCATCTGGGCGCGGTGAAGCTGGAGGGGGTGAGGATTGTCTTTTCCTTCCTGACTCTGTAACACTGACTGGATCCTTAGCAGAAGCAAATACCCTCAAAACTGCATTGGAAGAGGAGCTGACCTTATGGAAAAGCATCTGATCCATGGGAGAGAAATTTTCCCTCAGGGGCCTCCACCAGTGGAGCTTGTCCTTGTATTTCACTGTCTTAAATATACACAAAACTAGATAAAAGTTAAGGTTGTGGTTTTTTTTTTTTTTTCACAGTCTGGGCATCCCAGCATTGTTTTTCATGCTGGAATTCGCTCCTCCTCGAGGGGGACTGGAAAGCTGGTACCTGATTCATCCTGCACATCCCACACAGGGGACCAGGGCAGACACCTGGGTCCTGAGCTGGGGCTTTTGTGGGCTGTGGGGAAGCCTTTTCCAGACTGTTGTATTCCAAGTCAGTCTTGGGGTCAACCACTGGGTTGCACTCCCTCAGCCCCAGAGGTCTGCTTGGGGCCGATGCCTAGGGATGAGCCTGGTCCCCCCCTGCCCCACTGGCAGCCAATTCGTAGAAGTCCCTTCTTGTTCCGGAGCTCTGCCATTCAGCCAGCTGCTTGCTGCTTACATCCACTCACTGCTGTGCTAATTGTGCTTTGCTTTCATTACTTAACCCAAGTAGAATTATCCCTGTGAACCAAATGAAGCACCACACAGGCTCCTCTGACATCAATTCTGTCATCTTTGGCAATAACGTTGCGATGGGAGAAGGCATTGGTGAACCAGACCATGTGTCTGGCCACCCGGACAGTGGAACTTATCATTTTTGAAGGTGCCCCGTGGCTTTAATTGGCCACTTTGCCCCTGAAATTGTCACTGTAGAGCTGTGGGGAAGGGCCCTGTGCAGTGCATCTCCGTCCTTGCCATCCCCCTGCCCTGAGAACAGTGGGAATAGTCACTTTTTGGAGATGCCCTTTGCCCATCTAGCCCTCTCGTGTCCTCTCCCTGCATGCTCTAAGAGGGGAGAGGTGGCCTATGGGGAGCTCACCCCATCTCTGTGTGTGGCCTGGCCCCTCCAGAGCTGTGGGATATTCTGCCATGTGGGGAAAAGCATCCCCAGTGCTCTGTGGCCATGAGCCAACATCTCTATCTGGAGCTGTGGTTGAGCCCCCCCCTACGCAGAACCCTTCAGGTGGGCTCTGCTCCCCACGTGTCCTCTTCCCAGCCTCCCCCTTGCCTCGCACAGCGCGTGGCTGCCTTGGAAGCTGATTCCCGCGTGAGTACCAGCTCTTTGGGGAAGCCAGTGAGGGTGGGAAGGTGAGCCGCCTTCAGCATGGGGCTAAAAACTGAGCCCATGGGTGTCCTTGAGGAGCAGAGTCCGACCCTGTGTACATTACTTTTCCTTCACCTGTCCTGTTGCCTAACGCTGTACTGCCCATCACCAGTCTGTAGGCATTAGGTAGTTAAGCTTTTCACCTCCCACCCGTATCCCGGAGTAAGTGCAATAATTGAAATATGGTTCAAAAAAAAACCCACCATAAATCAGTGCTGAGCTCAAAACTAGCACATCCCTGGGGCCTCCAGACATTTGCATTTTCCCTGCTCTCCTCACAAAGGCTGAGATCTCGGTGGGAAAGGCTGTTGTGCCACATCCACGGCTGAGCAGCCCGACTCTGTCCCAGTGCCTGGCCCCAGGCAGGGGCCACTCGCTCCCAGGCACGCAAGGACTTTGCCAAATTCATGCTTTATGAGTTCTCCCCATACCACGTCTGTGCAAAAGAAGCAAAAACAACCCTTCCCTTGGCTTATTGAGGAGGGGCAGGGAAAAAAATCTGCTGACGTTCTCCAGAGCTGTCTATCATGGCTCCAAATATACGAGGCAATCACTGCAAAGCTTGGGTTTGGCTCTCTAAAGGAAAAAAAAATAACCAACCACCCTATGCATATTGCAAACAATCGCAGCACAAAAAAAAAAAAAAAGCCTTACAAGGCTAGGGCAGCCTCATAGATGGATTGCTTTTTAATCCCGAAAGCTATGGTGATAAATCTTTTTATTGTAAGCTCCGGAGAGACTCTGTCACTCAGGACGTTCAGCGGAGCAGGGGAAAAGCAGCTCCACAAGCTGCTGGGAGAAAAGGAGTCTCCTGGCAGCAGAGCTGAAGGTGATGGAGGAGGGATGAGTGCTTGTCACGGGGGTGCTGAGCAGGCACAGTGGGGCACAAGAGTCCCCGTAGAGCTGGGAGCAGGGGGTTAGGCAGGGACTGGCTGTTGGACGGACGGAGAGACAAATTTTGGGGAACAGCTCTTTGGAAACAAAGCGTTCGGGGAGGAGATGGCAACGTGGAGCCTGACCTGGCCACATGCTCTGTAGTGCAGGGGCAGAGGGATGCTTCCCCCAGCTCTGAACAAGGACCCAGAGCAAACCCATCCACAAACACCCACATACTCTCTCCCCTACCCTCTGACATCCCTCTGTTCTCACCTCTTCAGGGTCCCTTGGATCCGAAAAAGATCATTGAGTTGGTGAGAACTCCCAGGTGGTGTATTGTTTTCCTTCCCCCATGGCCATCCTGATGTGCTAGTTGACCCCCCTAGACAGTTAAACAGGTGAGAACAGTGGGAGAAACTCACCCTATCTCTGGTTTCTGCTGCCTCCCACCTTGCAGGTGCTTTTCCTTCTATACCACCTTCCCAGCAGGAATAATCTCTCTAATTTATACTGGGAAGGTGGCAGGGGATCAGGGCTGACCTGAGGGCACAGGGCAGTGGGAAACATTGTCCTTGGAGCTAACAGGCTCTGCAATTCCCTCCCTGGGGACTGCAGTGAGCTGGAGGCAGGCAGGAGCCAGCAGCCACTGTCTTCCCAGTGATGGAGATGTGTAAAACACTCTCTGTGAAACTGTTCTCCCCCAGGACATTAGTTCCTTCATCATTAACTTCCATGTCATGATGGCAGCTTTAACCAGAATTAATGTGGGATTCGAGGGCTTGTGCAGGAGCCTTCAGTTGTAGTGTCTCCTGTGAGCCCAGCTGGTATGTGGTATCCGGGGGACTTGGGGTCACAAAATCCCAGCCAAGGGAGTGAAGTTTGCCCACACACCTTCCCCAGGAGAAGCCAACAGCCGTGCCGCAGCTTTGAAAGGCCTTCGGGATGCTTTTCAGGGTGATCCCTGGCCCAGCTATGCGTGGGGGGCAGCCCCCAGTATCGCAGTCCACCACACTGAAGCCTCAGCAGCACATTCCCCTTCTGTATCTCAGAGAGGGGAATTTGGGGTAGCCAAGGAGAACAGGGAGATCAGGAGTCATAGAGTCATAGAATAACCAGGTTGGAGGAGACCCACCGGATCATCGAGTCCAACCATAACTATCAAATGAAGCTGCACCCTATCAGGGCATCCCCTGGAGCCACTGGCCCTTGCTCCCCAGGAGCCAGCTCCAGCCTGCCCAGCCCCACCAGCACTTTCCTAGCTGGATCAGGGCCTGCTACGTGGGCATAAAGGCAAATAAAAAAAGGAGACACAAGGGCAGCTGGGGACACAAGGCTGGATGAAGAAAAAGCCAGTGCCTCACCTTTCTGGCTGCTCTGAACTCCACTGCAGCCCCAGGACACCCCCCAAAAAAATCTGGTGGAAGACCACACTGTCTTCTGGCACTGATCAAGGTGCTCAAGCTGCAGTGGCTGCAGCCGTATCCTCACACATCCTGGCTGCTCACAAGCAGGGGATTGCACCCTCCTAACTCACAGCATGAGGAACCCTGGAGCCCCACAGAGGTGGCTGCTGCTGCATAATATAAAGCTATTGTGCACCTATTAAAAAGCCATTCTCTGAAGATTTGCTGCCAAATGAGTGAAGTGAGACGGGGTAATAATGGTCATCAAGGAGACATCAGTCATGTTCACCCGCGCAGGAGTGATGAGGGGCCCCTCACGGCTGCCAAGATGCTGTCCCTTAGAATCATAGAACAACCAGGTTGGAAGAGACCCACCAGATCATCGAGTCCAACCATTCCTATCAAACACTAAACCATGTCCCTCAGCACCTCATCCACCCCGTCCCTTAAACACCTCCAGGGAAGGTGAATCAACCACCTCCCTGGGCAGCCTGTTCCAGTGCCCAATGACCTTTTCCATGAAAAAAAAGAAGAGCCCTGATGGCACATCACGGTGCCCAAAGTCACGGCCACGGGATGCCAAGCAAGGGGACACTCCACGACTGGCTTGTGGGGAACAGGGACTGGGGAAGTCATGCAAGGTGAGAGCTTGAGCTGCGCAGACAGACCCTCAGGTGGCATTTTGGAGCCTTGACATTCAGCCTGTGGAAGGACCTGGCATATGCTGGGAAGTTGGCAGCACTGATTGCAGACAGTTAATTGATGGGTCCTTCCAGCCCTGGGGAATGCAACCAGCCAGCCCGCGCCTCCTGGCATTTTCATGACATTTCCTAAGTCGCACGTCTGGGAATGGATTGATCACCACTGCTCTGGCCCCAGCTCAGCTGAGCATCCCAGAGACCAAGAAGGGCGCGTTGCATCCTGCTCACACCTTCCCCGCTGTGCCCCAAGCCCTGCAGACCCACCGTGGCTGCAGAGCCAGGGGGACACTCCCAGTCGCCACCAACCCTGGCACATGCCTGCCTGTCACCTCCCAGCAGGATGGCCCAGGCTCATTCCTGTGCTGGGAACAGACCTAGGTCTCGGGTGATGCAATCAGGGCACAAATCAGGCCAATGGGTTTTTTTTTAATTCTCTCTGAGGCCCAGCCTGTGTGGGGCAGGGATGGAGAAGGGCTCCCTGCATCCCCCAGGGGTGCAGAGGGCTGAGGAAGAAGAGGGTGGCACAGACCAGATACAGGCTGGAAATGGGAATACTTGTGGGTTGTAGAGACAGAACGGTGCTGTGCCTCAGTGATGCAGGCAGCCAAGGGCTCCTGTTGTCCCATGTTTTTTTCTCCCAAAGGTTCTGGTTTTAGGGGGAGCAGCCAGGCTGGGAGAAAGGAGCCATCCTGGCACCCTCCAGCTGGACACCACGAGGCACAAGCTGTCATCAAGAGCCCCTTCTCCACACACAGTAACCACCAAAAGAGCAAGCAAGGAAATCAAGGGCTCTGGGGACATCTTGAGGGAGAAGTCACCCACAGACTGTTTTCTCGTCACTCCATCCCGTGCAAGCAGCTCCTGCCCTTGTGGTTCTCAGCCTGGATGCGAGCACCTCTCAGAGCATCCTTAGAATCATAGAACAACCAGGTTGGAAGAGACCCATCGGATCATCGAGTCCAACCATTCCTATCAAACACTAAACCATGTCCCTCAGGACCTCATCTACCCATCCCTTAAACACCTCCAGGGAAGGGGAATCAACCACCTCCCTGGGCAGCCTATTCCAATGCCCAATGACCCTTTCCGTGAAAAACTTCCTCCTAATCTCTAGCCTAAATCTCCCCTGGTGGAGCTTGAGGCCATTCCCTCTTGTCCTGTCCCTTGTCACTTGGGAGAAGAGCCCTTCCAGCACATCATACTGAAACAGCCCCAGAGTGCCAGATACCCATGGAGTCAGCGCTCTGCACTGGGAGGGATGGGATGGATGGTTTTGGGGACTGCTGGCGTAGAAGCTGTCTCTGCACCACGAGGGATGCCCTGGCCTTTGCCAGTCCTGACGCTAAGCACAGCAGTTGCAATGCATCCTTGGCACAGCATGGCCACCATCGCCATGTCCTGGAGCAGAGCTGCTGAGAAAACAAGCCTGGCAACCTCATCATCCCAGCGTGATGGCACAGAGAGGCAGGAACCCTTCCACTGCTCCCTCCTGCTCTGCTCCCCACCATGATACGCATGCCATAATCAGATAGATGGTGGGGAAAGTCAGTCCTGGCTCTGTTGCATCATCCCCCTCAGCAGAGGGACATTGCATTGGGGGTGGCTTGACCCCTCTCCACCTCCTCCAGCTCATATTCCTCAGCATCAGAGGCCAACCCATTGGTGCTGGGCATGGGCTCGCACTCGGTGCTGCGGGTGGTGGTGCGGGTGATGCTGGGCGAGTATTTCCGAGACCACGTCGGGCGGTGGCCAGGGTGGCACATCACCTCCTTGAACATCTGCCGGAAGCGGGTGGACATCAGGTTGTAGAGGATGGGGTTGGCGGCCGAGCTCAGGTAGAAGAAGACACCCGAGATGATGTGGACGTACTGGAACATGTGGAGCATGTGGCTGGTCCAGGTGGAGACGAAGCTCCAGACAAGGCGGTCGGTGTGGAAAGGGGCCCAGCAGATCCCAAACACCACTACCAGCATAACTGTGGGGAGCCAAAAAGCTGGAATTACTAGGGGAATGGAGCTCACCCCACGGGACCTTATGTCCCTGGCCAAGCACTGCTGCTGTTTGGTCTTTGACGTAGCAAAGGACACACAAAAAAGCATGGGAGGGAGGGAGGAAGAGGGCAGAAGAAGTGCCCTGTGATGCCTTGTTGACCTCCTGTGGAAGGGCTGGAGGTCTGGACAGGATCTTTCCCCCTCCACATCCTGCGATGGCTCCTCCAGGTGCTGCTGCACTACGTGTCTCTGCTCCTCACGGGCAGGAGCTGCCCGTGTCACAGCCCCTCAACCATGCAGCATGGCTGGGGACACCCTGCAGGCATCCAGCCTCTGGGAACCCTGCTGGTTTTGCCAGCAAAGTCCAAGGAGCAAGAGCCAGTTTTGCCCTTTCCTTGTACTGTTTTTGGTGGTGTTTTTTTTTTTCCTTTTTCCCTAACAAGCCAGCTTTGCTGATGGAAAAGAAAGGGTGTGATGTCCAGGTGGCCCTGGGGTCTCCAGAGCTGCCATATCCATGCCATGCTGTGTCTCTGCAACACATCGGGTCAGGTTCCCCGTTGTCCCCCTCCCAGTGACAGGGGAAGCAGATTTACCACTTGTGCAGGACACAGCAGAGAATTACGCTTGGCCCCAGGAAAGGGGCAAGAGGCTGCAGGGACAGAGCATGGGAAGTGAGCAAAGGCACAGAGTGGTGGGATAGGGGAATGATCCTCTCCAGCCTCAGGTCTGTGCATCATTGCCCCAGGACAGTCACAGGGGCTGCAGAGCTGGATGGGAGCTAGTCCCTCTCGGAGAAATCCCACCACCACCTACAGCACATGAGGTCTAGGGAGGGCACAGGTTCCTCCATCCCATCTAACCTCCTTTCTCTTTCTCACCCAGAGTTTTCCTGGAGGAGAGGAGGTCTCACGGCTGCGAGGAACCTGCTATGAGCAATCCTCACCATTGGGGTGAAGTCACCAGACATCCTTTTGCCCCAACACCCCATGAGCCAACCCCACAGCCTTCCTCTGGGATGAACAGAACCTCTGGACCGTCTGTACCTCATTTTCCTTCCCAACACAGCCTTAGGAGATACTCCTTGGCTCTGCCTATCCCCGACATCCGATTCCCCAGCATCAGACTCACACAGCATCTTCGTGACCTGCCTCCTCTTGACATTTTTCTTCTCCTGGGCATTGTGACAGTCACGAAGGCTGCTGCCAGGTTTGGGTGCCAAGGCCTCCAGCATCTTTTCTTTCTTGAGCTGCAGACCGATGAGCAGGTAGAGGATGCTGATGGTCCCCATGGGCAGGAAGAAGAAGACGATGGTGGTGATTTGGATGATGAGGTTGTAGGTCAAGCGTGGCTTCACCAGGGTGCAGATCTCCGAATCGGGCACCCGCCCTCTGCCAGGCACGTAGAGAGGCTGCAGCCCGTGCAGGCTGGTGTTGGGGATGGAGCAGACGACTGACAAGACCCATATGACAACGATGACCCTCTTGGCATGATTCCTCGTCACCACGTACTTCGCCTTGAGGGGATGAACCACGGCAATGTAGCGCTCCACGCTCAGGGCTGTGACATTGAGGATGGAGGCGAAGCAGACGGCTTCGAAGAGCAGCGTCTTGAAATAACAGCCGCTGGCACCCAGCGGGAAGGGGTAATTGCTCCACAAGTCGTAGAGCTCCAGCGGCATCCCCAGCAGCAGCACCAGCAGGTCGGACACAGCCAGGCTGAACAGGTAGTAGTTGGTGGGTGTCCTCATGAACCGGTGCCGGAGGATGACAATGCAGGTGAGCGTGTTGCCCACGGCCCCCACCACAAAGATCAGCAGGTAGATGACACAGACAGGGACAAAGAAGCTGGACCGTTGAGGACCCAGGTATTTATCCCGCAGCTGCTCCTCTGTCAGGTTGGCATCTTTGGGATCGAACAAGATCTCTGGGTAAATCCTGTTACAGAGATCGGGTCTGATGGACTCCACAGGAAAACCTTGCTGGGGCAGGGAGAACTCAGGGCTGGAGCAGTTGACAGAGGGATTCATGGCTACAGAGAGAGGGAGAGGTTTGCAGAGTGGTTTCCCAACCCCTTGGCTCCCCTTACTCCCCCTGCCCCTCTCTCTATTGGTGTTGGGGAGCCAGAATAATGCTGATTACCACAACTCTGCACCCTCACCCCCATCCTGCCCCAGCCACAAACCTCTCCCAAACCTCCCTCTGGGGTTACCTATTGCCCCTTACCCCGTTTCCTATCCACAAAAAAAAAACCGCTGGTAGCTCCCCACCCACCTCAGCCCCTTTGCCCTGTCACTGGGAGGATCTCAGCAGGGCTGCCACCTCTCCCTGCTCTTGAAACAGAGCAGGATACAGCCCCAAAGTCAACCCCCAAAAGCGATCTCAGCTCCAACTCTACCGGCCGTGCAAGGAGGCCGATGGAGCGACCGTAAAACTGCCAGAGAAAGAATTTATATTCCAGCCCAAGAAGGACTTACGGCTTGTTGAGAAGCTCCAGATGAAGGCTGAGGTCCCACCACCTCTGTGCCAGACGGGGTCGGACTGGGGAGGGAGTGTGGGAGGGGATGGAGACTTCACTGCCTTAAGAGGCAGACTAATGAAATCCTGCCGCTGCTCTCCCCTCAGAGCTCAGATCAGAAAAGCTGCCTGCTGCTATCCACCTTCTCCCTCTTGTCCTCTGTCAACAGAAAAGCTGACGGACGAGCCAGGAAGGTGGAGTTGCGAAGGCTTCCTCTCCCACCACTGGGTAAGCAAAGCCTGTGCAGAGACTCTACCCCTGCTGGGGGCTGGCTCCTCGCCTCAAAGCGGAAAAGATGCTCCTCAGAGAGAGAGAGGAAGCAAATATTTCAAAGTAATAAACTCCATTGACTCTAACAGAGTCCCAGGGGCCAGCAGCACAGCCACCTCCCGCCCAACCAGGAGTCTTCGCAACTCAGGGATTTGCCATTTGCGTGGCCTCTGTGGTGAGTAAAGCATCCATCAGCGCTGCTGCTGTCCTCACGCTGCCAGGCACGGGGGCTCAAGCTGTCCAGGCTTGTCTGGAAGAGACACAGACAGAGCCAGCAGCGTCCTAGGGTCTCCCTGCTTCCAGATGTGCAACTTCTGGGTCACCCAGCTCACACCCCCATGGAGCAGGTGGCTCCAGTCACACTTTGGTGCGAGGACATTGCTGCGCTTGCAGCATCACCCCTTGCTCTGCATGCTCCCCTGCCCATCCTCTGCACTGGCACCTTGTCCCAGAGCAACACTCCTGCTCTGTAGAGCACACAGCCCCATGCACACACACGCATGCACATATCTGCACACTTACAAGCACACACGCATGTGTTCCTGTACTTCACAGACAGGGGCTGTGCATCTCTGATCCACCAGCAGCTCCTCTCTCCTCCAACACGTACTTCACCAGTCCGGTCCCACATCCCTCCTCCCCACCCCAGCTCCATCGCTGCCTGCAGAGCAGGGCTGGGGCTCCCCCAGAGACAGAGAGGGGGTGGTAAGTGGAGTCAGGGTGAAGGAGTGACACCAGGGGGTTGGGGGGGAAGGCTGGGGAGGGAGAGAGTCAGAGTAAGGGGGCAGGTGCACATTGCCACCCCATGGGATGGGCAGGCACCTGTGGGCACAGCAGTCACAGAGTCACTGAACAGTTTGGGTTGGAAGGGACATTAAAGACCATCCAGTTCCAACACCCTTGCCATGGGCAGTGACACCTGCCAACAGATGAGGATGCTCAGAGCCCCATCCAACCTGGCCTATTTTTTATTTTTTTAATGACAAGGAAAATTTTACTTTATAAAGAAAAAGAAAATTTTACTTCATAAACTACTGCTCTCTACCGAAGCCAAAGGAGTGGAGGGTAAATGAGCAGAACAGGACATTACACAAGGGAAGAAACAAGCAAGCTGGAAATTGTGTCTAAAACTAGGAAGGAGAAGAGGTGCTGCCTGCTCATGCAGAAGAGACAAAGGCAAAGAAACCTCCTCAGCTCTGGGTATGGAGATATGCTGAAATACTGGGGTTATGGCATAGTGCTGGTGGCAGCAGGGACAGGACACAGGGACAGCAGCCAGGCAGTGCTGGCAGGGGTTCAGCAGGGCTGGCTGAGCAGAGAATCACAGAATCACCAGGTTGGAAGAGACCCACAGGATCATCTAGTCCAACCATTCCCATCGATCACTAAACCATGCCCCTTAAATGCAGATGCCCAGGTTAGTGACAGTGCCTGGGAACTGGCAGGTCACAGCGTGGCAGAGCCAGAAACAGTAGCTGATGGGCACAGATTCCAGTCCGTGCCTCTGGATGGTGCACAGGCTGCTTTTCCCTTGGGAACACCCGAGGTAGGTCGTGCTGTACCACTGATGCTCTAGGAGGCTGAGCAAAAGGTGGGTTGATTCCCCTTCCCTGGAGGTGTTTAAGGCACGGGTAGGTGAGGTCCTGAGGGCCATGGTTTAGTCTTTGATAGGAATGGTTGGACTCAATGATCCGATGGGTCCCTTCCAGCCTGGTTGTTCTGTGATTCTATGATTCTATGAAAAGTGCAGTTGAGGGATAGCACCAGGGGATGAAGTATTCCTGGAAATGTCTCTCATTCTCCATCCTTTCCATCCCTTGTCTGCCCCTCTCTGCTTGCTGGCCACCCTGCTGAGCACACACACATGCAGCCAGCTTCCAGGACAGTCCCAGCTGCTCATCTCCTCCACCATTGGGACAGAAGCTGTTCCCTGGATGAAGTCAGGATGTGTCCTACCCCTGTCCCATTCCTTACCCGTCCCATTCCTCACCCCTGCCCAGGCTTTGCTGCAGGGCACCCCCTATGGAGCCCCTGAGCTCTGCACCTGCATCCTTATCCCCTTGAGGACTCCCACAGCTTATTTGTCCTGCACCCCAATGGGTTTGAAGGGAAGTCTTGGAACTGGGGCATTTGGAGGTTACTTGTGTTGGAGCAAAGCAATAGACATACTGCTGAGCTTTCCAAACATCCATTTCCCCGAAGTCTCTTTTTCTTAGCTGAAGACAAGCAGCACATGGTAAGGATGGTCTGCAAGACGCAAGGACTTAATTCATTCATAGACAAACCATCCATCCTCATTAGGTTGCTGGATCCTGGCTTCCAGGTTTGACAGACTCCTCTTTTTGTCTTGCTCACAGCTGCTTCCACCCTACCTGCTGTCATATCTCTTTGGGAAGAGTTGGTGGCTCTCAGGGACTGCATATTAGTTCTATCCCTTGGCATCTGTTTCTTGCTACCTTTTTGAATCCCTTTGGGCCCAACAGCGCTTCAGAGCAATCGGCTCTCCTTCTCAATTTCCAGATAAACTGAATACCCAAGAGGTGGCAACTCCTCTTCCACTGCTGCTCCTCACTGCTTAAAGAGGGTGAACTGCAGCTGGGAGCACAAGCTTCCAGCTTATTCCCCTTGCTGGGTCCTTCATGGCATTGACCCTGCCTGGGGAGGAGGCAGCTCACCAAAACCCACCCCTTGCCACCACCCTCTGTGACCACAGCCCAGCAGAAGCATCTCTGGGCTGGAAGTTTCGGCAGCAAGCTGGCAAACCAGGGGCTCCCTATGTAATCCCAATCCAAGGGCTCTTCCCAGTCATCCTCCCAGAGCCTTCCTCCTGCTCCCTGCTGCATATCCAGCCCTCCCCACCAGCCAGGTCCCTCCACACATATCTTAAGGCTGGCACACAGGAGGTGAGCAAGGTTGCCTCTGCAGCATCTCCAGGAGAATTAAGCAGCCGAAAGAGAAGACAAACAGCAGCTTTGAAGCTTGAGAGCTGCAGCCTTAATAGCCAACTGCCTCCACTCCCAGCTCTTTTCAAGGATGCCTCACTCTCAGTAATTGCAGGGCAGACCAGCACAGCCTTTTACTGAGCGGCCTGCACCCCATTACCCCCATTTCTTCCCCTGCTGGCACAGGACTCTGCAGTTTTAACATGCTCTGATCACAGAAACTAGGTTTGACAAAAATGTGCTGAGAAATGTTATACTGAGGTGTTTTCAAGGGACAAGAAAGGGGGAAAACATCCATACCATGAAATAACATGGAAACACAGAATCGCTTCGTTGGAAAAGACCTTTGAGATCATCAAATCCAACTGTACCTGTCCACTATGAAGCCAGATCCCTGAGCACCTCATCTGTCCATCTTTTAAACCCCTCTAGGGATGGGGACTCCTTGAATACTATGTTCAGTTCTGGACCCCTCACCACAAGAAGGATGTTGAGGCTCTGGAGCGAGTCCAGAGAAGAGCAACAAAGCTGGTGAAGGGGCTGGAGAACAGGCCCTATGAGGAGCGGCTGAGAGAGCTGAGGGTGTTTAGCCTGGAGAAGAGGAGGCTGAGAGGAGACCTCATTACTCTCTACAACTACCTGAAAGGAGGTTGTAGAGGGAAGGGATCTGGGCTCTTCTCCCAAGTGACAGGGGACAGGACAAGAGGGAATGGCCTCAAGCTCTGCCAGGGGAGATTTAGGCTGGAGATTAGGAGGAAGTTTTTCACACAGAGGGTCATTGGGCATTGGACTAGGCTGCCCAGGGAGGTGGTTGATTCCCCTTCCCTGGAGGTGTTTAAGGCACAGGTGGATGAGGTCCTGAGGGACATGGTTTAGTGTTTGATGGGAATGGTTGGACTCGATGATCCGATGGGTCTCTTCCAACCTGGTTGTTCTATGATTCTATGACTCCAAGGATAAATGGCCACCAAGCCAGAGTGGCACTGCATTTCAGAGAGAAACTGAGGCACAGGGAGTTGCTTGTGCCCTCTGTGCCTGTGCAGCAGGCAAGAGCCCCTGGGTGCATCCCTCACTGCTACCGATGCAAACGGATGAGCAGCCCTTCCCAGGGTATCAGGGCAGCTAATCTGCCCAGGCAGGGACAGCCAGCACACAAAGAATGAGATTGTTAAGCTTTGGGACAGAATTAAACCCTCTCCCCTTTGAGGACAAGCAAACCTGTCAGCCATGGAAACGTAAAAATGTTTCCTCACCCTGATGGGAGCTGCCTACTCAAAGGTGACCCTCTTTGGTCACCTGGAGGTGATGGGTCTAAAGGGTGCATCTCACAGGATGGTTGTTTCACTCCCCAAGGCCAGGAATGACCACTCAGACCCACAGGGCACCAGAGACCTGGAGCCTGGTAATTTTGCAGTAAAGTAGCTGGGGCCGAAGGGTGGAGTGGCCTTTCCAAAGCAGTGCTGCTGACATTTACCGAGCAGAGCCCACCACACACCCTTGTCTGGTGTGGGACACCTCCCTCTAGTAACTTTTTTTGGCCATTGACACTCTGCATTTCCAGCCACTGACTTTCTAGAGGTTTCGTACTGCAAAGGCGGTTCCTACTCCAAAAAAATCTCATCTCAGCATCACCATCTCCCTCTGCCCTCTTCTGCAGGCAAAGCAGGTGACTTAACCTCTCCCAGCTTCTTCTAGATTTTCAAGTCCCCTTTTCTGATCTGGTCAGAAGTTGCCAGCAGCCATTCCAGGGTGTAGACACCTGGCAAAGGAGCCAATGGGGAACCCTCACTCCCTCAGGACAGGTAACAACCTCCCTCCAGAATCCAGGGTTTGTAGTCCAGGAAGCTCTACCTCCAGTTGAGGGAACACAGGGTTCACATCAGTCACCCCACAAGCCCCCGCCAGCCCAGCCCAGGGTGTCTCCCTGCAGCATCCGCCGCATCTAAAGCCTCGCAGTTCATCTGAGAAATTCCTGGGAAGGGGCATTTCTCCTTCACTCCAAACTGGGCTGAAATGAAAAGAAGAAAAAAAAAAAAAAAAGGACCATTTCAGTGTTCACTGGGATAAAAAGTAATCAGCAAAATTGGCCTTTGCTCCTCAGCATGCATCCCCTGAGACCTGGGGGACGGGGAATGCAGACACTATTCAAGCAGGTATTCAGGCTCCATGGTAACCATAATTTTGCTAATCAGGACTGGCACAGACAAAAAGCACCTTTTCACCTGGCAGGAGCACTGGTTTTGCAAGTCCCCATCAGGCCAAGTTGCCCAGGGATGCTGTCTCAGCTGTGCCCCCGTGCAGCGATGCAGCTGGACCAGGGCTGCCTGCAGCCTTGGGCATCCCAAGGAGAAGCTACACAGCCCCAGCACTGCATGCCCCATCCAGCACAAGACTAGAGATCATATTTTTTTACTGAGTTCAGGACGAATCACCCAAGATAAAAAAACCGCATCAGGTTATTTCTCCCAAGTAGCAGGTGTACCTGTCAGCCAGGGCTTTGCTAATACTATGCCGTTTACCATGTGTCTCCCTCACCATCCCCATCATCTCCTGTTTGACCCTGCCCTGTGACACCTTGCAGGGCCAGCAGAGGTGGCAGAGAAGATGCTAGCATCGCAACCAGCAATGGAGATGGCATTTTATACCTGGAGAGAAGGAGTGCAGCTGTAAGAAGTGAGGGGGGTGTCCCATGCTTAAGGCACAGCTACTACCATGTTTTCTTTAACCAGGGAAATTCCAGCTTGGGAATCATAGAATCATAAGGTTGGAAGAGATCCATTGGATCATCGAGTCCAACCATTCCTATCAAACACTAAACCTAGTCCCTCAGGACCTCGTCTACCCATCCCTTAAACACCTCCAGGGAAGGTGAATCAACCACCTCCCTGGGCAGCCTCTGTCAGTGACCAATGACCCTTTCCATGAAAAACTTCCTCCTAATCTCCAGCCTAAATCTCCCCTGGTGGAGCTTGAGGCCATTCCCTCTTCTCCTGTCCCCTGGCACTTGGGAGATGAGCCCAGCTCCCTCATCTCCACAACCTCCTTTCAGGTAGTTGGAGAGAGTAATGAGGTCTCCTCTCAGCCTCCTCTTCTCTAGGCTAAACACCCCCAGCTCTCTCAGCTGTTCCTCATAAGGCCTGTTCTCCAGCCCCTTCACCAGCTTTGTTGCTCTTCTCTGGACTCGCTCCAGAGCCTCAACATCCTTCTTGTGGTGAGGGGCCCACAACTGAACACAGGATTCAAGGAGCAGTCTCACCAGTGCTGAGTACAGCGGGAGAATAACCTCCCTGGACCTGCTGGTCACACCATTTCTGATCCAAGCCAGGATGCCATTGGCCTTCTTGGCCACCTGGGCACACTGTTGGCTCATGTTCAGTCAGCTGTCCACCAACATCCCCAGGTCCCTCTCCTCCTGGCAGCTTTCTAGACAGAAAGGCAACGGAAGGATGAGAGGCAGCTCAAATAGCAGATCCCAGTGCTGTGGCAGAGTGCTCTGAAGGCCCAAGGTGCAGCAAACAAGCTGTGGTAGAAAATCCTTGTTCTGACAAGGATTTGCCGCTGCTCCACGGCAAAGGCTGCACCATGTTCAGCAAGGAGGGACTCAGCACTTGGCTAAACCAGCGCTGCCTTTGCTCAGCAACGCAGCCAAGCCAGGGGGCACCCAAAGGAGCATTTCACCAGCTGGAAGTGTTCCGGCCTAACAATAACGAGCTTGGGATCACTTCAGCTACACCAAGCCCTTCTCTAAAGCTCATTTAAATGGAGCATGGATCCAGGGCGTCTTCCCAAGCATCAACAAGTCGCTTTATGGGCTCTATTTATTCCTTTCCAAAATTCCTCCCTCGTGAGCAAGTTATCAAAAATAGATAACATGGCACAGCACAGGGATGGACTCTTTCCCCTACCTTTTTTTCAGAGCTGCTTTGCATTCACAGGTTGGTTTTCAGCAGCCACTAAATATCCCAAGACTGTTTGCCAGGACCTTTATTACCTCTCCCGCACAGTCCATGGTAGATATTCATTCCTTGCCCATGCATGGCTCTCAGCACCCAATTCATAAGCCTCTAAATGGGACTGGGAAGAAGATTTCAGCTGGAAAGAGAAACAGCCACTCAAGTTCTGCAACACCTCGATTGCAAAGAGCACCAGGTGACATCATGTCCATGTCACAGGATCCCACTCACCATGTATGGCAACACTCCCTGGTCGAGATCAAACTCTCCAGCTGCGAAAAACCCCAATCAACAATAACATACTAGCAAAACATAAACATGTCAAACAGATGTACTCTAGGAAAAGGGAAATCCTCACAGGACCTGCAGCACTTGCCCTGAGGTCATTTGCAAATGAGCACCTTCCAAGTCCAGGACAAGCCATGGGGGTGGGAGAAACAGTGCTAAGAGTGCCTTTTGCTTCATGCTGTCACCCCCCAGACACCAATCAAATCACCACAATAACAGCACCACAATTTCCTTGCTCTCTCTGTGGCTTTGCAGCACAGCAGACGAGGAGCGTGGAGGTATCACAGCACTTCTCAGGGACACGTAGAGGATGGGAGAAGATGAGAGTTGACAATTCTCTTTAAGTAGAGAAGTAGAAATGGGAGACTCTCAGCCCAATTTCCACACTCACAAAGAAAGCAGAAAGAATAATTGAAGAACCCACCTGTAAGCACTGAAGATAACCCCAAACCTACACCTCAGCAGCCCAGCAGATCCAATCAGTCCAGCTCCCCTCTCCAGCAGGAGGGCAGTCAGGGCGTGAAAGCCATCAGGCTGACACAGCCTCCCTGCAGGAGAACTCCCAGTGCTGTCCAGGGCAACACAGTCCCAAACCTGAGAACAGGCTCTGGGGTCACTGCACACCCACCTACTTCTGCTTGAACCTGCTGCCAGCCCCTTTCCAAGGCTGGAAACAGTGATAGCAGCACCCTTGCCATGATCACTTCTAAAATATCCCCCAACCTATCCAGGAAGGCAGCACCTGCCCTCAGCCCCTTTATAGCCCTGGGAAGCACCTGCAGCTGGGCTGAACCTGCGTGAAGGTGTGGGCTGGGTTAACCCTCTACTTGCCAGCCACTAGCCTAATGCCACCCTCACCAGCAGCTCTAGAAGAGAATCATAGAATCATAGAATCACCAGCTTGGAAAAGACACACTGGATCATCGAGTCCAACCATTCCCATCAATCCCTAAACCATGTCCCTCAGCACAGTCTTTTAAACACCTCCAGGGAAGGTGAATCAACCACCTCCCTGGGCAGCCTATTCCAATGCACAATGACCCTCTGTGTGAAAAACTTCCTCCTAATCTCCAGCCTAAATCTCCCCTGGTGGAGCTTGAGGCCATTCCCTCTTTTCCTGTCCCCTGTCACTTGGGAGAAGAGCCCAGCTCCCTCTTCTCCACAACCTCCTTTCAGGGAGTTGGAGAGAGCAATGAGCCTCCTCAGCCTCTCAGCCTCCTCTTCTCTAGGCTAAACACCCCCAGCTCTCTCAGCCATCCCTCATAAGGCCAGTTCTCCAGCCCCTTCACCAGCTTTGTTGCTCTTCTCTGGACTCATTCCAGAGCCTCAACATCCTTCTTGTGCTGAGGGGCCCACATCTGAGGGGCCAAGATCTGAGGGGCCAAGTCTCTTGGCCTCTGGTGGCTTCCCGTGTCCCCAGGAACAGGACATTTTCAGCTGTTCCAGTGGGAAGACAGGATTAAATGCTGGACCTGATTGGGATTTCCTCTCCCCAGCCACGCAAGGCTGCTCTGGCAGCATCGTCGAGCAATAGCCTGGCACTGCCTGCCTTGAATTTGGCCCAGATCCCATTTACCCCATGCTTATCCTTGGCCAGCAGCCTCTCTCTGTCTTGCCAACCCCACAACAACTCCCCTGCACTCAGCCCCAGCCTCTGATGTGCCAAAAAGTCCTGTATACTGGCAAGGGGTTGGGACTCCAGGCTTTCAAAGCTGCTGCAGAAAGCATCAGTTTTCAGTGGAAAGCAGGAATTTGGTCGATTAGACACATGGCCAAGATACGGCACCTAAGAGACTCAGGACTGGTGCGACTCCCACCCCATGGGGCTGCCACTTGTGGAAGGCTTTAAATAACTGAGAATGGTTGGACTCGATGATCCAATGGGCCTCTTCCAACCTGGTTATTCTATGATTCTATGATTCTATGAAATGCTGAGCAAGTGGGAGAGGTTTCCCCCTGGCACCGAGTGGCATTGCCTGCAATATTTCTTTTCCGACTCTCCCTCCACCCATCAACTGTCCCCATCTGGCAGGTTATTTCCATCCCGCTCCCTTTTCCCACCAATAATGTGTCTGACACTGCCCAGATCCAGGGAACAGGGAGGCATGAATGTAAAGAGTTTCTGGTGAGATGCCATGAGCTGTTGTCCCAAGAGGCTCTGGAGTGAGTCCATAGAAGATCAACAAAGCTGGTGAAGGGGCTGGAGAACTGGCCTTATGAGGAACGGCTGAGAGAGCTGGGGTTGTTTATCCTGGAGAAGAGGAGGCTGAGGGGAGACCTCATTGCTCTCTACAACTACCTGAAAGGAGGTTGTGGAGAGGAGGGAGCTGGGCTCTTCTCCCAAGGGACAGGGGACAGGACAAGAGGGAATGGCCTCAAGCTCCACCAGGGGAGATTTAGGCTGGAGATTAGGAGGAAGTTTTTCCCACAGAGGGTCATTGGGCATTGGAATAGGCTGCCCAGGGAGGTGGTTGATTCCCTTTCCCTGGAGGTGTTTAAGGGACGGGTGGATGAGGTCCTGAGGGACATGGTTTAATGTCCGATAGGAATGGTTGGACTTGACTTGGTCCAAACCCAGAGCAGGGAAGAAGAAACTGTGCTCTTATCACTTTACAATGGACATAATTAGTCTAAATTAAAGCAGAAGTGAAGCACCAGAAAGGGAACATTTGAAATGGTGTTCCTTGTCCTCTTAGAATCATAGAATCATAGAACAACCAGGTTGGAAGAGACCCATTGGATCTTCTAGTCCAACCATTCCCATCAAACACTAAACCATGTCACTCAGGACCTCATCCACCCATGCCTTAAACACCTCCAGGGAAGGGGAATCAACCACCTCCCTGGGCAGCCTAGTCCAATGCCCAATGACCCTTTCTGTGAAAAACCTCCTCCTAATCTCCAGCCTAAATCTCCCCTGGTGGAGCTTGAGGCCATTCCCTCTTGTCCTGTCCCCTGTCCCTTGGGAGAAGAGCCCAGCTCCCACCTCATCTGAACCTCCTTTCAGGTAGTTGTAGAGAGCAATGAGGTCTCCCCTCAGACTCCTGGGTTTCTCCCAGTTCAATTTCTTTTTTTGTTTTGTTTTATTTGTTTTTTTTTTTTTTTGGAGGGGAGGGGGGTGTGTAAGTTTGGGCTGAAGTTTCCAGCCAAGCGGTTCTGTAATTCCATGAGGACACAGCCCTCGCAGCCCTGCGCCCAGACGCCATGACGATGGGCGCCCGTGACCCTCTTGGCTACCATTCGTGGCATTTTGGCTCCCTCTGTTGGAAGCACCGGAGAGCTCCGGCGTGTCCCACGGGCCACCACGGGCTGTCCCCACTTGCCGGCATCCCCGCTGTCCCCTTCGCGGCCCCCAGGGACCCCTGGGGACAGGCTGGCACGGTGACCCCTTGGGGGAAGGAGGACCTGTGCTTGTCTGGAGGGGTGGGAAACGGGGAATAAAGGGTGTGAAAGGGGGTGAGGAGGGGGTTACATGCAGGTGAGAGCTTGGGGCTGGGGGAGTGCAAAGCCAGACCCAGAACAACAAATCCTGGTCCCTGCCGGTGGCTCCAGGACAAGGCAGGATCCATCCCCATGGCGCCTGCTCCCTCCTCGCTGCCGCCATCACCCGCTGCCTCCCTCCTTCCCAGGGGAGGGGGCTCTGGTTTCTCTGGCACACTGGGGAGGGGTGTGCCAGGTAGAATCATAGAATCATAGAACAACCAGGTTGGAAGGGACCCATCGGGTCTTCTAGTCCAACCATTCCTATCAAACACTAAACCAAGACCCTCAAGACCTCATCCACCCGTCCCTTAAACACCTCCAGGGAAGGTGACTCAACCGCCTCCCTAGGCAACCTATTCCAATGCCCAATGACCCTTTCTGTGAAAAACCTCCTCCTAATCTCCAGCCTAAATCTCCCCTGGTGGAGCTTGAGGCCATTCCCTCTTGTCCTGTCCCCTGTCACTTGGGAGAAGAGCCCAGCTCCCTCCTCTCTACAACCTCCCTTCAGGTAGTTGTAGAGAGTAATGAAGTCTCCTCTCAGCCTCCTCTTCTCCAGGCTAACAGGTAGGGTGGCTCTGGGCACACCTGAGCCAGGTGAGGCTTCTAGAGGGAGGGGACAGCAGATGAGATCTAGGGATGGAGCAGAGAAACAAGGATCAGCTTTTAGGTGCTTCCCTCCTTTTTTATAGCCAGAGTAAAAGCAGGAGCATCAGAAACTGGAAGGATGCTGAGAGGCACTGCTGACAGGGAACTGTTGCATAGACTTTCCCCTGCACTCAGCACTGGTGAGGCCACTCCTTGAATCCTGTGTTCAGTTGTGGGCCCCTCACCACAAGAAGGATGTTGAGGCTCTGGAGAGAGTCCAGAGAAGAGCCACGAAGCTGGTGAAGGGGCTGGAGAACAGGCCCTATGAGGAGCGGCTGAGAGAACTGGGGGTGTTTAGCCTGGAGAAGAGGAGGCTGAGGGGAGACCTCATTGTTCTTTCCAACTACCTGAAAGGAGGCTGTGGAGAGGAGGGAGCTGGCCTCTTCTCCCAAGGGACAGGACAAGAGGGAATGGCCTCAAGCTCCACCAGGGGAGATTTAGGCTAGAGATTAGGAGGAAGTTTTTCACACAGAGGGTCATTGGGCATTGGACTAGACTGCCCAGGGAGGTGGTTGATTCACCTTCCCTGGAGGTGTTTAAGGGACGGGTGGATGAGGTCTTGAGTGACTTGGTTTAGTGTTTGATGGGAATGGTTGGACTAGAAGATCCGATGGGTCCCTTCCAACCTAGTTGTTCTATGATTCTATGACAGGGATGTAGGATTTGTGGAAGTGTCATGCATCCACACGATGGCACCAGACCAGAGCACTGTCCCCAGCCAGAGTGACACGGCAGGACCATGTCTCCAGGCCACAGGGCCAAGGGCCTTAGGTTGTCCCTACACCCTGGGGGAGATGACGGCTTTTTGGGGCAGTGCCCCACTCATGGAGGGGGTTTAGGGGAAAGTCTGTACAACAGTTCCCTGTCAGCAGTGCCTCTCAGCATCCTTCCAGCTTCTGATGCTCCTGCTTTTATTCTGGGTATAAAAAAGGAGGGAAGCACCTAAAAGCTGGTCCTTGTTTCCCTGCTCCATCCCCAAATCTCATCTGCTGTCCCCTCCCTCTAGAAGCCTCACCTGGCTCAGGTGTGCCCAGAGCCACCCTACCTGGCACAACCCTCCCCAGTGTGCCAGAGAAACCAGAGCTCCCTCCCCTGGGAAGGAGGGAGGCAGTGGGTGATGGAGGCAGCGAGGAGGGAGCAGGGGCCATGGGGATGGATCCTACCTTGTCCTGGAGCCACTGGCAGGGCACGTGGGGGCTGCTCAGCAGGGACCAGGGTTTCATAGAATTACAGAATCATAGAACAACCAGGTTGGAAGAGACCCATTGGATCACTGAGTGCAACCATTCCTATCAAACACTAAACCATGTCCCTCAGGACCTCATCTACCTGTGCCTTAAACACCTCCAGGGAAGGTGAATCAACCACCTCCTGGTCAGCCCAGGAGAAATTCCTGCTTGTGATCAGGGAGAGGATGAGGGGAAAGGTTTTGAGCTGACAGAGGCAAGATTGAGATGAGATCTTAGGGAGAAATGTTTTTCTGAGAGGGTGGGGAGGCCCTGGAACAGGTTGCCTTGAGCAGTGGCGGCTGCTCCATCCCTGGAGGGGTTCAAGGGCAGGTTGGATGGGGTTTGGAGCCCCTGATCCAGTGGGAGGTGTCCCTGCCCATGGCAGGGATGGGACTGGATGGGCTTGGAAGTCCCTTCCAACCCATTCCAGGATTCCATGAAAGTCATCTGGGTGTGGCAGGCATGACAGCTTTGCCCACCCTGACCTGTCACACGGTAGCCTGGAGGAGGAGAAGGCACCAGGCAGGAGACCACCCCAGAGTCCTTGGGAATGCAGTGACTGTGATAGTGGCAGCCCTACATATCCCCTGGGTCAAACCACACATCGTGCAAGGGTTCCAGATGATCCTGCACATGCTCAATACCAGCAGAATTGGACCCCAAACCTGTGTCCGTGGATAACCAAGCTCTCCTCCACCCCCAGCACAGCCCTGTGCCCCAGGCTGGTGTCTGTGGGCCAGGATCCCCCAGCTCCACCACATGCTCAGCAATTTCCACAGGATACAGAGACTTTCCTCTCCCTCCACTGGATCCAGGTTTTTCCCCTGAGCTTCTTCCCATAAGACAACAAATGTTAGCAGAGGACAATGCATCCAGAGGTGACTGCAGGGAGCCCAGAGCTGCTTTGGGGTCCTTTTGAAGGAGCTCCTTTTTCCATATGTTTTGACAGGGTGAAGGCCTTCTGCTGCTCACAGCTTCTCCTGCTGTAGTTCGCGTACACTTGGCAGGGAGTTTTCCATTTTGGTCTCCACAGCAGTCCAGGGGATGCAGCACAGCAGTGATACACACAGTGCTCCTTGCGCCACTGACAGGTCAGGCACGTGTCCTGGGACAGGGCTGCGAGCCCCTTCTTCTCCTTGCCCCATCCCCCAGCTACAGCCACAGTCAGACCCCTCAACTCTACAATTTTAGCAGGAAATCCTTTCCCTGCTCTCTCCCCAGCTGCTCCTCATGCTGGGGACTCACCCAAGCTTCATAGAATCATAGAATCATAGAATAAGCAGGTTGGAAGAGACCCACTGGATCATCAAGTCCAACCATTCCTATCAAACGCTAAACCACCTGAATTAAAAGCAGCACAACATCTGCTTATCCTGCTCCTGTGAGGGCCTGATAGCAGCAACTGTTTTATCAGAAGAGTGGATCTCCTAGAACCCGCAGGCTTTAGGAGGGTCTTTCCAGCCCTTGACTCCAAAGGGATCAAGGCCTTCCCATCCTCTTCCCCATCCCATTCCTCCCCCAGGAGCCCTGTAGCCCCCCCAAGCCCTGGTGAGCTCAGCAGCTGTTTGAGGAGCAGTGAGCCAAGATCCCGTCACAGCAAACAGCATCTCAGCGCAGCCTCACACTGCTCCGCCTGCCCATCTCCATCTGCCAGCCCCTGTCCTACATCCCAACCCACAGCGCCATGAGAGCAGGGTCTGCCCTTTTCCTGACCCTCTGTCCCACCCTGTGCAGGATGGAGATGTGGCTCAAAGGTATCTCTATGGCTGTGGAAATAAAACAGAGGCTGGGATCTTGCTGGGGTGATGGAAGATGCTGTGGGACGCTCGATTTGGCTGGACGTTCACCGGGAGATGCTGAGCTATTAACCCTGGGCAACCCCTTTTGCCACTCAGCATCCTTAGGAGGGCTCAGGACGCATATCCCAGCTTTCCCTATATCCTCTATCCAACCAAGCCAGCTGCTGCCTGCCCTGCGCAGCTCTCGCTAAGTAGCTTTAGCTAAATCCCTGCCCAAAGGAAGCTGCTAATCCCCATGGCTTCATGGCCAGCGGGATAGCCGGCAATGCTGGGGTGGTGGGCAGTTTGAGGGATCATAGAATCATAGAACAACCAGGTTGGAATGGACCCATAGGATCATCGAGTCCAACCATTCCTATCAGACACTAAACCATGTCCCTCAGGACCTCATCCACCTGTCCCTTAAACACCTAGGGAAGGTGAATCAACCCCCTCCCTGGGCAGCCTAGTCCAATGCCCAATGACCCTTTCCATGAAAAACTTCCTCCTAATCTCTAGCCTAAATCTCCCCTGGCGGAGCTTGAGGCCATTCCCTCTTGTCCTGTCCCCTGGCACTTGGGAGAAGAGCCCAGCTCCCTCCTCTCCACAACCTCCTTTCAGGTAGTTGTAGAGAGTAATGAGGTCTCCCCTCAGCCTCCTCTTCTCCAAGCTAAACACCCTCAGCTCTCTCAGCCGCTCCTCATAAGGCCTGTTCTCCAGCCCCTTCACCAGCTTTGTGGCTCTTCTCTGCACTCACTCCAGAGCCTCAACATCCTTCTTGTGGTGAGGGGCCCACAACTGGACACAGGATTCGAGGAGCGGCCTCACCAGTGCTGAGTCCAGAGGGAGAATCACCTCCCTGGACCTGCTGGTCACACTGTTTCTGATCCAAGCCAAGATGCCATTGGCCTTCTTGGCCACCTGGGCACACTGCTGGCTCATGTTCAGTCGGCAGTCAACCAACACCCTCAGGTCCTTCTCCTCCTGGCAGTTTTCCAGCCAGGCTTCTCCCAGTCTGTAGCTCTGCATAGGGTTGTTGTGCCCCAAGTGCAGGACCCGGCATTTGGCCGTGTTAAACCTCATGCCATTGGCCTCTGCCCAGCAGAGGGGCAGGGGTAGGTCCCCAGGGCCCACGGGTCCACTACTGCCAGCCCCGCAGAGCAAAGCCACCCGGCTGGGATGCTTCTCCAGGCCCAGCCAGAGTCCCAGAGCCAGTGGCTGGAGTGGAGTAGGGATTTGTGCCTCGGAAGGAGCATCTCCATCGCTTTCCACGAAGCAGATGTCAGGGCTTAGGAATAAATCGCCTCCAGTAGGAAGGCAAGCTGGGGGGGAAATGCAAAAACCCACAGCCTCCCAGCAGCCACGGGGACTGGGAAGGGAGTGGAAACTGGACCACCCCGGCAGCTCCCATAGCCCCAAGCCCACCCCCAAGGAGCCCAGCCCTGCGGCTGCTGCTTCCCACGAGGAATTGTGTTTCCCGGGGAATGAGGGGCCGTTCCCGACTCGGGCAGCTTTTCCGCCAGGATCTCTAAAAATAATAACTCAGGCCGAGCCAAAAAAAAAAAAAAAAAAAACAAAACCAAAAAACCAAAAAAAACACACCAAATGAGCTTTATTTTCCTTTTTTCTCTGTTTCAATGCGAAGCTTTGGCTGTTTCTCCGGGAGACCCTCCCGGTGGGGGTCGGGGAGGGGGTGGGAGCGATGGTTCCAGCCCCGGGACTGCCTCCCCCGGCCTCCCGGGAGGCTCCACATCCCCCCCCACCCCCCCCCCCCGCATCCCGTCCCGTCGCCATGGCAACAGTGACCTCACGGAGGGACGGGCGAGAGGGGCCGGTCGCGTAGCAACCATCCCGGTGACATCAGAAGCCCGGGCCGGTTCCCACGGCAACTCGTGGGGCAAGGAGGGAGGCTGGGGGGGGGGGGGGTCATCGGTAGGGTACCCCCCCACCCCACAGCCACCGCCTCCTTGGGAGCTCTCGAGCCCCGCAGGGAAAGGGTTAACGCGCATAAATCAGCATATTTGAATGACGCTAGCCACCCCCGGGGCGGGGGGGGGGGGAGACACATAGAATCATAGAATCATAGAACAACCAGGTTGGAAGGGACCCATCGGATCTTCTAGTCCAACCATTCCTATCAAACACTAAACCAAGTCCCTCAAGAAATGAGGAGATGAGCCCCAGTCGGCCCTCACGGGGGGTTGCGATGCCCATTTTGACTCCCTCGACCCCCCAGCCGTACCCCAGTGCTGCCCCGGGCAGAGGAGGGGGTGACCCTGTGCCCTGCTGGGGATTGGGGGGACAGGGTCACTAGGGTCACTGTGCCCTGGGGACACAGCTTTCCAGGAAAAAGCTTGAAAAGGCTTCCTCTGGGTGCTCCTCGGGTGAGAATGTGTCCTGGAGGAGAGCAGGAGTGGGTGCGAGGGGTGCCTGACATCAGGTTGGTTGACAGTCGACTGAACATGGGGCAGCAGTGGCCCAGGTGGCCAAGAAGGCCAAAGGCATCCTGGCTTGGATCAGAAATGGTGTGACCAGCAGGGCCAGGGAGGTTCTTCTCCCTCTGGACTCAGCACTGGTGAGGCTGCTCCTTGAATCCTGTGTTCAGTTGTGGGCCCCTCACCACAAGAAGGATGTTGAGGCTCTCAAGAGAGTCCAAAGAAGAGCCACGAAGCGGGTGAAGGGACTGGAGAACAGGCCTTATGAGGAATGGCTGAGAGAGCTGGGGGTGTTTATCCTGGAGAAGAGGAGGCTGAGGGGAGAACTCATTGCTCTCAACAACTCCCTGAAACGAGATTGTGGAGAGGAGGGAACTGGCCTCTTCTCCCAAGGGACAGGGGACAGGACAAGAGGGAATGGCCTCAAGCTCCACCAGGGGAGGTTCAGGCTGGACATGAGTTAAAAACACTTCACGGAAAGGGTCATTTGGCACTGGCAGAGTCTGCGTTGGGAGGTGGTTGATTCACCTTCCCTGGATGTGTTTAAGGGATGGGTGGACAAGATGCTGCAGGGCATGGTTTACTATTTGATACGAATGGTTGGACTCGATGATCCGATGGGTCTCTTCCAACCTGGTGATTCTGTAGTTCTATGATTCCCATCCTTGGACATCCCTCCAGCCTCAAGAGAGGCCATGGAAAAGTGCAGCTTTTATTTTTGATGGAGGATGAACTTCTCACCACTTTGGGCTACCAGTCCCCACGTTGGGAGAGTAAAGCTACACTCACAGTGGTGACTGGTGTCACCGAATGCCCTCGCAGAAGTTAATCCCCAGTGCCACTGGTGTTCCCAGTGGGATTAGCCACTAGATAGCACTCTTGCTTTATACACGGGGAAAGGGAACTGGCAGGTATTTGGCAGCAGGGAGAGGGGATGCTGGAGGCAGCCTGTGTGCCCAAGCGCTACCCACCACACAAGACACAATCCCAGCCAGGGTGTGCTGCATCGGCTGGGAGACAGCCAGCTCCTCCGGCCCTGCCGCCAGACAAAAATAACCGTGGCAGGGTGACTTTCAGCAAGGATGAGATCTGCAGGGCTGTAGGGACAGAGCGCTGTTCGCTGAAACGCAGCTGCTTCTGGGGCCATCACCGCACGTCGCTTGGGATGAAAGCAGGAGGAAGCTTTTCACACAGAGGGTCATTGGGCATTGGAATAGGCTGCCCAGGGAGGTGGTTGATTCCCCTTCCCTGGAGGTGTTTAAGGCACAAGTGGATGAGGTCTTGAGGGACTTGGTTTAGTGTTTGATAGGAATGGTTGGACTAAAAGATTCGATGGGTCCCTTCCAACCTGGTTGTTCTATGATTCTAAGATCAGGGGACGCTTATGGTGAGGAAAGAGGCCTGATCTCCCTTTTCATGGCTTGCCTGGACACAGCCCCATCGGTGGGATAACGACCTTCCTGGGACAGTTGGCTCCACACGGGTGCACCTACTCACCCTTGCTGGGAGAGGCTGGGCTCATCCCCATGACCCAACACATGCTGCAAATTCCCCTCCTGCATTTATTTCCCTCTCAGTCGCTGTGACTCACGCTCTCCAGCTGCCTGTTTACCGTCTGTTTTCCCAAGGCCCCCGTGGAGGCAATGAGGAAGAACTGGGCTGCTTGCCCAGGTCCTCAAGGGAAACCCCTCCCCAAGAGGTCTGGGAGCAGGAGGGAAGGGGCAGGAGTTGGACGCCTGCACACTGGGACCTCTCTGAAGGGACAGAGGCCACCATATAACCCACAGGCTGGCTACACTCAGGAGGCCAAGGCGATGCCAAGGCTGGCACCAGCAGCCTGCCTGGCATCGTGTCTGCAGGGCAGAGGTGGGTACCAGCCACATGGTTCTCTCTCCAAAAGGTTGAGCATCGCCAGTATTGGAACGGTCCCTGCGCTGCCTCCCTTCACCTCCTGCCAGTGGTTGTCCAACACTGCTAAGCCTCCTTGGGCCAGGGGTGGGAAGCAGGACCCCAAGAGGCTCCCAAAGCCGTGTTGAGGGTTGGATGGAGCCCCAAGGGTTGGCGGCCGTCCTTGAAATCACCGCGGAGGGAGGTTCCTGGTGCGTGCATCCCAGCCCTGCCTCCCTGGGGATGCTGAGGCACTGGGGAGGGGGGGAGAAAACTTTGCTTTGTAGTTTCACGGTGCATCTGTGCCCTTTGAATCCCCATGTGAATGTGGAGGTGGTAAAATGTCACCAGCTGGGCTGCGGGGAAGGGGGCCGGGCACGTAAAACCCCAACAAAGAGCAGCCATTGTCTGGGGAGAGGCGGTGGGGGGCTGGCGGGGGAGCCCGCTGCCTGCCCCTTGGTCCCCTCAGCCCCCACCACCCACTGCTCAGGTGCGCCATGAAAAGGCAGCTTTATCCTTCCACCCCCTCCCGAGCCCCTCGTGGGAGGTGATGCAGATCCCCGGTGTCTCAGGGCATGGCCCAAACGTGTCCCTCGATGGGAAAAAGGAGAAGGTGGACGAGGAACTCTGTGTGCCCTGGCCCCATGACTCTGCTCCAGGCTGCTCTCCTCCCTCCAACCCCCCATTCCTGCATCCTGGTAAGCTTGGCCCAGAGGGGCAGACAGGACAATCCCGCTCGGGCTCAAGAAGCAGCCCAGCCCCCTGTCCAGCTCCTCTGTTTCAGGGCCTTTTATGGCCATCGGCTCCAGCTCTGCAGCAGCCAGGGTGGCTTCCCAGCCTGTCGGGTCCCTGCCAGGCAGGGGGAAGGGACACTCTGTTGGGGTCAGCCAGGAATGCCCCAACGGCAACTTACCCTCCACAACTTTGGGAATTGGGTCCTGCCATGGGACAGCAAGCATTTTGGGGGCACAGTGTCCAGCACGCTGCCTCCTGCCATGTGTTGAGACAGATGGAGCAAGGGATATTCCCAAATATTCAGCAAGGGTGTTGTGAACTCCGTGGGGTCCCAAATGGGGACATCCATGAAGCAGGGATGAACTTCCCAGTCAAGCTTTGGGGTGAGGCACCAGGGAGCTGGTGGGCACCAGGGTCATAGAACCACCAGGTTGGAAAAGACCCATCGGATCATCAAGATCAACCGTTCCTATCAATTACTAAACCATGGCCCTTAGCACCTCGTCCACCCATCCCTTAAACACCTCCAGGGAAGGTGACTCAACTACCTCCGTGGGCAGCCTGTGCCAGTCAGGGTGGGGGAAGGGAAATGAGAGCCATTCCATGCCCTGACCTCCATCCCTGGGGCCGAGGAGCTCCCGTGTTCCACCCTGGAGCTGGTTGCATGCACATAGAGGCAAAGCAGTCCCCCAGCCCTAGGATGAAAGGTGCTGCCGCAAACAGCGCTCGACATTTCCTCCTCTGTGGTGGGAGCTATGGAACAGGTTCTTTAGCAACACCTGGCACGGTGACAGGACGGGGAGAGGCTGGGAAAGGCACCAGCCAAGAGTCGGCACCACTAGCCAGAGCTGCCCCAGGAGCCACTGAGAGAGGGGCCCTCCAGACTGAGGCAGTTGGGTGCTGGAGGGTGCTGTGTGGGCCACTAACCTCAGTTAAAAAAAAAAACAAACAAACCAAACCCAGAAGGCAGCTGTAGGGCAAAACCTTCTGGATTTAGTGTATTCATCAATCTGGGATCCAAATCTACCCACTGGCTCCAGCCAAGGTGCAGGGACAGAGATGCAAGGTGGCCAAGGGTGCAAGGCTGCAGCCCACCCCACTGGGGTCAGCAGCAAGGTTCCCCTCTCCCAGGATCCTAAACGGGGTTCTCATCTGCATTCCCTGAACTGGGAGCTGCCGGGGGAAGGGAACAGACGTGCCGGCAGCTCCGCAGCACATGCATCCCAGTGTGAGCCCGAGTGTGGGAGTTTACGGGGCTTTGACGCAGGAGACGTGTGATGGGAGAATTGTTGCCAGGCTCGGGAGGGATCCAATCGCACTGGGGTGCTCTCAGCAGATTAAGAACTGGAAAGCTCTGGTAATTACTTTGCAGTATAAAAATAGGCCTAGCTTTATCCCTCACCCTGATCTCTCCCGCTCCCGCCTCATCGCCCCCCACCCAAAGGCAAGCAGATGCCACCTACCCAGCAAGCACGGCAGGAGGGCAGAAAAGAGCTGCTGGCCCAGGGCCGGAGTTTCTAGGGCAGAGAGTATAAAAGAAGAAGGAGAGGGGGTCTGGGATATGATGTCAACAGCAGCACAATGATGGCATCTGGCTGGCACGTGTGAACCGTGTGGCGGGGTGGGGGGGGTTGGGAGAGGAGCTGGGACACACACAGAGCACCCCCGTGTGCTGCAGGGCATCGTGCCAGGCGGCGGAAGAGCCTGGAGACATCAGCAGAGCAGATGTCTGGTCAGGAGAGGATCACGTCTGCAAGACCATCTGACACATAGAGGGAGCGTGGCTCTCACTCTGGCCCTCGTGGCTCTCACTCTGGCCCTCGCCACGTGCTGGTGGCTTCAGAAGGACCTAGGACAAGGCTGCTCCAGACACAGAACATGGAGTGACACAGGTTGACTCGGGGCAGTTCCTAGACCTCCTATTTCCCCTTGCTAGGGTTTGGGGACTTGGTGCTTGCAGCCCTGCGGACAAAGCAAGTGGCAAACACCCCCGGACATGTAATCTTCTTGCCTTCTCCTGCAGGCTGCGGTATCGCTGGCCAATCCCTATCTCATGTGACCAGCAGGTCCAGGGAGGTGATTCTCCCTCTGGACTCAGCACTGGTGAGGCCGCTCCTTGAATCCTGTGTTCAGTTCTGGGCCCCTCAGCACAAGAAGGATGTTGAGGCTCTGGAGCGAGTCCAGAGAAGAGCAACGAAGCTGGTGAAGGGGCTGGAGAACAGGCCCTACGAGGAGCGGCTGAGAGAGCTGGGGTTGTTTAGCCTGGAGAAGAGGAGGCTGAGGGGAGACCTCATTACTCTCTACAACTACCTGAAAGGAGGTTGTAGAGAGGAGGGAGCTGGGCTCTTCTCCCAAGTGACAGGGGACAGGACAAGAGGGAATGGCCTCAAGCTCCTCCAGGGGAGATTTAGGTGAGAGATTAGGAGGAAGTTTTTCACACAGAGGGTCATTGGACTAGGTTGCCCAGGGAGGTGGTTGATTCCCCTTCCCTGGAGGTGTTTAAGGCACGGGTGGATGGGGTCTTGAGGGACTTGGTTTAGTGTTTGATAGGAATGGTAGGACTAGAAGATCCGATGGGTCCCTTCCAACCTGGTTGTTCTATGATTCTATGATTCATGGCAAAGCCAAACTTGGCCTCTCCCTCCTGTCCCCATCCTGCATGGCCCAGGCCAGAGGAAAAGCTGTTCCCAGCACACTCCATGCACGGTGAGGCCTCCGCAGCCCCCAGCACGAAGGCAGCAGAGCACGCCGGGACCTGTAGTCTGCCAGCAAGCCCCAGCGTGTTGCACAACACACGTTTAACCATGCAGGCTCCTGCTCATCCCCATCAGGCTCAGCCGCATCCCGAGGCTTCTGGATGGGAGCGCAGCAGCTGCCGGCTCCATTCCAGGCCGTGTAAACCTGGGGCTAGTGGAGCAGCGCTATAAATATCTCCTTTTGCAAGAGTCGGTCACGCAGCTGAGATCACGTAAGGGGAAGCGCTGCCCTCGTTCGTGTCCTCTGGGGCCTGGGCGCCTGTGCAGCACAGCCTGCTCTCCCGGCGTCCCCGCATCCCCAGCTTCGCCCCCATCTCCAGGTTCATGGTGAGGGCACTGGGATGCGGAGCAGGTGCGGTGGGCGGATCACCAGGGCAAGAACAGGCAGCATTTCTGCCACCGGCGCAGAGAAGCTGCGCTGCCAGCCTCGCCAACCCCCCCGTCTGCCCCCCCAGGCACTCTTTTTCCCCCCCAATGCCAACCTCACCTTCCTTTCCAAGCCCAACGCCCCTCAAACTACCTCGTCCAGAGCCACAAAGCCCCTGCAGGGCACCCCCACACGGATTCAGACATCCTCCTGCCACGCTTCGGGCACTCCCTACCCCATAACCAGCACAAATCCTGCATCCCCAGTGTACCCCAAACCCCGCAGCAGCGATGTAACCCTTTCCTCGCAGCTCCTCCAGCCCCTCTGACACCCCCAACCCTCACACGATGCCCCCAACCCACTTGGCAGCCCAACAACCCTTCTGCCCGACGGTGTTTTTCCACGAAGCCCTTGCCCCCCCATTGCCAACACCACCCCCACCCCCCCAAGTCCTTTGTTGCTTGCAAATCCCGGACGCAGCTCCTCCCGGTAGGGGGGTGCACCATCCCCCGGGATTCACCCCCGGGATGCCCAGGGTGGGGTGGGCGAGACAGAGCCCCAGCTTGCCTGGCTTCGACCGCTGCCTCCGCCGAACCTCCCGGGTACCGGAGCCATGGAGACGCCCGGGAGCGGAGCCGCACGGAGGGACCGGAGCTGCATGGAGGGACTGGAGCTCGGAGCCTCTCGGTACCGACCCAGCGCAGTGCCGGAGCTCAGAGCTCACCGGTACCGGATTTCGGAGCCCACCAGTACCGACCCAGTGCACTGCCGGAGCTCGGAGCCTCCCGGTACTGACCCAGACCAGTACCGGAGCTCGGAGGTCACCGGTACCAGAGCTCAGAGCCCACCAGTACCAGAGCTCAGAGCCCACCAGTACCGACCCAGTGTGGTGCTGGAGCTCGGAGCTCACCAGTACCAACCCAGACCAGTACCGGAGCTCGGAGCTAACTGGTACCGGAGCTCGGAGCCCACCAGTACCTACCCAGACCAGTACCGGAGCTCGGAGCCTCCCGGTACCGGAGCTCGGAGCCTCCCGGTACCGACCCAGACCAGTACAGGAGCTCGGAGCTCACTGCTACCGGAGCTCAGAGCCCACCAGTACCGACCCAGCGCAGTGCGGGAGCTCCGAGCTCACCGGTACCAGAGCTCAGAGCCCACCAGTACCGACCCAGACCAGTACAGGAGCTCGGAGCTCACCGGTACCAGAGCTCAGAGCCCACCAGTACGAACCCAGACCAGTACAGGAGCTCGGAGCTCACCGGTACCGGAGCTCGGAGCCCACCAGTACCTACCCAGACCAGTACAGGAGCTCGGAACCCCCGTGTACCGGAGCTCGGAGCCCACCAGTCCCGACCCAACGCGATGCCGGAGCTCGGAGCTCACCGGTACCGGAGCTCGGAGCTCACCGGTACCGCCGCAGCCCTCTCCGCCGCTCTCCGCTCCTCCCCGCCCGGAGCCGCTGCCTCCCGGGCCGGAGAGGGGGGGCTGGGGGGGGTGGGAGTGGGGGGTGCTGCTAGCTCCCTGCTGCCGAGGGGACCGGGACTGCGGCTGGGAAAGACCCCGGTCCCCTCCTCGCCTTCTCCCCCATCCCTGCTGCGGGGAGGGATGCGCTCTGACCCTCTCCACTGCAATCCTGCCCCCCCCCCCCCCCCTCGACCGCCGCCTCAAATCCCTGCTCCTTAAGATCTATCCCCCCCCACTTTCCTCTGGAAAGTGCCTCATGCATCCTCGACTCCCCCTGCACCTACTTGCACAGCTCTGGGTTTGCCAGATCCCTCTTCCACCCTCCCTCCAGTCTCTGGGGCGCTCTCCCCTCTCGGGGTGCAGATTCCCACCACCCCCCAAGGATGCCCCATTCGGTCCCGGTACAGCCCTGGCCACCCCCCCTGCCCTGGATAAGGGGGTCTCCCAGCTCCTCCGAAGCAGGATTCACCCCCCAAGTTGGCAACTGGGACCCCCAGGACCATCTGTGGGTTGTTCGGCTGGAGGCTCTGCAGGTGACGTAATCGGGACCCTAAGCAGGACCCCAGGGTGGGAGCAGGGCAGGAGGCCAAGGGAGAGTGGAACCTGGGAGCCAACACCCCCTTGCTACCAGAAGGATCTCCCTCTGTGCCAAAGGGACAAGGTGGGAAGAGGACAAGGGAGAGCACTTGCAACTGGGACCCCCAGGACCATCTGTGGGTTGCTCGGCTGGAGGCTCTGCAGGTGACGCAATCGGGATCCTAAGCAGGACCCCAGGGTGGGAGCAGGGCAGGAGGCCAAGGGAGAGTGGAATCTGGGAGCCAACCCCCCACCCCTTGCAACCAGAAGGGTCTCCCTGTGTGCCAAAGGGACGAGGTGGGAAGAGGACAAGGGAGAGCACTTGCAACTGGGACCCCCAGGACCATCTGTGGGTTTCCCGGCTGGAGGCTCTGCAGGTGAAGCAATCCCTAAGCAGGACTCCAAGGTGGGAGCAGGGCAGGAGGCCAAGGGAGAGTGGAACCTGGGAGCCAACCCCCACCTCTTGCAACCAGAAGGATCTCCCTGTGTGCCATGGTTGGACTCGATGATCCGATGGGTCCTTTCCAACCTGGTTGTTCTATGATTCTATGATAAGGGACAAAGTGGGAAGAGGACAAGGGAGAGCACTTGAGGGGCATTGGGAAGAGGTGACCGGTTCCTCCTGCTTGCCTTTGGGTGAGTTATTTCATGAGAATGGTTCCCCCCATCCCGAGCTCCCTCCGTGGGGCCATGGTGGGTGCGTTCGGCTGCTTGGGGAGGGATCACTTGGGGAGGGTCATTGGGCATTGGAACAGGCTGCCCAGGGAGGTAGTTGATTCACCTTCCCTGGAGGTGTTTAAGGCACAAGTGGATGAGGTCTTGAGGGACTTGGTTTGGCGTTTGATAGGAATGGTTGGACTAGAAGATCCGATGGGTCCCTTCCAACCTGGTTGTTATTCTATGATTCTATGATCACAGCGGCCCCAGCTCACGGCTGTGCTGCCAAAACTGAGCACAACCATACAGACTCCTTGCTCTCTTTGGCTGCTCCCCCCACCCGGCAAAGCCCCCATAGGCAGCCGGAGCCCACCCCTGGATCCAACCTATCCCTGGCCACCCACCTCCCAAGCCCAGCTCTGGGTCATTGCCGCCACCCTGCTCCTCCTTGTGCCCCAGAGCTGCTGTGGATGAGCCGCTCCGCTCTGCTCTCTCCATGGATTTGCCTGAAGGACAGAAAGCCGAGCTGCCCTGGCAGGGAAAAGGCAAGTTAAACCTCCCTCCTTCCCTTGTTTTGATGGGGAAATCTGCACAAATCCAGTGTTATCCTGGTACTTTGGGGCTGGGGCTATGCCCAGCGGCTGGCAGAGCCCGCGCAGCCTGGCACAGCCCTCCCTGCTGCGCTGAGACCCTGCCAACTCGTTTCATAGAATCATAGAATCACAGAACAACCAGGTTGGAAGGGACCCATCGGATCTTCTAGTCCAACCATTTCATCCAGGGTAAGTAATGACAGCTCCTGTGGAGCAGGGCTGGATGGGGCAACTTAGCAGCCTGGTTCACTTTGCCTGCTGGAATGAGTAGAGGAGGAGGAGGGCTTGTGCCCCGGCAGGGAGAAGGGATCATCACCAGTTTTTCGGTGAGAACCCGTGCCCTCCCCTTCCAACTGCTTGGATTGGTCTGGAGCTGCCCAGAAAGCCGATGCCCACAGTCCTCAGACACTATTTAGGGGCAGGGGATGAGTGTGGCAGGTCTGGGCCATTTGTGGGGTGGAGGGAGTTGAACGATAGTGGTGGGATGGGAGAACCTGCCATAGCATGGTGCGCAGCAGGGAAACTGAGGCACAGCGGCTGTGGGGGCTGCGCGTGGGGGCAGACGGGAGGCTCTGCCCAGTTTTCCAGAGGGCAGCGCCTGGGTGGAGTGGGCACAGCACTTCCCGGGAGGGCGGCAGAGCTGATGGTGGCGGAGATAACACTAAAAATATGGGCAGACACTAAAAATATGGGCAGACGCTTTGTTGCTGGCGACAATAGGCTGCAGTATTTTTAGCTGTTGTGGCGTTAGCGTTAAGGCAGCTCTTCTGGTCCCATGACTGCCCTATCCCACCTTTGGTGCTACCAGGTCTCCCGCATCCCCCCCCCCCCCCGGCTGGGCTGCTTCCCGGTGCTGTGGAAACGGTAACGTTAGAAACCAAACACAAACACCTCACCCACTGCCACCCCCGGCTGAGTCACGGGGCTGCCTGCTCCCCTTGCCCCTGCTTCTCTCCCCCTCTGTGCCAGCCCCCAAAGCGGTACCTGGTGTCCCCTGAGCCAGCCCTGCTCCCAGCTGTATGGGGGATTGCCTCTCCCAGGGTCAGGCTCAGGGTTGCCTTCGTTTGCCCCCACCACGGGACTCCAGCAGCTGGGGATCGATGGAGCAAACCCTATGGCGTGGCACCGCTGTCCCCAAACCCGTGACAGTGTGATGTCCCATTGCTTCCCTACTGCAAAGGGCTTGACCCAGGCAGTGCCTGGCTTACCTAGCTCTTGCCCCCAAACCCACCGGAGGCCCCAGCACAGCCCCTGCCCCTGATAAAAATAGGTAGGAACAAGCAGAGGCAGCAAGAGTAACTTTTACACCCCATGGCAAGGTCCAAGCTGCTGTGCCCAGCCTCCCTCTGCCCCAATCCCACTGAAGGCGAAGGGGAGCAGGGGAAATGGACACAGGGAGACAAGGCAGCTCTGCTCTGCCCTCGAGGGAGGTGTCGCTGCTAGGTGCCTGCCAGACCCAGTGTATCTGCACCCTCATCCCACCCTGGGGGGGTCAGGGGATGAGAGGGACCCCATCCCACCTCTCGAGGATGGCGGAATGACCCACCATCATCTCTCACTGCACTGCTGCCCTGGTCCTGTGGGAGTTTTGGGGTGGTTGTTGGGCAGCTGCCAGGCTGCCATAGGGCAAGCAGGGTTGTAACCCTATAACCGGGACTACAGCCCCACAGCCGAGCCTGTTCATATGTGGATGGCAGCCCTCTCCACCACCCACATCCTGAGGCCCCTGGCACGCACCAGAAACTTGTCCCATGGGAAGCAGCAGTTTGTGTTCAAGGGCCAGGAGAGCAATTCGTGTCCAAGGGCCAGGAGAGCGGCCCCATCGTCTCCTCCCTAAAACAAGGCAGTGACCAGCAGCCGGGCTGGGGCGGGCGGCTGCAGCCATGACTATGTTAGGATGTTCTGGGGCTGAGGGCAGATCACGTCACGGCTATGAATTAATTAACACTAAACAGTTTTGGATGGTGTCCCAGGGTTTTTTTTTTTTTTTTTTTTACCCTGTTTTCAGGCTCCAAGCCTGCCGGCGTCTGCTGGGTCCTGGATTTGATGGGGAGGGTGGAGTGGGATCAGCTATGGAGATGCCCTAGTGCCTGTGGGTGCTAGGGTGGCGTTGTGGGCACCCCACTTTCCTAATGCCTCCCAGCTCTCCAAAACACGGGTGCTCCTGCTGACCCCATAGCTTCCCGGCTTTGTAGGCCAGTGTGGGGGCCCAGTGTGGTCCCAACTTTGTGACTGTGTTTGTTTGGGGGTTTTTTTACCACTACTCTTGCCTGTGAGAGGCTCACAGGCTCGCACACACATTTCATGCCTGGCTCACAGCCCTGAAAATTATCCCGGAAGAGGATTTTTAAATAAAAGTTGTAAGCACTCTCAATCAGTACTTGTATTACTCCAAAACTTGGGTGGGGTGGGGGGGTGAAGGACTAGAGCTGTGGGGAGTACGAAGGGATGCGTGCGCACCCAGTGCCTGCGATGGGATGGGGAGCTGGCCTCAGGCGAGAGCGCTGGGGTGGGGGGGTGCCCAGCTGTGCATGGGCACACGTATCCAGCTGTGTGGGTGCACACGTGCCCAGCTGTGCGTGTGCACATGTATCCAGCTGTGCGTGTGCACGTGCCCAGCTGTGCATGGGCATATCTGGGTGTGCACCATAGAGCTGCTGGAGGTTGTGGGCATCCATAGGTGCGTGGTGTGAGCAGGTCAGGGCCAGGCAGGGGAAAGGAGAGCCCTACTAGGGTGCACAGCATTGCTCAACATCAGCCCCCAGAACTGTTTCCCACTGCTGAAACAGGCGCTTTTCACCCTACCAGGCCTGTAACTCGCCAGCGAAAAAAAAAAGGATGCGGTGGCAGAAGATGTACCCACACCCCACACCTCCCATGCAGGCGGCCAGAGAGAAGCCCTGCACCAGCCATCCCCTCCAGATGTCTTTAAATTTAGCTCTTCTTCCGTCCTCTGGATGCATGGGCCAGGCCAGCAGCCAAAACCTCTGCAGCCATATGCACCCCTTTGAAAGCAGCTGCCCACTCTATGGGGTTTTGGGGTTCCAGGAAGGACCCACGCCTGCTGTTTTCTCCCCAAGCACCATGATGCCCCACATCTGCACCTACTCCAGCCCCTGCCCCAGGAAGGCAAGAGAGGACAGAAGGGGATAAGTGACATGCTCAATGTTCCCCCAAGGAACCGTTTACACGGCAGCCCCATCCAGCTCTGCTTCTGCAGAGGAGCCACAAATTCAGCATCCGCGCAGCATATGTGTGCTCATCCCACCTGGTTGAAAATCACAGAGTGCAGCACCTCTGACCAGCATGCATGCACGGTCACCCTGTGTGGGTCAAGGTGTCCGGTTGAGCCCTACACTCACCCCATGCCTGCGTGTGCACCCCTGGGTTCGCCCATGCCCTCACCTGGGTGTGTGTAGGTGTGATCGCAGCTGCGAGTGGGGGTGAATGTATGTGCACTGTGGGTGTGCAAGCACAGAGGTGTTGCATTTACATGTGAAGAAGGCATACACACACACACATATGCATGCACTCACCACTGGGTGAGTGGGCACTGCAGGTGGGCAGCGTGGGCTGTTGCGTGTGGTGCCCAAGCACCACCAGATGGTGCCAAGCCTCCACAACACCTTTTGGGGGCCCAAATCTGCACCCTGCAGAGGGACATGGGGTGATGACTTTGTCGTGGATGCTTGGCCTCTCCAGCCCATCAGAGTTGCCCATCAGGCCCTTGCTATAGCCAGGCAAAGGCAACAGCCACGGTGACATCTGCCAGTGCCAACACCGCGGAGGTGATCAGGGTTTCAGATCAGCCCCTTCATGGCACTGGAGGGGGGAGGTTTTTTATTTGCAGAAGATGCCTTCATCACGGGAAGTCAAGCAGAGCTTGGGGAAGCCAAGAGGTCTGTACACAGTTTGGGTGAGTTGGTAGCTCCCCCCTCCCCTGTTGTGTCCAGCCTGTGTTGGGTCACAGGGGCCCACATGGCATTTTTGGGTGTCACAGCCCCCCTGCGGTGACTTCAAACCCATTCAAAGCTGGAGATGCCCGACTCACACCTGAGCACGTGGTGTGGGGCGCTGAGACCTGAACAAACTCATCACAGGTGGGTGCAGCAGAGATGAAGGGGATGACTAGAGGTTCAGAGTGGGGACAGGGGATGATGGAGAACAGGATGACACACATACAGATGGACAGGAGTGGTGATTCCTGGTCTATGCCTCCTCCCAGCTCTATGGGCTTCCCTGCCTGCCCCCTTTGCCAGTGTGCCCTACATGTGTGGGTCTGTCCCACCAGCTACCTGTCACGGGTGCCACAAGCTTCCATGGGGCCAGGTGGGAGGCTGGAACTGCTCAGGAGCCGCTCTAACAGCTCCTCCTAACCAGCCCAACCAGCCCAGGAGGCCAAACCTGCTGGGAGAGCCAGGCTTTCCGGCACAGTGGTTCCCTCCCTCCTAGGAAAAATGCCAAACCTGAAGCCTCCACAGCACCATGCGCCCTGCTTTCCCAGGGCTGGGACAGGGCACGCTGCCCACGGGGTGTGTTACGGACACCCGGGGAAGAACCACTGCACCCTTTCAGACAAAGAGCCCTGCACAAAGCCGCTTTATTGCCCAGACTTGTGAGTTTCCCTGCCTTCCAGATGGCTTTATCCCAGCCAGGGCATGTACAGGCACGAGTGTATCCCAGTGCCTGGCGGCACCCGCTCAACGGCTGTGCTGTGCCAGCACCGAGCCCAGAGCCCTCACCAGCGGGATGGACCCCTGGGCATGGGGATGCAGTGCCAGGCACGGGAACCACGGTGGTTGCCGGGATGGGGCACAGCAACAGAAGTGCCAGATCCCACACCAGGCAGCACTCACCCCATGGCTGCGCGAGCCATAGGACAGCAGCCAGCTGGGCATCCCCGTCCAGGGACCAGAGATGGGGGCTGTGGGGCGCTCGGGGCAGTGGGGTGTCCCCTGCAACCCATCCCTGCTCACCCCCGAGCCTCTGAGCCCCAGCAGCGGAACGCATTCCCTTCCCAAGTTCACCCCCTACCCCTGACTCAGGGCTGTCCTGGATGGGAGCGCTCTGGCACAGGTGTGTGTATGTCACAGCAGAGGGACACACACCTATACGGGGATGGGCAGCCCGTCTGTGGGGCAGCTCCACATTGGATGCGAGGGGGCAGGGGTGTGGGGCAGCACCAGGGATGGAAGATGGGTGGATGGATGGAATGATGGAATCATAGAAGGGTGGAAGGTTGAGTGGATGGATGGATGGATGCACGGATGGATGGTAGACGAATGGGTGGATGGAAGGATGAGTGGAACGATGGGTGGAAGGATGGATGGATGGATGGATGGATGGATGGATGGATGGATGGATAGATAGATAGATAGATAGATAGATAGGTGGGTGGAAGGAATGATGGATGGAAGGATGGGTGGGTGTGTAGGGCAGGGAGAAAGGGGGAGTAGGGGATGCAGGCTGAGCGTGTGTTGTGGTGGGGTTATCAGGGGCTGCGGGATGGGCAGCAGGGGGTGCGGGACAGCCCCGTCCGGGGGGAGGGAGGGAGGGAGGGAGGGAGGGAGGGAGGGATGGATGGATGGATGGATGGATGGATGGATGGATGGATGGATGGATGGATGGATGGATGGATGGATGTGTGTGATAGCCTCGGGCCGTGTTGGGGTGGAGGGAGCAGGGGGTGCAGTGGGGATGTGCGGGGCAGCCCTATTCCCAGGAGAACAGGGGGTGCAGGACAGCCCTGTCCCAGGGAATAGATGGGTGGGTGGATGGGTGGATGGATGGATGGATGGATGGATGGATGGATGGATGGATGGATGGATGGATGGATGGATGGATGGATGGATGGATGGATGTGTGGGACAGCCTCGTGCCGTGTTGGGGTGGGGGGAGCAGGGGGTGCAGTGGGGATGTGCGGGGCAGCCCTATTCCCAGGAGAACAGGGGGTGCAGGACAGCCCTGTCCGGGGGAATGGATGGATGGATGGATGGATGGATGGATGGATGGATGGATGGATGGATGGATGGATGGATGGATATCCCAGGGAGGCCGCTCCGCACGTCGCCCGCTGCCCTCCGTGTTTTCCCTGCAGCCTTTTGTGTGCGCGGGGCGGGCCGCGGCCTTCCCCCGTCCTCCTCCTTCTCCTCCTCCTTCCCCGATCCCGCCCCCCGCGGCCGCCATTTCGCAGCGCCCTGCTCGCCCGAGCCTCTTCCACATCATGGAGGACGGGAAGGGGAGGGGGGGGGGAGGGGGAGGAACAAAAGGCCCTTGCCCGCCCCGCGGCCACCCGCCTCATGAGTTTGCGCGGCCTCAGCTCGGAGGGGGCTCCGTGCAGGGACTGCTGGGGCTGTGTGTGTGTGTGTGTGTGTGTGTGTGTGTGGCCAGACGTGTGTATCTGCAGAGCTGACGGTCACCACAGAATCACTAAGTTGGAAAGGACCCACCGGAGCATTTGAGGCTTTTCCTCAAGCTCTGCCAGGGGAGGTTTAGGCTGAACATTAGGAAAAACTTTTTTCATGGAAAGGGTCATTGGGCACTGGCAGAGGCTGCCCAGAGAGGGGTTTGAGTCACCTTCCCTGGAGGTGTTTAAGGGACGGGTGGATGAGGTGCTGAGGGACATGGTTTAGTGTTTGATGGGAATGGTTGGACTCGATGATCCAATGGGTCCTTTCCAACCTAGTGATACTATGATACTACTATGAGCATCATGTCCAACCATTCCCATCAACCACAAACCCATGTCCCTCAGCACCTCATCCACCCATCCCTTAAACACATCCAGGGAAGGGGAATCAAGCCCCTCCCTGGGCAGCCTCTGCCACTGCCCAATGACCCTTTCCGTGAAAAACTTCCTCCTAATTTCTAGCCTAAATCTCCCCTGGTGGAGCTTGAGGCCATTCTCTCTTGTCCTGTCCCCTGTCACCTGGGAGAAGAGCCCAACTCCCTCCTCTCCACAACCTCCTTTCAGGTAGTTGTAGAGAGCAATGAGGTCTCCCCTCAGCCTCCTCTTCTCCAGGCTAAACACCCCCAGCTCTCTCAGCCGTTCCTCATAAGGCCTGTTCTCCAGCCCCTTCACCAGCTTCGTTGCTCTTCTCTGGACTCGTTCCAGAGTTACAGCCTCCACATCCTTCTTGTGGTGAGGGGCCCAGAACTGAATGCAGGATCCGAGGAGTGGTCCCACCAGTGCTGAGTACATGTGTGCTCATGCATGGCAGTGCATGTGTCTCTGCACATGTGGCACTGTGTGTGCTTACGTGGTCGCATGCAGAGCATCGAGGGGTGTACGCGTGGGGGTCCGTGCAGCTCAGGTTGGTGGGGGGTGAGTGTGCATGTGGGGTCACAAACAGGCTGTGCCCCCCGTTTCCCTCACGGCGTGCGAGCGAGGGCTCAGTGTGAGGGCACAGAGATGGATATGCGTATGTGCGTGCACACCCAGAGGGAGACAGCGGAGGGAAGGACATGGCAGGCACAGTTAGGTGTGCTGCAAAGGGACCCTGGACAGACTGGGGTGCCAAAGGGTGCAGGGTCCCCCCACTGCTATCCCCTCCTGGGTGCCAGGAGGGACAGCCCTGTCCCAGCTGTGTGTCCTGCTGCTGGGCAAGCAGCATCATCAGGAATGAAGCCTGGCGAGGAGAGCCTGTGGTCTCTGCCACCCCATCACACTCCCCAGGCCCAGGAGCCTGCCGGCAAAAGCATCATCCTGCCCACTAAACCCTACTTCAGGTGCTGTTCCCCACCCTTTTGCTTATCTTCTACCAGCTCTTCATTCCTTCCCCCTTTTAGGTTTATCTTGTCCTGGCAATGACAGCCCCATCTCTTCTGCCACCCACTACACACAAGCTTTTCTGATGTCTCCCAGCTTTTTGGCACCACCTAACCTTTAAGCTGGATGCAATCAAAACATCACCCCTCTATCCCCGACAAGGGCTTATATTGCCACCCCCATCTCCAGCCCCAAAGGAGGAATCAAGCCAAGCAGCCGTGCAGGGCACAGCTCACCTGACTATTGCTTTGGGGTCAGAGCCTGCTGCCATCCTCAGCCCCAAAGCTTTTCCATGCACAAGCCCCCAGCCCCTGTTGTGCCTCCCCTCCTCTACCCATGCCTTCACCAGCAGAGGGGCCAGAAAGCCAGGGCAGAGGACATGGTGGGTGTGCCGGTGCCACCCTGTCGCAGGCGGCTGCTGCCTGCCCTGTGCCAACTGCCTGCGGTGAGCAGTACTCTGCTCCCGGCCCCTTCCAGCCACAAACGTCAAGGCACTTTGCCGGCATTAAATATTCAGTTCCTTTCTCCATCCCCTCCCTGCAAAGGAGTTCAGCATCGCAATGAACCCGCTGGCCTGCCCATGCCCTGTGCTGGCAGGATGCGTCTGGGAGGATGTGTCTGGGAGGATGCTGACTGCCAGCCTCCTGCAGGAGTGGCTGGGAGCTGAAGAAAGGAGAGCCACGTCCACCAGCACATAGCCCTGGGGACCACAGTCGCCTTCCCCCGTTCTGGCTGCTCTCCTGTGCATCTGCCTGCTGCAGTGCAGGGTTCAGCTCTCCCTGCATCTCACCCCCAGGCTTGGAGCTGGCCAGGAGCTGCTCCCTCCTCCCTTCCCTCATTTTTCCTGACCCCTCAAGTGCCAGCTGGCCTGTTCAGTGAGAGGAGTCGCCTGTTGAGCTCAGGTTAATAACCATCAGGCCCCAAACAAGATCAACCAGGCACGGATGGGGGCTCTCTGTGTGCCGCAGTGGGAGCAGGCTGGGTGCTGGGTGAGATCATACGGGATGGCCGTCAGGCACAATGACCAGAGCTAATGGGCATCTGCAAGGAGAAAAAGATAATCTGGGGAGTCAGCCCTGAGTTCTGGACAAGCACTGGGGCTCAGATTCCCTGCTTGGGGGCAGAGCAGCAGCAAACTCTGACCCAGAGCCAAGATTGGAGAGAGGAATGCAGAGTGGGTGCCCCTGGATTGAGGGCGATGCAGTGGGAAAGCCCTGTGCCCCAGGAGCCCAAGCTGGTACCCTAGGCTGGAAGGGAGGGAAGCTGGCCAACAGCCTCAATCCCAGTATCTACCAGTGTGACTGGGAGCCAAAGGCATCAGTGCTGTGTAGGGATGGAGGGAGGGCGATGGGAAGAAGCAGCTGTTGCAGTGGGGCAGGGACCTTGTTGTGCCACCTGGGTACACCTCAGGGCCAAGAGTGACAATGGCAGCAGGAGTGTTTTTCAGAGAGAAACAGATGTCAGAACTGGGAAAGCAAAGTGAATTCCAATTGAGGAGAGGCTGGAAAGAGCCACACCAGTTCCCACCACCACAGCTGTCTTCAAACTCCTGGGAAAAAGCACCAGCCCAAAGAGCTCTTTTATTTTGCACCTTCAGGTCTGTTTTCAAGCTTCCCTCTGTGACCACAAAGACCAGGCACGTGCTCTGTGTGGTCAGATTGAGAGCCCGAATCCTGCTCATAGACCCAAAGCGTGCAGGGGACCAGTACACCAGGTCACAGGAATATCCACACACAGTGAGCCCCATGTGCCTGCTTACTGCAAGGCAGAAGTTCCCTCTTTGCAGCCACGAGGCAAAACATCCAGGGCAGCACCAGGCTGTGGGCTCACAGCTGGGAGGCTTTGGGAACCCCACCATGAGGGCTGGGAGGACTTAATGCATGTCACAGCCAGATGAGCCTTGTTGCAGCCTGGCAGCTCCCACGAGCTCCGGGAGCAGAGGCGATCCACCCCTGCCATTCCTGCAGCATGGCATCATCGCTGCGCACGATGCCGCTGGAGTAATTGCTGTTGGGCTGAGTGCCAGCGCAGCGCCCGCCTTCAGCTCCCCCCGCAGCAGAGCAGATAACTCAATCTTGCCCCACTCCTTCACGGAACACGCTTACTGCCAAGCCCCCCCAGCTCAGCCCAGGAGCAAGCAGGGAGGCAGGCGATGGGGGTCACTGGGGCAGCCTCGTGGTGCTCAAAGGCCACTTCTTTGCAACCCACTACCCTAATTTCAGGCAGCTGCCTGGAGAAGCCCTCAGGCTTCCCGCTGCAAAGTCAAACCGAGTGTTTTAAGAGTGTGCTTTCACCCGGCTTCCTTCCTGGGAATAAACCATGTCCTGGTGATACTGAGCATAGAAAAAAAAAATTAAAAAAGCAGTATTAACAGTCAGCAGTCAAAGCTGGCATGTGGCAGAGCCACAGCCTCCCTCCTGCTCCAGCTCAGCCCCGTTCTGCTGGGATTGAGGCGACAAGACCTGCTGGAGCCCTGCTATGGGCCCATCCCCACCACTGCTGCAAAACAGGATGCAATAAAAACCCATTTGGAGCTGGTGTGGCAGCAGGGAAGGGCGGAGGGCCGGCCGGCAGTGCAGTGGGTGGCTGTGGGGCGGTGGGCGCCTGCGTGCCGAGCCGCGGGCAGCGCACGTGGCAGCCGTGCTGCGGAGGGAGGCACCAGGCAAGGCAGCAGCTGCCTGCAGCGCAGAGTTGGGGGGCTCGGAGGGGCTGAGGTTCGGCATGTGGCTGCCCCTGCTCCCCATATCCCACAGCCCTTGCTCACCCGGGAGCAGGGGGCACATCCCCAGAGGAGCTGCATCCTGGGAATAGGATTCTGGACCCCATCGCATGCCTCCTCCTGAGCACTGGCTGCAGCTTGGGGACAGAAAGGGACCCTTGTCCTGAGTCGTGCTGAGGAGTCACCCCCCCACCAAGCAGCACGGGGGCTTTGATCTTTCAGGCTCACCATTGCCATACAACCTGGGAGGGGTTTGTCCTTACCCACTCAACCTAAAGTTCTTCTCAAAGCGTATTTTAATAATTAAACTTTTTTTTTTTTTTTTTTGTCTGAACAGGAAGCACAGCCCACAGGCCATTGCAGGTAACCCCAGCCTGTGGGCAGCTCCGGCGCTGCCCTGAGCTCTGCGAGCACAGTGCATGGTTGGAGTCACCATTCCCACTGGCACCCTTGCTGCCAAGACAGCATTGGAAATGCTATGATAACACCAAGTCCAGGGTGGAAGATTCTGGTAAACTACAGCAGATAAGTCACTGCAACAACCTCTGTGTGCTCAACTGGAATACTGAGGGGTGGATTTTGCAGTGGCTTTTGGGCAGCTGGGACTTTTTCAGAGGGAAGATGGAGCAAGGAGCTGCACGACAAGCATGCTGGGTGGCAGGTTGCTGCCTCTGAGTTAGTGGAGCTGGAGCTTGGCTTTCCCCCAGCATCACCTCTGGGGCACACGGGGTGCAGGCTGGAGCTGGGCTACAGCATCAGCACCAGGCTCAGAGCCACAGCCTGGGTCCCATTACCCCATTCCCAGCCAGAGTTCAATGTGGGCATTTTTTTGGGTCAGGCTGGGCATGGGCACAGTCCCCCCGTGCTCCTGCTCTGCCAGCACTTAAAGCAGATCTGAGGAGATACGGGGAAGAGGACAGACTCTTGGTGCAGGCAGTGGGGGTGTGGTGGTGGTCGGTGATGAGGAGGGACACATTCCCATTCTGCACAAAAAAAAAAGGGATTGTTAGGTACCAGCAGATGCCCCTCAGAAAAAAAAAAAAAAAAAAAAAAAAATAAAAAGTCTTTTTTATACATGTAAACAGCACCTCAGTTCCTCCCCAGTTGTGGAATGAGCCTGTTGGGGCTCAGCCTGGGGAAGGTGGGTGGCAATCATGCCATCAGTCCCTGGGGAGCTCCCACAGGGTCACAGCCCAGGTGTGAACCCAGATCAAACTCTTTCCCCCAGGTAGGGCCTGCTGGGTGCCCCATGTGTGGCTTCTCCACTGTCTAACAAAGGGTTGAGCTGCAGAGCAGCCCACTGCTGTGCTAAAGGAAAGGAAAAGCCTCTCTTTCCCTCCCCCAGTCGCTCTTTTTTTGCCAGCGCCGTTGACCAGAGCGTGTTTGCAGAATGCTGCCCTTCTGTCCACCAGGATGGAAATGTGGTCAAAGTTTATTAGAAGGGCGCCAGCCACACATACGTGTGTGTGTGTGTGTGTGTGTGTGTGTGTTTGTGTGTATATATAGGCGAAGTGTGACGGTGCAACCTTTGTTTTCTTAGGAAGCCACGCTGAAAAGCAAGGCCAGGAGCAGAGGAAGCGAACAATCAGGAACAGAGGACCCAGTGGGTGTATTTTCAGCCCTGCCGCACAGGAAGGCAGCTGGGGAAGGAAGGCACATGGGCAAACGGCAGCAGCAGGAGCCAGAGCCTGGAGAACAGCACGGGGCTCATTCTGTGCACCCCACTCCAGGGCAGCAAAAACAGTCGCCACATACCATCAGAGGAACAGTGTCAGTCTGTGGGCAGCATCCCTAGGACACACAGTGCCTGGTGTCCGTCACCCAAAGGCATTTCCAGGATGAATACAAGTCATTTCTCCTACGGGGAACAGCCCTGGCTCTGTGTACACCCCACCTGGCACAAGGGCATTTCGCCACTGGTGTTTAACTCATCCCAGAGGAAAGGAGGATCCAAGAAGGATGTTGAGGCTCTAGAGTGAGTCCAGAGAACAGTGACAAAGCTGGTGAAGGCACTGGAAAACACGCCTTATGAGGAACGACTTGGGGGTGGGGGTGTTTAACCTGGGGAAGAGGAGGCTGAGGGGAGACCTCATTGCTCTCTCCAACTCCCTGAAAGGAGGTTGTGGAGAGGAGGGAGCTGGGCTCTTCTCCCAAGTGACAGGGCACAGGACAAGAGGGAATGGCCTCAAGCTCCGCTAAGGGAGGTTCAGGCTGGACATTAGGAAAAGATTTTTCACAGAAAGGATCATTGGTCACTGGCAGAGGCTGTCCAGGGAGGTGGTTGATTCACCTTCCCTGGAGGTGTTTAAGGGATGGATGGATGAGGTGCTGAGGGACATGGGTTAGTGTTTGATAGGAATTGTTGGACTCGATGATCCGGTGGGTCTTTTCCAACCTGGTGATTCTATGATTCTATGAAATCCGCCTGCCAGGGCCATTCCAGCAGCACTGGGGCAGAGCACGCAATGACGTGACCTTCAGCTGCTGTGAACTATTTTTCTTGCCTGTGCCAGGTCAGGCTCTGGACAAGCTTCTCTCCTTCCAAGGTATCAGAAGCCACTCTGAGGTCTGGGCTCTGCTCCTGTGCACAAGACAGGTGACATTCCATGTGCTCACCTGTGGCTTGCTCTGCAGGGAGGAGTGATGCTGCCGAGCTGGCCACACGAGGGTGGTGTGCTTGGTGGTGGTCGTCACTTGGAGCCAGGGCACCGCGACCCTCCTGGGGGACAAGGAAGTGGCCAAGGCCTGAGTGAGCTCTGCTGTGGATGCTGGCTGCTCTTGTTTACGTGCACACATGCACACACTCATTCCTTCTGCTTTGTGGCAGACAAAGCCCTGCCTTTTGTATCTGACAGGAGGCAGCATCCAGCTCGGCAGCTTCTGATTCCCACAGGACAGCCACTGCCTGTGCCCCGACAGGACTGGGGACAGGTCTCTTAGGCCACAGGGTGCAAAAGCAGGCAGGAACATTGTGCCCTACTATTGCCAAGAGGGCTGTGACAAAGGACACAGTGCAAGAGAGGAACCACCCCGTGCGCTTCGTGGTAGCAGCGGCCTCCCCAGACCCTCTGCTAACCCTCAGTACCCCCACGGATGTGCCACAAGGGAGGAACCAGGGTGACTTTTGGGAGATCAAATCCTTGAACATTTCATGCTTGCAGCCACCAGTGCCCCTTTTCCAGCCTGTCTGTTCCCCAAGAGTTTTTCAGTCCATCTGGATGCATTGGTAGAGGTTCCACGGGGAGGTCCCCTCCATCAGATCCTCACAGCAGTCCCATTTTCCCTGGAGGCTGTTAGGAAGCCATGCATGGAAGGACCCCAAGGAAAAGAGACTGAGGTGAGAACAGCCAGAATTGGTCCTTTCCCAAGACTGCCCCAACTCTGTACCTCCACGTTCCCACAGCCAGTCACCACCCCACATTGCGCTCAGCCTCTTACCAAAGCAGCTGTAGGTCCTGGTCGTTGTTGCAGCTGCCACAGAGCCAGCACGGGGACCATGGGGCTGTGCCACACGTGAGGAGCAAGCCTGGGAGCAGAGGGACTGTCAGTGCCCAGCACTGCTCAGCCACAGTGACCGGGACCAGCTGGCGACCAGGTGCAAAAGCCATGCTGGAGGGAGCCTGCCCAAGGCTTTCAGCAGGCACCACCTCAGCATCTTGGAGCCAAAGAACTAAGCCTCGGTGACTCAGAGGTGAGAAGGGAAATTCAGACTCACTGCTCTGCCCTCTACAGCCTTTTAACCAGTTTCCTTGCTCCTCTCGATTTGCGTAACAACCCCTGAGCTGCTCCTTGGGGCAGCGACCAGTCCCCCCACCCCGTAGGCACCACAGGCCGCTGTGGTCAGCCCTACTCTTGCGTATGCAAAAGGCTGTGCCAACAGTTGCCTACACGTAGAGGGCTGCAAGTGCCTGCCTTTGATCTCTAGCCAGGGTTTGAACCCATCCCAAACGCTATGGGGAAGACTGCAAGTCCCACTGGGGTGCACTGAGCTATGTGGGTGCTCAGCCACGCTCCAGCCAGCAAGCAGGGCAGTTGCATTGCTGTAACAGCAGAGGTGAGGAGAGGTGGCTCAGTGGGGTGGTTGAGACTGATGTCTCCTCCATCCTCTACTCACTCAAGGATGGTGGGGCCAGCAGTGTGCCCAGGTGGCCAAGAAGGCCAATGGCATCCTGGCTTGGATCAGAAATGGTGTGACCAGCAGGTCCAGGGAGGTGATTCTCCCTCTGGACTCAGCACTGGTGAGGCCGCTCGTTGAATACTATGTTCAGTTCTGGGCCCCTCACCACAAGAAGGATGTTGAGGCTCTGGAGCAAGTCCTGAGAAGAGCAACAAAGCTGGTGAAGGGGCTGGAGAACAGGCCCTATGAGGAGCGGCTGAGAGAGCTGGGGGGGGTTAGTCTGGAGAAGAGGAGGCTGAGGGGAGACCTCATTACTCTCTACAACTACCTGAAAGGAGGTTGTGGAGAGGAGGGAGCTGGGCTCTTCTCCCAAGGGACAGGGGACAGGAGAAGAGGGAATGGCCTCAAGCTCCGCCAGGAGAGATTTAGGCTGGAGATTAGGAGGAGGTTTTTCACAGAAAGGGTCATTGGGCATTGGAACAGGCTGCCCAGGGAGGTGGTTGATTCCCCTTCCCTGGAGGTGTTTAAGGCATGGGTGGATGAGGTCTTGAGGGACTTGGTTTAGTGTTTGATAGGAATGGTTGGACTAGAAGATCCGATGGGTCCCTTCCAACCTGTTTGTTCTATGATTCTATGAATCGCCACTCTGGCATCCCAGTTCATTCCCAGTTTGCATCTTATTCCCCACGGAGCCTGTTGCTTTCCCACCACTCCTGAAGCTCCAGCAGGATTGGCCTCTCTCAGGAGCAAACCCAGCTGGGATGGGGAACCACCACGTACCCGGACGCGCTCCTGTCTCCCATCTCCAGCCTGGGGCCACCAGCCCAGAGACACGAAGGCAACTGTGACACAGGCCAGATGTGGTGCCTAGGGTGCTATTAGCTGCAGCCCTCACCTCTCAGCCCAGAAGGAAGTTTCTCTGCATTCGAGGACACGGCACAGCTCTGGGATAGGAATGGTTGGACTAGAAGATCCGATGGGTCCCTTCCAACCTGGTTGTTCTATGATTCTATGAGGCTTTGGTCGCGATGCAGAGGCCACATTTCAAAGGATTTGGAGGGTACAGCACCCACCCTGGGGCAGCAGCGATGGGCAGTGCTGGTCCCCCCTTCTCTAACCAACCTGCGATAACAGGCAGGCCCCAGAGAGCAGCTCTACGCTCCCCCTGTCCCAGTAAGCAGCTGGTGGCCCCCAACGAGCAGCATCCCTGGCTCCAGCAGCATCCCCCATCGAGCACAGCACCCCTAGCCCCACCAGAACAAACCAGGAGGTGCAGAGGAGGAAGGAAACAAGACGGTTAAAGAAAACAAATAAACAAACAAAAAAGAAATCAACAAGAAAAAAAAATCAACAAGAAAAAAAATCAACAACAAAAAAAAAAAAAAAAAACAAAAACCAACCCAAAGCACATCACCCCCCCCAAAAAAAAGAGAACGAAACAACAACAAAAATCACAGAATCACAGAACAACCAGGTTGGAAGGGACCCATCGGATCTTCTAGTCCAACCATTTAAATTAACCCCAAACACCCCAAACCCGGCAAAATGGAGAGGAGAGGGGAGGGCGAGCCGGGCTGCCCCGCGTTTATTTGGGCGCAGGGGAGGGGAAAGAAATACCTGCCGAGGAGGGGGAGCTGGGGTCCCGAGGTGCAGCCTGGTCCAGGGCTCCTCCCGGTGGCCGCTGCGGGCGGCGGCGCATCCCGCATCCCCCTAGACCCGCATCTTCGCATCCCTGCATCCCCCCATCCCATCATCCCTGCATCCCCCCATCCCCCTGTCTCATCATCCCTGCATCCCCCCATCCCCCTGTCTCATCATCCCTGCATCTCCCCATCCCTGCATCTCCCCATCCCTGTATCCCCACATCCCCGCATCCCTGCATCTCCCCATCCCCGCATCTCCCCAACGGGCTCCACCGCACAAAGGACGCCGCTTTTAAAGCCCACGGCCCGACTCCCCCAACCCCACAGAGCCCTGATTGGTCGGGCCGGGGCAGCGCTGCCGGCGGGGGTGGTGGGGGGGGGGGCGGTTGGTTGTGTGTGTGGGGTGGGGAGTGAGAATTTAAAAGAAAAAAAAAATTGGGGAAAAAAAAAACCGACCCCAAACCAAAAAATCCCAGACGCTGGAAGGGAAAGTGCAAAGGAAGATCCGGTCCTGGGGATGAGGAGGGACCTTCCCCGCACTGAGGAAAGGCTGGAAACTGCAAAGCTCCCTTGGAAATAAAAAAAAAAAAAAAATAATAAAAAAAAAAAATTTAAAGTAAAAAATAAATTTGCTGCGGGTGCGCCTGGTTCCGCCCCTCTCCAGCCTCTCTGCAGCCGGAGTTCCCCCTCCCTCGGTTCCATCGCCCGGGTTCAGCTTCAGGGCTCTTTATTTTTCTTTTTTATTTTTTTTTCCCTTTTCGGTGGGGGTGTCCGTGGAGCTGTGCTTTCCCAGCTGGTCGGCAGGGGGTATGCTTGTACCGAGGAATCCATCCCCGTGATTCAGGATGCTGGGCCCCATCCCGGTCCCTGTCCCAGAGAATCAGAGAATCAGAGAACAACCAGGTTGGAAGGGACCCATCGGATCTTCTAGTTCAACCATTCCTATCAAACACTAAACCAAGTCCCTCAAGACCTCATCCACCCATCCCTTAAACACCTCCAGGGAAGGGGAATCAACCACCTCCATGGGCAGCCTATTCCAATGCCCAATGACCCTCTGTGGGAAAAACTTCCTCTTAATCTCCAGCCTAAATCTCCCCTGGTGGAGCTTGAGGCCATTCCCCCTGTCCCTTGGGAGAAGAGCCCAGCTCCCTCCTCTCTACAACCTCCTTTCAGGTAGTTATAGAGAGCAATGAGGTCTCCCCTCAGCCTCCTCTTCTCCAGGCTAAACCCCCCCAGCTCTCTCAGCCGCTCCTCATAGGGCCTGTTCTCCAGCCCCTTCACCAGCTTTGTTGCTCTTCTCTGGACTCTCTCCAGAGCCTCAACATCCTTCTTGTGCTGAGGGGCCCAGAACTGAACACAGGATTCGAGGTGCGGTCTCACCAGTGCTGAGTACAGAACCTGCTCATCCCACAAGAGGGATGCCTTGGGGCTGTGAGAAACGCTCCTTCACTGGTACAGTATTAAAAGGAACAAAGTCTTCGAAGTCAAGGCAATAATATTTTTATTTTATAATTCAGTGTTTAATTGGATGCCCTTCTAAAAAAGGCATAATAACATCTTACAATAGTAGTGGGTATCTATATCTATGTCTATATCTATATCTAGATATCTATATAGATATAAAGATATATATACACACACACACTAGTTTTAGACAAAGACCCATATAGATCTCTCCAAGATTGCTCATTATATTTTTGGGGTATTCGACCATGTCCAGAGACTCCCTTCAGGTTATCATTTCATAGAATCACAGAATCATAGAATCACCAGGTTGGAAGAGACCCACTGGATCATCGAGTCCAACCATTCCCATCAGTCACTAAACCATGTCCCTCAGCACCTCGTCCACCCTCACCACCTTAAACACCTCCAGGGAAGGTGACTCAACCTCCTCCCTGGGCAGCCTGTTCCTTGCTGGAAAGCAAGGCATCCCAGGGCAGGCAGGAATGCGCAGCAACATAGAATCATAGAACAACCAGGTTGGAAGAGACCCACCAGATCATCGAGTCCAACCATTCCCATCAAACACTAAACCATGTCCCTCAGCACCTCATCCACCTGTCATCTCCAGGGAAGGTGAATCAACCCCATCCCTGGACAGCCTGTTCCAGTGACCAATGACCCTTTCCGTGAAGTGTTTTTCCCTAATGTCCAGCCTAATCCTCCCCTGGCGGAGCTTGAGGCCATTCCCTCTTGTCCTGTGCCCTGTCACTTGGCAGAAGAGCCCAGTTTCCTCCTCTCTACAACCTCCTTTCAGGTAGTTATAGAGAGCCATGAGGTCTTCCCTCAGCCTCCTCTTCTCCAGCCTAAACACTCCCAGCTCTCTCAGCTGTTCCCCATAAGGCCTGTTCTCCAGCATGTAACGACAGATAGACACAAGCAGTTCCGTAACGACTCCTGCTGTTGTTAATTTGGCAGTCAAATTCCTCTCTCCGCACTGTGCTGTGTGGCTGATGTCTTGTGTCCTTACAAAGATTTCCCCTGGCAATGCCAGCGGAGATGGGGTCAGATGCTGTGGCCTCTTCTCCTCTCCCTGCATCTTCTGTTGGACTCATGGGCAGCTCTGCTTGAGCAGCTGATTTCCTCCAGAGGGGGAAACTGAGGCACAGAAGCCTAGTTGGCAGTAGTCAGCCTGTGTTCAGCTTGCTCACCTACTAACCCCACCCCCCCCCCCCTCAGATTTTAATTAAAAGCAGTGCCCTGAGACCCTTCCCCTCCATTCTTTCCCTCCAGTGCCTGGAGAACAGGCCCTATGAGGAGCATCTGAGAGAGCTGCGGTTGTTTAACCTAGAGAAGAGGAGGCTGAGAGGAGACCTCATTACTCTCTACAACTACCCAAAAGGAGGTTGTGGAGAGGAGGGAGCTGGGCTCTTCTCACAAGTGACAGGGGACAGGACAAGAGGGAATGGTTTCAAGCTCCGCCAGGGGAGATTTAGGCTAGAGATTAGGAGGAAGTTTTTCACACAGAGGGTCATTGGGCATTGGAATAGGCTGCCCAGGGAGGTGGTTGATTCCCCTTCCCTGGAGGTGTTTAAGGTGCGGGTGGATGAGGTGCTGAGGGACATGGTTTAGTGTTTGATGGGAATGGTTGGACTCGATGATCCGATGGGTCTCTTCCAACCTGGTTGTTCTATGGTTCTATGTTTCTATGTATCAGTTCCTAAGCCAGGGCTTCTTCCCACACTGCGAGGGACCCACACCAAGGGCAAGCTGGCTCCTGCAGCTGCTGATGGAGGGACAGGCCCATCTGCATTCATAGAATCATAGAATCATAGAATCATAGAATAACCAGGTTGGAAGAGACCCACCGGATCATCGAGTCCAACCATCGAGTGTTGCGTCCACCTGGAAGATCAGCAAATATACGGGAAAAAAAAATAAGGCCAAACCATCCATAGGTTGTATCCAGGCTCTGTTTCTTTGGTTTCTTTTTTCTTTTCCTATAGGGAACCTGACCCAGCTCCGGATTTCTGCTGCTGCTTTGCAAATAAGTAAAAGCATAGAGGGATTTTGATCAGGCTGGCTTCTCAGGGATGGGAATTAACCTCAGAGCTGAACTGTCTGGGTTAGCAGTGCTTGGGGCACCCCGACAGGCAGTGCTAATGATGACACATCATCGCCTTCAAGACTCGTTAAAAACTCACACTTTAACAAGATTGTGGTGTGGATAAAACCACGCATCCCTGCCACAGTGCCTGTGGGTGAAACCAGACCTGCAAACCTCCTTGGCGGCTGCAGCAGGTCTCTGTGCTGCCAGCACGGGCACAAGTGGTACAAGACAAGGTGGGTACTGGGGGTATGAAGGGTTCTGAGCTCTGCTTATGCAGAGATGCAGGTGGAGAAGCACGGCACAGTGCTTCAGGATGCTCTGTCCTTCCCCAGGGCTCACCTTGCTGCTTGACCCACCCCTCGAGGCCAATGGAAGTCACTGCTCAGCACATTAGAATCATAGACTCATAGAATAACCAGGCTGGAAGAGACCTACCGGAACATCAAGTCCAACCATTCCTATCAATCACTGAACCATGTCCCTCAGCACCTCATCCACCTGTCCCTTAAACACCTCCAGGGAAGGTGAATCAGCCACCTCCCTGGGCAGCCTCTGCCACTGTCCAATGACCCTTTCTGTGAAAAATGTTGACCTAATGTCCAGCCTAAACCTCCCCTGGTGGAGCTTGAAGCCATTCCCTCTTGTCGTGTCCCCTGTGCCTTGGGAGAAGAGGCCATCACCCTCCTCTCCACATTCTCCTTTCAAGTAGTTGTAGAGAGCAATGAGGTCTCCCTTCAGCCTCCTCTTCTCCACCCTCATCCCTACATGGCCCAAAATGGGCTGGAGCCTGACGGACAGGGATGCCACCGAACCCAGCTCTCTTTTCTCTCCTGAAGATGAGTCTCCCACACCAGCCCAGGCAACAGGGAGGAAACAAACACAAAGAAAGCACAGGGAGAGTTGGGCTGGAACTGGCTAGAGCATCCTGGCAAAGCAAATGCTGCTGCTAGCACCTCTTCCAGCTTTCGTGCAAAGCCCCCGTTTTTACTAAACAGGGTCCTGGCAAGTTTGCTTCACAGCCCATTGGAGCATCCCTGAGGGGCCAGTTTGGCTGCAGGAGGGATGTGCAGGGCCAGAAAAGCCTGACCCCACCTAGAACCTTAGCACTTCTCTCAGCGAGAAGTGTAAGAACGTAGTGACCCTTGGTGGTATCCAAGGGCTATTTATCATCAGGAAGAATGCACGTGATGTCACTGGCAGGAGGCAGGAGGAAAGACAGGAAAAAAAGCACAAGGTGGCCAGTCCTGTGCTCACCAGTGAGCAGGAGGGTGTTAGCACAGGGAGGGCTCCAGCATCCCAGCACGGAGTGCTGCCTGTGCTGAGGCTCCTGAGGCTTTACTGCTCTTGTGCAGCTTGGATGTGCTTCAGGTGAGGCTCTGCCCATGCACAGTGACTCGCATGCACAGGCACCACCTCCATTGGGACACCACGGGGGAATTTGGCAGCCTGGTTGCTTATCTTCATCCAGCCAAGTGCAGGAACTAAACCAGAGCTGGTTTGGCTATGGAAACACAGTGAGCCAGTGAGGAGCTGGCATCATATTTGGGACAGAATCCTTCTGTAATAACCAGCTGGGCTCTGCCAGCAGCAACGCCTTCCCGAGGACCACAGCCTTGCAGTTATTGCCCTGATAGAGAGGGATTCCTGATTCCTCCCTTTCAGCACACCACAACCAGGCTGCTGGGCCAGGTAGCCCTACCTTGCAGCAGATTTGAGTCAAACATTCAAAACTGAAATGGGTCTTTTGATAGTTCATTGCATTCTCTCAATGCAATCGGGGAAGGAGTCGGGTCTGCTCAGGGCTCCTCAGATGGACCCCAGGCCAGCACCCAATTCCACCCACAGTTCTGAAGGATTACAAGGCTGAAGCCGCCAGGAAATCATTTTGGAGATGGTCTTTCAAGTCCAGTGCACTCTTGGGACTGGGTTCAAGCCAGTCATGATGAAAATTCAGTAGGAGAGGGTTGACTTGAAGTTTGGGGTGGAAGAGGAGCAAAGCGATGCTCCAGCCAGAAGCTGGAAGCACGGGAGGGATCCTGTCTACTCGCCCTGGACATGCTTATTCCTACTGCATTGTGTGAGCTCTCTTCTCTGTTCTTGTTAACCTAATAGCTGTTTTGCAGATCCCTTAGGACCAAGCGTGTATGAAGCATGCCTTGTACTGTATGTGTGCTTCCAGGTATGGACACCAGGTCTGGTTTCTGCTCCTGCTTCTTCACTGGCATTGTTTGCCTCTTGTTTTTGAAGCAGTTCCTCAGGATGAGGCCTCTCTGTATTGTGCACACGTGTTCCTGTGCCTTCAGCAGCTTCTCCTGGGCTTTCCTCCTGCTCTATTTAATTAGGCACCAAGGGAGAGGGAGAGTAACCAACAACTAGGTAAGCTGGAGAAGTGCCCTGGTTTTCTGGCCTCGCCGCTCTGAGCACCTTGGGAACCACTTTCCTTCATGAGAGGAGGAGGAAAGGGATTGAAACCAAGGCTCTCGGGAAGACAGACTGAAGCAGCATCAGCTGGAAAATGCAGGTGGTGGGTTAAGTTGTGCAGGCATGGTGGGACGAGGCAGGTTAACTCCCTGGGAACGGGTGAATCTGCACCATTCACTCCTATCTTGGAATTGGTGGAGCTATGGGACTATCCTCGGTGCCATCTGGATAGAGGAACATCCTCATGCAACACTGAGAGCCTGGGAAGTGCCGAGGAGCGACAGGCCAGCACAGCTGCCTGAGCTTGCCTCTGTGGCCGGGGCCAGCTGGCATGGCCAGCTTACATGGGGGTGATGTCCAGAGATCACTGGGCTCTCCTCCTAGGAAGCTGGGAGTCTTGTCCATTTGTAATTCCGCTATGATTATCAGCGATTGCCTTCTCGGTGGCTGCAGGGTCAGCTGGCATCCCTGGGGAGGGATTACCTCTACTGCCAACTCTATGCCTGGCCCAGTTGGAAACAACCCCAAGCAGCCTCTACCTCTCTTGCTGTTGCCAACTCGAGGCCTCAGAGCTAATCTCCAGCATCTCCAAGAGATCAGGTCTTGGCCCTGATGATAATGGTGTGATCCCAAAATGTTTTGGGAACAGAGAACGTGAGATGCTGAGCTAGATGCTGAGCTCCTGGAGAATACAGTGGGAGACAGGGGTCTGACTGCATCCAGGTGATGCTGGAGGCCACAATAAAGTAACTCAAAGTAACCTGAAAATTCAGTGAGGAACAGCTTAAGTGCAGCAGTCCAGTGCTTGGAAGCATCCTTCTGCTCTCCTCATGGGCTGAGAGCTACCCAAGTGATGCTGCAGGAGCCCCACAGATGGGCTGCTGCAGAGGAGGAAGATGCTTGGGTGGTTAACAGGCATGACTGGAGCCCTGGTACCTGCATTCCACTGGAAGTCTAAGGAAATCAGAGACTTTATTGGTGCTGGCCTCTCCGGAAGGTTCAGCATTGGCCTTGCCAAGGCTGGAGCTGTCTCTGTGTCTGGCCAAGAAACTCCTGCCAAGATGTTATTTGGCCAGAGTCCTGGAGGCAGGATAAATCCATCTGGATTTGCAAACCCCAGGCAAGCGGCTGTGCATGTGCTCAGACACCAATACCTAGGAGAGGCCATTCCTTGCCTGCATCCACCTCTGCTGATCCCCTTTTACTCAAGGTTGTCTCAGCCCTTGCTCATGCTCCTGGCTCAGCTCCCTTAGCTTCAAATCTCATTAGGTTTCAGTGGCATCTTCTCAGAGGCCTTTTCAGAAGGGTTGTGCACCGTTCTCCCTCACTGGGGAGGTCTCCCCGGAGACACAGTACCCAAGGGAGGTATGCAATAAAAATCACTCGTTTGTTCCCAAAGCATATGGCCTGGTGGTGCATGAGGCTGCTCTCCCATCCACAAAGCACGTGCAGCTCCTCAGGAGTGATCCTGCTTTCTCTGTCTCCTGATGGAGCTGGTTCTACATTGCCAGGTCTCTCTTACAGTTGAGACCACTGGACATGAATCTCTCATCCCTGCTGTTGTGGAGAGGAGAGCTTGCTGCTGCTGAGCTCTGCCTCACAGGGAAACGCTTGGTGGGTGGAAGATCCTGAATCTGCCAAATTTCCCACTGAAAACAGGATATGAAACGATCGACGGAGCCAGACCCTGCCTGGCCTTGGCTGCTGGTGTCTCTGAGCCTGTTCATCCACCAGGTGTGAGCCCCAACCATTCGATGCGACTAGTTTTGGTCCAGCCATGCAGAGGAAAGTCTGGCAGAGAGGAGGTGAGTCTGTCTGGGTGAGGTGCATCAATCAGAGGCATCTGATACATTATTCATGACCTGCCTGGGCTGCAGCTCAGGAGAGAGTGGTGAGCACACACTTCTTGGGAAACAAGCCTGTGAGAGTTGAAGAGTCCCCATGTGAGGCTGGTGACATGTTAAGGGAGAAGTCAAGATGCTGAATATCTTACTTCATAAACACCTTCTCAGGCTGGTAGTGGCCAGGTCTGTCCGTGGTGAGGATGAGGAGACAGCCTTAGCGCTGCAAAGCACGGCAGCCACATGGGCTCCAGCTCATCCAATGCCCTGGTAGGCAGTCAAGATGTACCAGCTTCTTTTTGGCTTTTCATGCCCAAACCCGCAGATACTCGTGGTACTTAAGACGGGCCAGTGAGTTCCAGCACTGCATCACACTAGGAAATGTTTCTATCCAACGTTGTTCTTTCCAAGGGGAGAGCAGCTTCTGTGTGCTGGGGCATCACTGGTCCTTGTCGCAGGAACATGTGGCTTGTCTTAAAGTGATGCTCTGCTTTGACAAGCAAGTTGAGGATGCTCTGCTTCCCAGCCTGGGCATGAGTGTTACACTCAGCAGCAAGGGGTGTGAGCCACGTCGGACTTTCCTGAGAGAAGAGGGAGAAAGGCAAGGGCACACAATGATGATATCTGCAAGGCTTCACGCCAGGTGTGATTCAGTGCGGGAGTTGCAGACCAAGATGGGAGCAATCCTCAGGCCTGATTGCATTTAGAAGACTTTGGGAAGGATGCTAAGAAAGGGATGTTTGTCCCAACATGTCCTAGCAACCAAAGCACCTGGAGAGATCATCTCTGGGCAACTGGTGTTTCTCTGTGAGCCTTGGATCAGAAACGGTGTGGCCAGCAGGTCCAGGGAGGTTATTCTCCCTCTGTACTTGGCACTGGTGAGACTGCTCCTCGAATCCTGTGTGCAGTTGCAGGCCTCTCACCACAAGAAGGATGTTGAGGCTCTGGAGTGAGTCCAGAGAAGAGCAACAAAGCTGGTGAAGGGGCTGGAGAACAGGCCTTATGAGGAGTGGCTGAGAGAGCTGGGAGGGTTTAGCCTAGAGAAGAGGAGGCTGAGGGGAGATCTCATTGCTCTCTCCAGCTACCTGAAAGGAGGTTGTGGAGAGGAGGGAGCTGGGCTCTTCTCCCAAGTGCCAGGGGACAGGACGAGAGGGAATGGCCTGAAGCTCCACTAAGCGAGGTTCAGGCTTGACATCAGGAAAAAAATTTTCATGGAAAGAGTCATTGGCCACTGTCAGAGGCTGCCCAGGGAGGTGCTTGATTCACCTTCCCTGAAAGTGTTTAAGGGACAGGTGAACAAGGTGCTGAGGGACATGGTTTAGTGATTGATGGAAATGGTTGGACTCAATGACCCAGTGGGTCTTTTCCAACCTGGTGATTCTGTGATTCATTTCTAGAGGGCGTTAGAGGTTCTGGTTTTTATACCTCTCTGCTGATGGCAGCAGCCCCACAGAGAAGGGTGGGAGGGGCTCTCACACACCCCTCTGACCCCACAAGCATCCTCTATGATGCTGCTTCTCTTCCAGAACACATTTCCTCCCTGTCCCTGCATCCGGGGATGCGCTGCCTCTCTGCAGGCTGCAGATAAACCTGCCAGGCCTGGGACACCAGCTTCCTCCCTGGAAACATCGCTGCTGTAATTCCCAGCAGAGCCGGGTTGGCTCCATCTGGCTGGGGGCTCCCCCTCCACCCCACTCACAGCCTGCCCAGGCCTGGCTGCCTCACGGCTCGTCCCTGGTGCAATATGGTACCTGCTGCCCAGAGCAGGATTAGCTTTTTTTTTTTTTTATTAGGTTAGGCTGGAGATTAGGAGGAAGTTTTTCACACAGAGGGTCATTGGGCATTGGAATAGGCTGCCCAGGAAGGTGGTTGATTAACCTTCCCTGGAGGTGTTTAAGGCACGGGCGGGTCCTGAGGGACATGGTTTAGTGTTTGATAGGAATGGTTGGACTCGATGATCTGATGGGTCTCTTCCAACCTGGTTGTTCTATGATTCTATGATTTTAATGAGGCAGCATTTGTGCTGACTCTTAAGGGCAGGTGGCTTGGATTTACAACCAGAGCGTGGCTGGGTGACCTGAAGCAGAGACAGGGTCAAAGGAGCCAGCGCACGCATCCCTGGTGAAGCTGGAAGGAACTAGCAGCTGCAGTGCCCAGACACCTTTGCCGATGCTGTGTTTGCTCCGAGAGAGCATGGGCTCCCCTGGTCTGAGGGGATTGACTGGCAGTGCTCACGCCAGAGCTGGCAAGGATGCTGTGCCATGCTGAGAGAGCGCCTGCATTGCGAGAGTCACAGCTGGCACGGGCCTGGCGCTGCGCTGAAGGGGTATTTCACTGCTCAGGCGGCTGCTCTGCATGAAAAGGGCATTGTAGGGGAGCGTGTGTGGCTGGGGAGCAGCTGGCATTGGCAAAGCATCCCCACATCTTAAAGGCACACAAAGACCACACCATAACAGGCTGCCCAGGGAGGGGGTTGAGTCACCTTCCCCGGAGGTGTTTAAGGGACGGGTGGACGAGGTGCTGAGGGACATGGTTTAGTGACTGATGGGAATGGTTGGACTCGACGATCCGGTGGGTCTTTTCCAACCTGGCGATTCTATGATCCTCCCCAAAAAGGCAGATTTGGAGCTGAGAGGAGCAGGGGGAATAGGGAAGGACACTGCTGGTGTTGCAGTGGTTATTACTTTGAGGATGCAAGCATGAAGGGGATGGTCACACAGGTCCCAGATGCAATTTGGGGCCAGCACACACTGTGTAGCAGGAGTGAGATAGTTGCTGCCTTGTGCCACTTGCCGCGGGGTGCTGTGAGGTGCTGCGCCCCCAGACCGGTGATACCCAGATCTACCCAGATGTAGGGCACTTGGAAACTTTGTAAAAGGACCTTCATTCCCTTTCTTCTAAGCCAGCCATGAGTAGCCCTTGCCCATGATTCCTCACAGAACCAAGGCATCTTGACTTGTATCAGAAATGGCATGGCCAGCAGGTCCAGGGAGGTTATTCTCCCTCTGTACTCAGCACTGGTGAGGCCGCTCCTTGAATACTGTGTCCAGTTCTGGGCCTCTCACCACAAGAAGGATGTTGAGGCTCTGGAGCGAGTCCAGAGAAGAGCAACAAAGCTGGTAAAGGGGCTGGAGAACAGAACCTATGAGGAGTGGCTGAGAGAACTGGGGGTGTTTATCCTGGAGAAGAGAAGGCTGAGGGGAGACCTCATTGCTCTCTACAACTACCTGAAAGGAGGTTGTGGAGAGGAGGGAGCTGGGCTCTTCTCCCAAGTGACAGGGGACAGGACAAGAGGGAATGGCCTCAAGCTCCTCCAGAGGAGATTTAGGCTAGAAATTAGGTGGAAGTTTTTCACACAGAGGGTCATTTGGCATTGGACTAGGCTGCCCAGGGAGGTGGTAGATTCACCTTCCCTGGAGGTGTTTAAGGGACGGGTAGATGAGGTCCTGAGGGACATGGTTTAGTGTTTGATAGGAATGGTTGGACTCGATGATCCGATGGGTCTCTTCCAACCTGGTTGTTCTATGATTCTATGTTCTATGATTCTTGCTGGCTCCCAGTCCCCCGTCCCCAGGCAGGGATGTGGGGATGGGCTCTCCGCGGGTGTCCCCCTCTCCCTGCGGGGTGCAGCCCCCTGTGAATGTGAAGCAGGACTTCCCCCATCCCCTGGGGAAGAAGGAGAAACGTGTTTGTGCTCCCTAGCTGTTCCTCAAAGGCTCTTTTCCCAGTGAGAGGCGCTTCACGGCGTGTCTGGACTAGCGAGCTTGGCTGCTGAGGACTTTTCTGAGCGCTTTTTGTCTCGTGTGGCTCCTTCCCTCGCATCCCACTGCCTCTTGACCCCCCCACTTACACACACCCCCCCCATCTCCCTCCTTAGAGGGAGCCCTGCATCCTTCTGAGCATCCCCAAGCCATTTTATGAACCCTGGTTTGGCAAATCAGTTCCAGCAAAGCTGGCAGCGGTGAGCTGAGACATAACAGCATCCAGCTGGCTCCTCTCCTCTGCTGCCAGAGGGCTCTGCATGTCCCTTGAGTGTCCCCAGTCCTTTTTCTGCACAGGAACATGGCCGTGGATTTGTACTCAGGCCCCAAGCTGCAAACTCAGGCTCAGAGAAACATCCCCTGCGGCTGCCTCCGCTTCCCCAGGGGAATGTCTGGCAGAGCCCGACACCAGCCACAGGCTGATTTATGCCGCCGCCTGAAATAAAGCGTTGCCCGTCCTGCTCTTCACGCTGGGTGAGCCGAGCCCGTTGGAAAACAAGTTTTGGGAGAAAACTTCTGTAATCCCTTGGTGTGAACCAGGCCTACGCAGACAAGCACAGGGCAGGCTGCACCCCCGGGCAGGGCAGAGGAGGGGGTGTTCACAGCCTGGGTGCTGCAGGAGCAGGTCATAGATTCACAGAATCATAGAATCGTAGAATCACTACGTTGGAAAGGATCCACCAGATCATCATGTCCAACCATTCCCACCAATCTCTAAACCATGTACCTCAGTACCTCATCTACCCGTCCCTTAAACACCTCCAGGGAAGGTGAATCAACCCCCCTCCCTGGGCAACCTCTGACAGTGACCAACGACCCTTTCCATGAAAAAATTTTTCTTGATGTCAAGCCTGAACCTCCCCTGGCAGAGCTTGAGGCCATTCCCTCTCGTCCTGTCCCCTGCCACCACTTGGGAGAAGAGGCCATCACCCTCCTCTCCACAACCTCCTTTCAGGTAGTTGTAGAGAGCAATAACCTCCCTGGACCTGCTGGTCACACCATTTCTGATCCAAGCCAAGATGCCATTGGCCTTCTTGGCCACCTGGGCACACTGCTGGCTCATGTTCAGTCGGCAGTCAACCAACACCCCCAGGTCCCTCTCCTCCTGGCAGTTTTCCAGCCAGGCTTCTCCCAGTCTGTAGCTCTGCACAGGGTTGTTGTGCCCCAAGTGCAGGACCCGGCATTTGGCCGTGTTAAACCTCATGCCATTGGACTCTGCCCAGTGCTCCAGCCTGTTTAGGTCCCTTTGCAGAGCCTCCCTACCCTCCAGCAGATCCACACTTCCACCCAGCTTGGTGTCATCTGCAAACTTGCTAAGGGTACCCTCAATGCCTTCATCCAGGTCATTGATGAAGACATTGATGGAAGGGGCTACGCGGGATCCAGCCTCTCAGTTGGTTGCTGGGGTGGAGGAAGGGAGGCTCTGCCCCTGCCCTCACCTCTCCATCCTCAGGGGCTACGGGAGCGGTTTGGGGGCGCGGGGAGGGGGGAGGAGGAGCAGTCCCTCGGTCCCTCGGCAGAGGGCGCCCTGCTCCACGCTTGCGAGTCTCGGTGGGGAGGGGGGAGCGGGGGCCGCAGGGACCCCCCCCCCCTGGACCTCAGCCATTTACCCAGAGAGCCCGAGGGGTTTTGCAGCTTCTATCCTTCCCTCTCTGCATCCCTGCATCTCCGCATCCTTGCATCTGTATCCATGCATCCTCCCAGCTCTGCATCCTTCCAGCCCTGTATCCCTGCATCTGCATCCCTGTATCTGCATCCATGCATCCTCCCAGCTCTGCATCCTTCCATCGCTGCATCCCTGCATCCTTGCCTACCTGCATCCCTGCATCTAACACCTGACAGGGGACAGGACGAGAGGGAATGGCCTCAGGCTCCACCAGGGTTGGTGCTTGATAGGAACGGTTGGACTCGATGATCCGGTGGGTCTCTTCCAACCTGTTTGTTCTATGATTCAGGCTGGACACAAGGAAAAAAAATTTTCACAGAAAGGGTCATTGGGCACTATCAGAGGCTGCCCAGGGAGGTGGTTGATTCACCTTCCCTGAAGGTGTTTAAGGGACGGGTGGATGAGGTGCTGAGGGACATGGTTTAGTGATTGACGGGAATCGTTGGACTTGATGATCCTGGGGGTCCTTTCCAATCTAGTGATTCTAGACCTCATTACTCTCTACAACTCCCTGAAAGGAGGTTGTAGAGAGGAGGGAGCTGGGCTCTTCTCCCAAGTGACAGGGGACAGGACAAGAGGGAATGGCCTCAAGCTCCGCCAGGGGAGATTTAGGCTAGAGATGAGGAGGAAGTTTTTCACACAGAGGGTCATTGGGCATTGGACTAGGCTGCCCAGGGAGGTGGTTGATTCCCCTTCCCTGGAGGTGTTTAAGGGACAGGTAGATGAGGTCCTGAGGGACATGGTTTAATGTTTGATAGGAATGGTTGGACTAGATGATCCAATGGGTCTCTTCCAACCTGGTTGTTCTATGATTCTATGATCTCGGCATCCTTGCATCTCTCTTTGCATCCCTTCACCCCTCCATCTCTGCATCTTTGCATTCCTGCAGCTCTGAATGCCTGCCCTACAGAGGGTGAAGAGGTTTGCTGACTTAATCCCTATGTCCCTGCATCACTGCCTCACGAAGGTAGCAGCCTGCATCCCTGCATTTCTGCACCCTTGGCCCTCAAAGGGTGAAGTGTTCTGAATCCTATATCCCTGCCCATGGCAGGTACAGTCTCTTCCACTCCAATCCTCCTATTCCTAATGATTCCCTAGAACTGGATGAGGCTAAAGGTGGCAGAATGTTCTGTGCAAAGAACATCTGTAATGCCCACATCGATGTGGAGACGCCAAGAGGAGATGATAGAAGTTTAAAAAGTCCCAATGAGCAAGGAAAAGGTGAGGAGGAGTTACTGTTCCTGCCTCCTGCAACGGAAGAGTGATTGGGGCAGCAAGTGGAGACTGAAGATGGAGATGTGAAATGGGCAGCAGAGATCCCACGAGGATTTCCCACTACGAGAGGCCCTGGGTTCTCGGAGGTTTGCATATGGGTGACAAACAAGTAGACATGAAAGTCATGGAAGAAAAATCGGTGGAAGTTCGTTAGATACAAAAGCTCCAACATCCCTGTGCTGCTGGTGGCCAGAGGCTAGAGGACCACCTGGTCAGTCCCTCCCTGGGGTTCCTGCTCCTGCACTGTTCCCTGCACATCTGGGGGACATCCAGGTTGACTACCATGAGGCAATAGTGGAGTTGGACTTCTGGGTTGCCCTGCTCTACCTCTCTTCCCTTCTTGTGCAATCTGGATTTCATATTGCACTACGTCCTACCAAGCCTCCCTCCACATTAAAAGCTAATGTGATTTTCTGAGCTTTCTTTGCCCCTAAAAGGGGCCACTTGCTGCTACCCAGGTATACCTGCCCATCTGGCTTTTAGGTCACTTGTTTTCAGTACATCAACAAAGGACCAAGCAGTAAACCATAAAAATAAGTGCCTGCAGCTAAGCCTCTATGGGAAGCTGGGATACCCAAAGGAAGTGTCTTTAGGGGAAGCCGATGTCACAGGATCTAGACTATAAACCACCTCCTGCTGCAAGGACAGAGGCCCATGTGGTGCAGGGGAAGGACGGATGCTGCAATTCAGATGCTCCTGCAATTGCAGAATGTGTCAGTGCTGGGAAATCCCCCAAGCTCATCGCCGGATTAAGAATTAGCTCCAGATTGTGATGAGGTGGATGGGTGTCCTGGCATGGTACCCCCCGGCAGCCCTGTGCTGGAACTGCTCCTAGTGCTACGTGATGTGATTGGTCCCTGCTGCACGAAAAGCTGGGGAAGCGACAAAAACAAGTGGCCAAGGAACCAACACTGTGCCCTTGGAGTCTGACCTGATCCTGATGGCCCAAGCCCTGAGCTCAATCTTTCTTTTAATGCTGTAGTCTACTGCCAGCACAGGCTGCTGGAGGGAGGTGGCTGTACCCAGCTGCTTGCTTGTGTGGATGCAGTTGCTTCCAGCTTGACTTTGTGGGCTGGGTGTTCATTCTTGCCTTCCCCAGCAATGAAGTGCATGGGACAGGGAGGGAGAAAGCTTTGTGTTAAGCCACCCTCCCTTCCCAGCCCCTGCTGCCCAGGTGCCTTTGAGTGTCAGCCTAGGGGCCAGGAGTTGCCAGCAAACCTCAGGAGTGAGAAAGGTCCCTTGAGGACAGGACTGAGGTGACAGAGGACACCTCACTTTGCAGAAGGCCCAAGTGGCCAAAGCCACTTTGCAGAAGGCAGCACTTGGAAAGACAATGGCTGTTGTCACGGCAAGGGAGCAGGCAGACTTAAACAAGGAACAGGACAAGAGGGAATGGCCTCAAGCTCCACCAGGGGAGATTTAGGCTGGAGATGAGGAGGAGGTTTTTCACACAGAGGGTCATTGGCCATTGGAATAGGCTGCCCAGGGAGGTGGTTGATTCACCTTCCCTGGAGGGTTTAAGGGATGGGTGGATGAGGTCCTGAGGGACATGGTTTAGTGTTTGATAGGAATGGTTAGACTCGATGATCCGATGGGTCCCTTCCAACCTGGTTGTTCTATGATTCTGTGGGCTCTGTGTCCCCTCTGAGCAAGAGCCCTCTCTGCTCCAAGATCCCTTCTGCCTTCCTTTCCCCCTCTGGGCTTGGGACACAGGAAAGTTTTGTCACAGTTTTCCTCACAGGACTGTTGGCAGAATATTTTACTGGGTGGGAAACCTCCCCCAGGGATACATCAGAGAGGGCAGGGAGGGGAAAGGGACGTTCCTCCCGGGGTCTGTTTGGCCCTGAAGAGGAGGGAGCCCACAGAAGGCCAAGCAGACTGCCCTGCGTGGTGACTCTGGTGTCCTGGGCTCCAATTTGCAGAAGACAACCTGCTGCCCTGGGGTCACCAACCTCTCCCAGCAAGCCAAGCCACACTGCGATCTGAGTCACGACAGTCTCCTGGCTGCCTGTGTGCACAGGGAGAGTGGAAGAAACTGCTCTGCTCTCTTCTGCACTCCCCTGGTCTCCCTGAGCTACCAGGAGACACTCAAGGCTTTTCCTTTCCTTCACCTCTCCCTCTGCAGCTGATTGCTTGCAGCTCCAGGTGAGAGTCCATTACCTCGGCCTCTTGGCTGCAGGAATGGGAGACTCTCTCACATCCTTTGCCAGGCTGAGGTGGATAGATTTGTTCTGGAGATGAGCCCCTACCCTTTTTCTTGCCCCATTTCTTCTCCCACAGTCCTGCCAGGTGGCAGTTAAATAGCTCACACACTCCAGGCTTGCTATGGCATGAGGTGCTTATGGTGTCTGGTCCAGTGCTGAGACATGTTGGGGAGTTCATGAATTCGAGGATCCCCCAAACAGCGCAGGGAAAAGGGGGAGAAGTTCTAGACTAGGAGGTAGCCAAGTCCCAGAGCTGCCCTAGCCAAGGAGATACAGCTTTGAGGAGAGACTGGACCCACCACGGAGACCCTCTGGGCACCTAGACAGGTAGTGTCACAGGAGGAGAAAGATTATATATTGGAGAAGAAGAATTAAAGTGTGAGCCTGAGAGGTGAAAAGTAAACGGAAGTGTTTGAATAGCCCAGGAGCTATAGGACATGCTGTGCTTTCTCCTGGAAGAAAGGATGGGATATGTAGCAGTGAGGCCACGTGGGATTTTGAAGTCACCTGACGAGTCTTTGTTGGTGTTAACACACACCAGTGTGGTGAACGTCCTATGGAAGAAAGTCCAGGTGGCTTTGTAGAGGCTCTTTCAGCCCCAAAAGAAAAGGAAGGATGTGACTCGCTGGCTTGATTTTGTCAGATGAAGCCCTGACCTATGCAGAAAATAGAGCTACAGGTAGACTGGGGCTCTGCTGGTGGCTGCCATGGCTTTGAGATGAGCTGGTACCAGTTATGGGATGGACTGGGCTGACAGCGCAAGGTGGAGATGCTGAGGAGATAAAAGCAGTTGAAACACAATGTGTTGTGAACAGAATGAGCCCATGTGGCAGAGGACATGGCTGGAAGAAATCTTGGTCACATTAACACTGAGGTTAGATGCGTGCTTAGCAAGCCAAAGGAATGAGAGGCGCTCCCTGACGAGGAAAAACTTGATGCCATTGGGAGGAACAAAAGCCACTGGTATGGTTCACGTGAGGGGAACTGTTTAAGAAAGACAGTCTGCATGAGAGCTGCGTGGGAGGGAGCTCTTTATGAACGGGCTCTTTCCTCGGTTTAGGACTATTGATAACTGTGACGTGCGAGGTCTGGACTGCACATGGAGAGACACTCTAATGCCAACAGCAAAGAGTGGTTCTGCCCACCAGGCTCTGCACCAGGCAGCTGAAACAGAAAGCGGGAGCGGTTCTCTACTCCTTGGCCTCATGAGCAGAATCAGGATAAAACTTTGGGTTATTTAGAGAAATTATCATAGAATCATAGAACAACCAGGTTGGAAGAGACCCATTGGATCATCGAGTCCAACCATTCCTATCAAACACTAAACCAAATCCCTCAGCACCTCATCCACCTGTGCCTTAAACACCTCCAGGGAAGGTGAATCAACCACCTCCCTGGGCAGCCTATTCCAATGCCCAATGACCCTCTTTGTGAAAAACCTCCTCCTAATCTCTAGCCTAAATCTCCCCTGGTGGAGCTTGAGGCCATTCCCTCTTGTCCTGTCCCCTGTCACCTGGGAGAAGAGGCCAGCTCCTCAACACCTGTTGAAGACCATTCTGAGGATCTGACACATCCACTAGTCCAAAAACAAAGAGTGAAGGTTGCTGAGAGTGTAGGCGTTAATTTGACATGAAAGGAACCGTGGAGAATACAATATAACTTGACTCTGAACCTCATTATGACAGATAGAGATGAATTAACCACTGGGCTAGAAGGCAGTGGTTGCCTGGGGACTGGCCATCATAACCCAATTCTCTTTGTTCTGGGTGAAAAGGGCACTTCCAGCTCATTTACATGTGATGCTCCGTAGGGTTAGTTTTTTCAAAGCTGAGAAAAAGTAGGAAACTTGTTGGGAGGAGTAATTAAATGTAAAAGTGAGAAAATACTGTGAGCTCTTCAGAAAGAGCTTTTGATAGCTGGCAGGTCACTGCAGAAGAAAAGGAAACAGGTTTGGCTACAAGCCCATTCTGATCCAGTGGTGAACTGCAAACCAAAGAGCTGGAAGAGAGGAAGGACACTAAAAAATCAGCCAAGAGAGTGGAAAGATAGCATATTGATTAGGAAAACTAGAAAAGAACAGGTCAAAAATCCTATGTTGGCCAAGGGTGAAGAGCACAGGAGAAACTTGCAACAAAAGAAGTGCCAACGTTGGTACAGTCTCCACCTAACACCATGGAGATCACAGAACTAACAGTCATGTAAAAGTTTTAAGCAATTCCATTCAGAGAGCAGGAGGGGGATGTACCTGTATCAGATATCATATAGACCACTGGAATCTTGGAAGGATATTAGAGCACATCCAAGAGTAAACTCACAAGCCCAGAAGAGTCCTTAGAGAGCTAGCAGAGGTGTCCTGCCTTAGTAATCTTTATTTGCAAGAAGATCAGAGAAATGTTAATGCTTTGCCAGAATTTATAAAAAAAAAAAAAGGCAAATGAGATCACTGGATAAATCAGACCTGTTAACCCAGCGTCACACTGAGGAGTGGAAGAGAATATGAGCTTTAACCAACATGAGGGAGAGGCTGGAGGACAGGCCCTATAAGGAGCAGCTGAGAGAGCTGGGGGTGTTTAGCCTGGAGAAGAGGAGGCTGAGAGGAGACCTCATTACTCTCTACAACTACCTGAAAGGAGGTAGTTGTAGAGAGGAGGGAGCTGGGCTCTTCTCCCAAGTGCCAGGGGACAGGACAAGAGGGAATGGCCTCAAGCTCCACCAGGGGAGATTTAGGCTGGAGATTAGGAGGAAGTTTTTCACACAGAGGGTCATTGGCCATTGGAATAGGCTGCCCAGGGAGGTGGCTGATTAACCTTCCCTGGAGGTGTTTAAGGGACGGGTAGATGAGGTCTTGAGGGACTTGGTTTAGTGTTTGATAGGAATGGTTGGACTCGATGATCCGATGGGTCCCTTCCAACCTGGTTGTTCTATGATTCTATGATTCTATGAGACTGACAGGCAAAAACCTAAGTAATGACTTGTCCTGGTTTTGTGGCAACAACGTTTGCTGTATAAAAATAATCCTGGATTGGGTAGGTGAAGGTCGCTGCCTGATCCCAGCATCATTTGTGTGAACATTTTGACTGAGGACACTGTGATACAACATGATAAGGTGTTTCCTACAAAACTGAGCTACAGGTGGGACTAAGAAATAGTTGACCTCTGTTGACACACAGAGGTCTTCCCCACAGGCTTCCCCTGGGAGATGGATGCTCCTGAATCCTTCTCACCACCAATAATGCTGGCATATGGCAGAAGGGTGTGTAAGGAGATAACGTCACAGTCCTGCTCGGTGGTTTGCTCCTTCGCTGAACTCAACCATTCAAACCAAACGTCTTAGCAAGTCAAATGCAAGGAGGAGATTGTGGATTTGGTATATCGAGTGGAAGGATGGAAAAGTTCAAAACTCAACCTGAGCTCCTACTGGACTATATGATTAGCACAGTTTGTGGATGATTAAATAGAGGGCAATAGAATCATAGAATCACCAGGTTGGAAAAGACCAACTGGATCATCGAGTCCAACCATTCCCATCAATCCCTAACCCATGACCTACTCTCCACAACCTCCTTTCAGGTAGTTGCAGAGAGCAATGAAGTCTCCCCTCAGCCTCCTCTTCTCCAGGAGAAACACCCCTGGCTCTCTCAGCCGCTCCTCATAAGGCCTGTTCTCCAGCCCCTTCACCAGCTTTGTTGCTCTTCTCTGGACTCGCTCCAGAGTCTCAACATCCTTCTTGTGGTGAGGGGCCCACAACTGAACACAGGATTCGAGGAGCGGTCTCACCAGAGCCGAGTACAGAGGGAGAACTTCCCTGCCCCTGTCACACAGAAGTCCTGCCTATGCTTTTCAGTTTTGGTTTGGGTTGGTTGGTTTTATTTTAATGGAGATGAAACATGGGAGAAGAGGTACAAAAGAATTACTGCAAGGGAGTCTGAGCATGGGAGAGAACAAGACCACACATGCCGAGTCTGGTTATCTAAATGAAACAGAGATTAAGAGGTGTACGAGTATTTTCCTAAGGCCACGGGAAAGCTAATTTCAGTTGTTTGTAGGTAACACCGAACATTTACAGAGGAGAAACCAACAAGACACAAAGTTTACAGCCTGTTGCCGACATGAAGGACACGTTCTAACAAAGTAAAACCTCCAGCTGTTTCTCATCGTGTTCCCAATCTCTCTGGCTTGGCAGAAGGAAGATGCACCACAGGTGCCGGAGACCTCACCCTGGGAAACAAAACCCTCAGACACGCCCTTTGATCCCCTACAGCAATCCAAACGTACATATTCATCTCAACATACCCCAAGCAAGCAGGTATCCCACAGCACATACCTGGGATACCTACCTCTGCTGCCTAACATCACATTGGTATCAGTTCCACGTTAGTGGAAGCTTTAGAGCCACTTAGTGTGTCATTATCGGTGCTTGATCTCACAAGTGTCTTAAGGAAGGCGGTGTTCATACAGGCTGACTCTGTTAATGTCTTGTGAGGGCAGCTGATGCTTCAATATCCTTATTGCTCCATCTACACCCATTTTAATCTACTATCTTTACAGGCTGAGAGATTTATTGTTTTACTGCTCCATTAACAAAATCATACGCCTTAGTTTTCATCCGAGGTCCTGTGACTTTTTCTTTTTACACTGACTGACAAAACCTTTAACTAGGAGTTGAGGTTTTTTAAGCAAAACTCTCTCAGAAGCCTAATTGCCTCCATTTTGACGCTAAATGTTTTAATATAAGCAACTAACTAAGGGCTAAATTCCAAAGCCAGGTAAACCCACATTACGAACGATCAGGCTTCCTCAACAAGGAGCATGATTAATTATCAGAGCCAACCAGCTAACAAGAGACCAAGACTGCATGGGTTTATCTCTAGATCGAGATTTAGTTCCCGTCTGGAAGAGGTGTTGTCGTCAAAACCCAGATTTGGCATCTGTTGTAAAAGTAAGTAGGCAAAATACAATGGCCTGTGACGTAGAAGGAGCCATAAGGGAGGAGTGGCCATTCTTTCTGGCCTGGTCCTCCCAAACACACTGCGCCTCTACCTGCTTCACCGAGACCTGAAGATGAGCAAATGGGCTCTCTGAAAACAAGGTTAGGGAGACAGCTCATCCAGCTTGACCCCCTCTCTACCTTCAAGAGATTCGTTCAGCGTGAAATAGTCAAGGGCAGAGAGCCAAAGCATGGCTAACCCCAGCCCAGAGCTGGCAAAGGCCCAGGAGCCTCTCTGATACGTAAATCTTCAGCACTTGTCTGGAACCTTGGAACCAAGGGCCTTCCTCGGAGGTCTCAACTTGGAGAACATGTTACTCCTCAAAAATCCTAGCTCTCTGCCCAAGGCTGACTCCTGCAAAACACAATGCTCCAGGGAACTCCCATTTGATCAAAGCTGTTCACATGCCTTACGGCAGCTATGCCAGGACAGTCTTCTCAGGAGCCACTCAACACATCGTCTTGTGATGGTTTATTAGCTGAGAAGTACCTCTGGACACAGAGCACCACGCCTTGCCTGTCACAGAGAAAGAAGGACTCTGCTGAACTTGGAGTAATCAAAGGAAAAGAGATATACCAATGGCATCCTGGCTTGGATCAGAAATGGTGTGACCAGCAAGTCCAGGAAGGTTATTCTCCCTCTGGGCTCAGCACTGGTGAGGCTGCTCCTTGAATCCTGTGTGCAGTTCTGGGCCCCTCAGCACAAGAAGGATGTTGAGGCTCTGGAGCGAGTCCAGAGAAGAGCCATGAAACTGGTGAAGGGGCTGGAGAACAGGCCCTATGAGGAGCAGCTGAGAGAGCTGGGGGTGTTTAGCCTGGAGAAGAGAAGGCTGAGGGGAGAACTCATTGCTCTCTCCAACTACCTGAAAGGAGGTTGTGGAGAGGAGGGATCTGGGCTCTTCTCCCAAGGGACAGGGGACAGGACAAGAGGGAATGGCCTCAGGCTCGACCAGGGGAGATTTAGGCTAGAGATTAGGAGGAAGTTTTTCACACAGAGGGTCATTGGGCATTGGAACAGGCTGCCCAGGGAGGTGGTTGATTCCCCCTCCCTGGAGGTGTTTAAGGGACTGGTAGATGAGGTGCTGAGGGACATGGTTTAGTGTTTGATAGGAATGGTTGGACTTGATGATCCAATGGGTCTCTTCCAACCTGGTTGTTCTATGATTCTATGAAATGTATATAAGGGAGATGACACTCATGCTGGTTGACCTCAGATCAAGTTCAGATTCTTTAGTCTTAAGAGAAGTGGAGAAGTATTTTCTTTGCCTTCTTGGTGGAAGGTCACTGACACAATGGGATGGGTGAAAGGTAAGGGGAAGAGAAGGATGAAGTGCTCACCGGTGGTGCTTCTCCATCCTGCTGTACGACAGCAGGCAGGCCCCTCTCAGCTGGTTATATCAGGGGTGGTAAAATATCTGCAGGTGCTTGGGAGCAGAGCTGGCCCCTACACTTAGAGCCGCAGTCCCACACACTTAATCAGCTCCAAATGTGCATAAAGTGAACAGAGGAAAAGCCTTTGTCAGGTAACAGCGACCACTGCTGCGGAAGCAGTCAGAGAACCCTTTTCCCTTTAAGTTTACTACTTTTACTACTAGCCTGGCCTGGAAGCCTTTATTGCTCCCAACAAAGCCGGGACTTTGCTCTACAGCCAACAGACAAGAAACATCAGAAAGCCTGGGCCTGTATACACGTGTGCATGCACCTTTGTGTATGGATTCCTCCATTTGTGTGTGTATGCGTGAGCACGCTGAGGGAGGTGAGCGTGGGTTTGGGTGGAGTGGGGAGCGCATCTTGCCATCCCTGGGCGAGGGGAGCCAGGCTGGGGGCTGCTGGTGGCTAGGGGGCTGCTGGTGCCAGGGGGGCTGTTGGTGCCAGGGGGGCTGTTGGTGCCAGGGGGCTGCTGGTGGTGGCTGCAGGCTCCATCCCGCTGCTAATAGGCTCAGGGGGAAGCTCGACACTTCTGCAAACAGGGGCCTCTCTCAGAAACGGCAGCAGCCACTTCAGGGGCAGGTTTGCAATGGAGCACAGTGCCCTGTTGCAGTGCTGGAAGGAAGGAAACAGGTGGCTTCTACAGAGAGCCTGTCTCCAAGCTCTTTGGAAGGTTTGCCCTCCCAGTCCCTGCCCTGCCATGCACCCATGCAGCTCAGAAACACAGCTGGGAGCTCTTCAGAGAGCCCAGGTGAAGCTATTTGGTGTTGACATTCATGTATGGATGTAAATCTGGTGGGTGAAGAGCATCTCAGGAGGACAGGGTCAGTGCTTGAGCTGCCCCCAGTAAACCCCTGGCAGAAACCTTACTCTTGGTCTCCAGGCAGTCCCAGCTAGGACTGGAGTGTCCCAACAACAGGGAGGGGTGTAAGGTGCTGAGGCCATCTGGAAGGGATGTTATCTTTGTTGATATCTTTGTTATCTTTGTAGGTGGCAAAGCTCCCTTAAGCACAGAGTTGCTGCCAGCAGCCCCAGCATCCTGACTATCCTCCTCCTCCTCCTCGCTCTGGCAGTCAATTTTCCACCAGTGGCAGGGCAGATGCCCAGCAGCTCTTGGCTGAAAGGTCACTCTGGCAGCTTGAGACCCCAACTCTGCCTCACAACCCATGTGCTCCGTGGGAGACCCCAACTGGGAGCATCCTGTGGGTCTGCGTTGACCGGTGAGCCCTTCTGCATCACCTGAATCCCATCCCCTGGGTGCTTTTCCTGGGACTGACATCAACCTGTTCATGCCCTTGGCAGGCAGAGGCATTTCATCTGCTGGTCCCATCTGGCAAGAAAAGGTTGAAACCTGGCCTCCTCTGCTGCTCGTGGCCCTCTCCTGGCCCACAGTGTCCAGGAGCCGTGGCAGGCATGCCGGCAGCACCACGCGGCGTTTCTGCAGGCAAGGAGGCCTTTGAGAGGCTGGGATAATGGCTAATAGTGCTGTTTTCCTCTGCTCTGCTTTCCTTCAAGTGAATTACCAGGGTCTTGCTGGGAATTATCCTGCCATTACCCAGCGCTCTGGGGAGCTGCCAGTGATTTACTTAACAGCAAACAACACAAAGAGCCGGACACGGCGGGAGCTATGCAACCAAACAAGCCAGGGAACGTGCAAGGGGAAGAAAAGAGCTATAGCAGCAGCCGAGGTGCAGGGATCCAGCCAGGGTTGCCAGCCAGAGCTGGGCACGAGGATGTCCCCGAGAGTCAACCTCGATTTGCAGGTTGAGTAACGGAGCCGCTCACCCCTGAGGGCAGGTTTGGCCCATGGTTAGCTGAGAAATGTCAGAGGGTGCTGGCTGGCCAGCGGGAGCCCACAGCTGTGGCACTGGAGAAAAATCAAGTCCTCCCTGCTCCTGGAGAGCCGTGGGACTTGGGGATGGTCAGGAGGCTGTGAGTGGGGTGGCAGCAGAGCTGGGGCCGATCCCCTGCTCTTGCACTGAGACCCACCCAGTGCCTGCACAGGTCATCCAGCAGGGACAAAGATGCCCCCTCAATGCCCGTTCAGCTCTATGCCTCTTCGCACCTTTCAGACTTCATCCTTGTCGCTCTTTTGTCCCGTGGGTGGGGGACATGGTTTAGTGATTGATGGGAATGGTTGGACTTGATGATCCAGTGGGTCCTTTCCAACCTAGTGATTCTATGAGCACAGCCTTTGGATTCCACGACCTGCCTCATCTGAGCCACCTCACCGCCTGTGACTGGGCCACCTCAGTGCGAGTTTGCCCAGAGCTGCTCCCTTCTCCTTCTGGGAACTGCTCTCCGCATGCAGTGAGGCACCCCTGGCCCCCCCAGCACCCACACAGCCCTCTTTGGCCCCCCACCTCGTGCCTGCTCCCACTCGCTTCTGCACACACACACTCTCCTCTTGACACTTCCCAGGCGCCGGGCGAAGGAGGGGCTCCGTCAAGTGCCAGAAAGTTGTTCCTACTCTGCGCTGGGAGCAACCACATTACTCACGAGTCCCTTTTTTAGTGCGGGTATGTGTTTCCCCCTTCCATCTCCAGTCCATTAGCTACTATGGAAACAACATGTCATTGCCCGGAGGTGGAGTTCAGCCACAGCCAAAACAGCCCAGATAAATTCCAGCACCCAAATTCACATCCTGGGGCAAAGCCCGTGCAGCTCAGACAGGGAATTGGGAGTGGAGTCCCGGACGTGTGAAGGGAGCAGATCTCAGCCTGGGCTTGCTCACCATGGGATGCTGGAGGGGACCCGCATCCAAGCTGCAGTGGAAACGGAGTGACTTGGGAAGATCAGGGTAGAAATGGAGTAAATGGAGAAGTTCAGGGTGGAAATGGAGTAACTGGAGAAGTTCAGGGTGGAAATGGAGAGGCTGGGATAGGCTGGAATGATTTGCTGTTCTGGAGCCCAAGCGATGGCGTGTGAGTGGCGTGGAGATAAACAGCAGATCCGCAAGGCCTCGGCTGCCTCATTTCCGCTCCGTCCTGCAGCGCCCACTGCCCAGCCTGCGAGTGATCTGCCCGGGGCGGCCGCCGACAGGAGGAGGCGGCTCAGCCACACAGTCAGAAGGGACCACAGGCACCCTGCCATTCCCCAGACAGGCAGAGCCTACTCAAGCCAGGCTCATCTGGAACAAGGATGCAGTCAAAGGGTTTAGCATCCATTGAATTCATCCATCGGGTGAACACCACACTCTCAGAAGCATCCCACTCCCCCCATCCCTTCCCCCTGATGGGTTTTTGGAGCACCGTGCGTGCCAAAGCCTCCCTGGCTCATGCATGTGGGATGCTCAGTCCTCGCTGCTGTGGCCTTGGGAAGGATTGTCCCCTGGAGGGGCAGAGCACGCATCACAGGTGTGAGGTCTCAGGGTGAGAAATGTACAAGGTTCAACGTGTGCTGAGTGGTCTCATTGCCCAGCAACACAATTTGGTTCTGTTTGCTCCTGGATCCCCCCATGTTCTCTTGAAGCAGCCACAGCTGTGGATTTTGCTTGTCATGTGTCTCACCCAGGCCCCCGTCACAGGGGGACAGCGAGGGCTGGTCCACGTTGAACCGCGGCAGCCAAGGTGCCTGCTTGAGTGAAGCTGTCGGGTCCTGCCGCAGGCAAGCAGGAGAGAGAGGGATGCTCTGGGGTGACCCAACCCTGTCCCCATAACCTAAGCCACCATCAGTGTCCCAACACCCTCCTGGTTTCCTATACGGAGAGCCATCCCCGTGGCAGGGCAGGAGCTGTAGGGACCCAAGGGAGCTGCAGTCTGAGCGTGGTTTCTCCTTGCTCTATCTCCTAGGGAGCAGGAGGGCAGGCAGGGATGGTGACACATCCAGTGTGGAGGCTTTCATAGCAGGGGTGGGTGAGTCCTGGCCCCAGTTTCCCCTCATAGATGGAAAATGCTGGAGATAGGAAGCAAAGCCCTTGTAAGGAGGAACTTTCCTTAGTGGGATCCAGCAGTCCATGACGGGGCTGACCCACCCGGTGCTGGGGCTGCCCACAGGCAACCTTCCAGCCCCAGCTGTCCAGGAGGTGCTATGTCCCACACTGGTGGCTTTGCCACCTGGGGACAGCAGTGTCACAGAGGGTAGGGAAGAGCCACTCCAGTGCCTCTGACAGCTCACTCAGAGACGAGTGCCTGAGCCAGCTCTGCCCTGAGCTCAACCCCTCTGCCTTTCCCTTTCCTTGGAGATGCAGTAGGAAAACCTGTTAGTCCCCAGGGCAGCCAGGGAGTGATCCATCAGCTTCCGAACTGGAGCAGTAACCTGCGTAAGTGCCTGCATGGATCAGGGCCAGCAGGATCACACTGGCCATGAGGGTCTGTTGGAGGAGGGAGGAAGAGAGCAGAGGTGAGTGGAGATGCCTTTCCAAAGCAGGCAGAGAGACTGCCCATCAGCGAGTCTTCTCTGCAAAGAGGTGGGTACGATCTCTGAAAAAACAACAGAACAAACTTTGGGAGGAGGAAAAAAAAAATAATGCAGGTTTCTGGAGCAGGGATTTTCAACCTGTTCTGCTTTGCTCATGTCCAAAAATATCCCATCTGAAATACAAGTTCCTTTTGCAGCAAATCATCATTGGCTGGCAAGACATTTGCTGGCCTCAGTTACCCTTCCTTAAAAGTCATGGAGCCACGGCAACCCCCCAGCCATGAAAACACCAGCACTTGAGAGCACTGGAAGCATGCAACAAACCAGGCTTGTTTACTCACACAGGAGCCCCGTGGAGCAAATTCCTGCCCCAAAACTCCAGGTCTGCTAAGGCCTGTCCCAAGTGACAGGGGACAGGACAAGAGGGAATGGCCTCAAGCTCTACCAGGGGAGATTTAGGCTGGAGATTAGGAGGGCGTTTTCCACACAGAGGGTCATTGGGCATTGGAATAGGCTGCCCAGGGAGGTGGTTGATTCCCCTTCCCTGGAGGTGTTTAAGGCACAGGTAGATGAGGTCCTGAGGGACATGGTTTAGTGTTTGATAGGAATGGTTGGACTCGATGATCCGATGGGTCTCTTCCAACCTGGTTGTTCTATGATTCTATGATTCTATGACCTTTGCTAGAGAAATGCTTCCCCTGCATCCACTAAAGAAGGGGCAGGAGGTCACCTGGTGAAGGTGGGAGTGAGTAGAAAGCACGGAGTCCGTGGTAGCCAGTCTCTCTGGGGTGCTGGTGAGAGTCCTCCCTCTGCTTAGCCACTTGTTTCCACCACATCTACAAGCAGATCTAGGATCTCATGAGTTTGCAATAATTAGAAGTGAATGGGCAGCAAAAGCAGGATAAAAGTCTACCTTGCTTTGGAAAACAATGTGGAAAGTAGCTAGAAAAAATACTGGGGTATGTGGGAGGGTGGAAAGGAAAGAAGTAGGAAGAGAGCTGTCCTGCTTCTAAATGAGGAGGTTAAAATATCGTAGAATCATAGAATAACCAGGTTGGAAGAGACCCATCGGATCATCGAGTCCAACCACTCCTATCAAACACTAAACCATGTCCCTCAGGACCTCATCTACCTGTGCCTTAAACACCTCCAGGGAAGGTGAACCAACCACCTCCCTGGGCAGCCTATTCCAATGCCCAGTGACCCTCTGTGTGAAAAACTTCCTCCTAATCTCCAGCCTAAATCTCCCCTGGTGGAGCTTGAGGCCATTCCCTCTTCTCCTGTCTCCTGTCACTTGGGAGAAGAGCCCAGCTCCCTCCTCTCTACAACCTCCTTTCAGGTAGCTGGAGAGAGTAATGAGGTCTCCTCTCAGCCTCCTCTTCTCTAGGCTAAACACCCCCAGCTCTCTCAGCCCTCCTCTCTGAAATCCTCCTCTCTGAAATCCTGTGTGTCACAGGTGTCTCCTCTGAAGCAGGATGTCTGAGTATCCTGGCCAAGCAGAGGACTGTCTTGAGGTACAGATTGGTCCCGATGTCCTCAATCACATCCTTGTCCAGGATCTGGGAAATGGTACCCATGAAAATCCCTTCTAGGCAGGGATTTTCCCTGTGTTTCCATGCTGGTGTTAGAGGTAGGAATACAGTCCCCGCTAGCTCTGCAGCTGTGCCATGTGACAGAGGGCACACGCATCCATCTGTGACCCCCCAGGCATGGCATTTCCCCCATATCTCCTTTGCCTTTGGTCACTCTGGTGTAAGTAGCATCCGTACAACACACCCCTCAGAGCAGACAAGCCTCCTCCTCTCGAGTCCACACAGCTATGAGACAAATTGGCCAATAATTTGGTTGAAAATCAACACCTCCCCTTAAAAAAAAAAAAAATTGTTTTCAGCCCAATCCATTCCCTAATCTGACTTTCGCTGCACAGGGAGGGAGCAAAGCCGCTCACTGGGCAGGGCCGGACGGCTCCTTTTGGCAGCGGCACAGATTTCGATCGACTCGAAGCAATCATGAAATTGCAGCCTGAACTTCCAGTGACTCACCCAGAGAAAGGAAACTTCCTGGCTTGTGCGTTACAGCATTTCTGGAAAAACTGCTATATTTGGCATGGAAAATAGGAAGGATTCCTCCGGCCACTTGAAATGGAAGCAGCAGAAATGACTCGATGGGCGGTTTAAAAGACACGAAGGAAGGTGCTCTCTAAATTATTCATTGCGATCCTCCACGATGTGTGTTTTGCCCACAACAGGCTCAACAGTGCCTGCACACAAGATGGTCCAGGCTCCACCAGGAGGATGCATGATTTATTGCTCCGGCTGCAACCCCAGCAATGCACGTTTGCCGTATAATATTGACTACGGACATTATATGCTGCTTCCCATCTGTTTACCAACAAATAGAGCTCCTAAAAGGTATGGGCATTATCCTTATCGCTACATGTTGACCCAGCGTGAAAAATCTGCCAATTTCTATTTTCATGGCATCAGTAGCTAGAAATGCATTTCTTACCAGCTTCAAACACTTTCAACTGTTTCATCTAGTAGGCTGGGAAAAAAAAAAAATTAAGGAACTGCTCTTCTGCAAATTACTGAAGTTGGTGGAGGGGGGGGATATTTCAGAAGATTTGAAACGGATTCTTCTTCTCTTTTCTTCTTCTTTTTTAATACTTTTCCAAATGGTTATTCAAATAGCTCGTTCATTAAACTCCTGAGCTGATAAATGAAAATCGTCATTTTCAGATGATAACAGCATCACCTACAAGAAAAAAAAAAGACGCGAATAAATCCTAAGGAAAAAAAATCAACAATGTTTCATGAAAATTCAGTTAAAAAGAGAGAGAGGGCTGCAAGCATTCTCCATTGGGTGAAATGCCAACCAGCCCCTAGTTAGCGTGCATTAAATTAAATATTCAGTTTGGTCATGCACTGCTTTTATTGGTGGATTAAATATCGACAAATATGTCCTGTGCAGGGAGATGCTTCACGCTGCAGCCTAGCAAATCCCGTGGCAGATCTGGATCAGCGCTTTGGGTGGGGAAACCTCTTCCTCTCTAACGCTGAGACCCTGCGAGGCTGATGCCCAGGATCAACGCAGCCATAGCCGTTGCACAGGGGCTACCCCTCTAGGCTTGTGACCACTGATGCTCAACACGGCTGTGCCAGCAGGGAGTGACTAGCCCCTCGGCTGCTCAGGGCAGGGAGCAGGAAGGGGGCTGTGGGTCAGCGACCCTCTCCCAGTCACTGAGGCTTTGGAGCGGAAAGACCTCGATAGTGGGGAGTGGGACTGTCAGATATCATTCTTTCGAGTTTCTCTGCTGAATTTATCCAGTTGGCTTTTCTCCTGTAAAATTTGAAGCGATTCTCTGTGCTTCCGTGACAAAGGGGCCACAGCTTGGCTATGGCAGAAGAGCGGTTCCCTTCTCTACTGTGAAGCTTGCCGCTTTCTGGTGGCCCCTTGCTCTTGTACAGGGAGGAGCCGGGCACCTGCCTTGATTTTGCAGGCTTTTTTCCTCCTCCCTGCTCAACCTACTCTTTCCAAGGGTGCTGCTAAGCAGGAACCATCCCAGGCAGAAGCATTTCATCCTGGTGGCCTCCTTCCCCCTGACTCCTCCCTGCCTGGCTGGAAGGCAGCCAGTCCCTCCAGTGCTCCAGCAGTGCAGGGGGCAAGAAGCCCCAGGAAGGAGCGAGACACGTTGGCATCGTATCAGAGAAAAGGGGCTTGCCCAGGGCTCTGCTTTGCCTCTCGAATTCTGCCCCTGGAGATTCAGTAGCTGCTCGAGACTTCTGGTCCATCAATTATTTAATTCCCTCCAGCCATGTGGTCTTCATCCCCGATTGTTTGTCTCCTCCAAACGCACAAGACTGTGTCTTTTGGGGGCAGCGGATGTGATGCCCGGGCTGGGCAGAGGACCCTCTCACCAAGGAGCAGGGCAGAGGACCCTCACCAAGGAGCAGCACAGAGGCACAGGGAACAGGTCCTGCCAGCCGAAGCGTTGAGCTGAGTACTTCAGCTGGCATCTTCTGACCCAACCACACATCAGCTGGCGGGGTGTGTTCCTTCTTCTTCCGAACTCCTAGGATGACCCTGAGCAAATCACCTCCCTGCTCCGTGCCTCACTTTCTCCACCTGTAAAACGGGGCCAGAGATTTCACAAGCGGTGTGAGCTTCAGTGGCATCCACCGCCCACCGCAGCGGCACACAAACATATTTGCGAGATGGCCTTTTGCAACAACAGAAGAGTGTTTCTCTCGCCCCTGTTCACAGGGGCTACAACCACCATGGGTGTCTCTTGGGTGGGTCACTGAAGGCTGGTGGCCCCTGCGTGCTGCCGCTGCCTGCGCCGTCTCAAGCTGAAGCAGCAAGGCTCGGCAGAGCACGGCATGGCGGGCGCTGCTGGGTAGGCAGGACAAGCTGCAACACGCGGGCAGGCAGGCGGCTGGGGCTGGGTAGGTGTGTCGCTGTTACCCAATAAATAACTCAAGCCCTAAAGCAGCCCATTGTAATTACAGGGGCCCCGCGCAGATTGAAAACGAAGAAGAAGGAGGGAAAAAAGGAAATCAAGGTTCAGACTTCCCCAGGAGGTAGCGCTCCACGGGGGAAGCAATAGAGGGGAGCGGTGATTTATATCTCTCCAGAGGAATTCTTCTTTCCAGGGCTGCTCCAGGCGCCGAACTGCCGCCAGGTTCAGCTGAGTTTCTCATCTGAATATGCATGAGCCAGTAATTAATTCTCTCTGATACCGATCCAGGCTAGGGGTTGGTTTTGTGAGCGTGTGCATGCGCGCTGTGTGCCTGTCTCCTCCCAGGTGTGCCGAGGTGGCAAGGAGGGATAAGACCAAAGAGTGGTGGCTCTCCATGCTGTCATCCCCAGAGGATGATGGTCAGCTTGGGGAAGCCGCAACGGGGTGGGGACCATTGTGAGGTGGATCTGGGGATTGTCCTGCTGGGGACACTGGGAGGAAGAAGCAGGAGAGAGAGCAGAACACGACTGGAGTTGTGTGCCTGGGGCTGGCGGCATCGCACAGCAATCCTTGCCCCAGTGGGCACCCAGCCCTGGGCACACGCAGGGGGTGTTTTCCTTCCTGCTGAGGACATTGCAAAGACCTCGTGCTTGCAGAGCACTGAGAGAGGCAGGGAGGGAAGAGAATCTATCCTCGCCTCCTCCCTCCCACTTTTCTCTCTTGCTCTCCTTTTAAATCCTTCCTGCGCATCGCTTTGAGCAGTGGGACAGGAACCCCGAGGAGCAAAACCACATCCCTGGCCCAAGGCCCGGGCCCGGGGCAGCATGTGGGTGTGTAATCTCTGTGTGATAGGCCCTCGTCCTGACTCTGATCCACGGTGTTGTTCTCTCTGGCTTGCAGTCACAACCAAACTCCAACCCAGGGGAAAACCCAGAAAACTCATTAAAAGAGAGAAACAACTGTTTTCCAGCTTCACCGAGCCCACACCTTTGGGCACAGGTCTCTCCCTCCTGCCTCTGGGGCTGGTTGCCTCAATGTCCTCCTCACTTTTTGCTTGAGGGAAAGGCAATACTCAGCTTTGCTGCCTTTAAACCTGGTTGTGGGGCCTGGACAGGCCGAGTTGTGGCCGTCCTGGCACACAGTCAGGGAATGTCAGGGATCTGAGTGGTGGCCTTCGGACCATGGCATCACAGGTGCCAGCCCTGGGCATCCAGAGAGGTGATGCTGAGTCCCCTGCCACTATTGTGGGCTTCCTGGAAAAGCCACTGTCCAAAACCAGAGGCTTCCCTTGTCCCCCCTGCCACGTGCCCATCCTGCAGCAGCGACAGGGTGTATTGCTGCCTTCAGCCTGGCTCTGGCTCCTGCCAGCACCCAGCTGAGGGAGGCAGAAAAGGGTCCTCCCTTCATAGAATCATAGAATCACCAGGTTGGAAGAGACCCATTGGATCATCGAGTCCAACCATTCCCACCAAACACTAAACCACGTCCCTTGTCACCACCTCTCAGCCAGCCAGGGTGGTGGCTTCCCGAAGCCGTGGAAAAGCCAGCAAACATCGTGGACACTAAGGGTGTCATAGCCTGCTGAGGTCAGGGGACATGCATATGTCATGCTCCCTGTCCCATATCCTCCAGTCACAGGGATAAACTCCCTAGAAAGCTGTCCTCAACCTGAGGTGCCGTGCAGAAGCCCAAGGGGGATGCCGGTGGGATGGTGCCACGCTCTGCCTGCCACGTCCCACTCTACGTGCCGGCAGTGGGGTGCAGAGCAGCCAGACTTCTTACATCCCTCGGAGGGATCCCTGGAAATGTCTTCAGGCTTGGTGAGCAGCGGGCTGGGAAAGGTGGGTGAGTCAGAGCCCTGTTTGGTAACGCAGGGGGCAGAGCGCGTGTCGGAGCAGGGAAGGCCGTGAGCTCAAGTGTGGGGCCTGCCTGGGCCTTTTGCAATCCTCTGGGCAAGGGCAAAGTTGGTGTCTCCATCCCTTAATTAAAGCGCCGCAGGGACCTGCTCCCTCCTGTTGACGTGGGGATGGATGGAGGAGCAGCAGCCCTGGACACGGGGAGGAAGGTGGCCTCACTGGCCCTTTCCTGAGCCGAGGCAGCTGGTACTCTCCAAGTGCAGCCTCTGCCTCCAGCGGCCAGACCTCAGCCTTGGCTCCACAGTCTCACAAAGACGCTTTTTGGACCCGTGAGCCATCCCCCACGCTCTACACTCCTCCACTTCCCTCTCTGAGCGCACATGAAGCTCCTTTCCACCTCCCCATTGCCCTCCAGCCCACCCAGCATGCTCCTTCCCCACTGGCTCCTCCAGGCCCCGCGGAGCAAACGTCCACGAAGCCACATCCCCCACGTGCAACCCTTGCCCATCGAAGGACAGAAGGTGACACAGCCAGGATGCCATCCCTGCCGGCTTCACATCCCGCATCACCAGCCTGACCTAGAAACACGACCACGTCTCGTGCGCCGGGGATGCTGCAGGCTCATGCCTCTGTTTTTTCCAGACCAGCTGAGTGACAGTCGCCCCTCCCCTGCCTCTCCGAAGAGCGTAATGAGAATTTCCTCCAAGGAGCAGCTTGCCGAAATGAAATAATCGCCCGAGCAGCAGGATCTTCGCCGGGGATTAGAGAGGCTGCTACTTGCTGAGCTAGGGAAACGGTTGACGAGGAAGGAAAACTCCTACCGCCTCCTCCAGCACTTCGACTCCTTCGCCAAAGCGATCGCCTGCCGTGGACGGACCAATGTCCCAGGCAGAGCTCAGCCCTGGAAACTTCTGTCCCTGACGCTCAGGCACTTTCGCAAAGTCCCCTTCCACCCTCCTGCTCCTCCTTTGGCTGCTCCCTGTGGAGCTGCTCCCTAGCCCTGGCCGGCGGGAGGGGTGGAGAAGAGGTAAAGCACCAGCTGCCTTTTATAGGCAACAGTTTTTTTTATTGTTGTTTCTTTTTGGACTGCTGAGGCATAAAATGGGGAGCCGAGCCTGTTTATCTCTGCCTTACCCACAGTGGCTCTCACTAGCCGTGTTATCCCACCGCACAGAGGGCCGGCAGCAACAGCTATACACGGATTTCCGATGCAGAGTGGTTTTTATGGCAGTTTTTCTTCCACTCCAGGGTCAGTTGGGTTGTTTTTTTTTCCTTCCCCCTTCTGTGAGATCCTGGTGTGACCATCCCTTGAGGATTCCTAATCTTCTTCCCCAAATATCCCACATCTCTATTTTTTTTTTTTAACTGTTTGTGAAACGTGGGAATCCCAAGCTCAAAGGAACATCCCTATTGTGGGGAGAAAGCATGCATTTAAAGCCAAGTTATAGCAGAAGCGCTTTATTTTAGGGCTGGACTTGGGCGGGTGTTTTCTTCTTTCCTCTTTCGGATGCATTTAGAGACTCGCCGCCCACTGGCCCCCGGCTCGGCCGTGGCCGGGGGATAGTCCTGCCTCCAGCCCTGTACGCAACCTGTCCCAAACCCACAGCCGCTGTTCGGTGCCATCTCTGGGACCGACAGCAGCCGCCCTCATCTTGAAAACACTGAGAGAGGTGCAGCCACCAGAAACCCTGGTTTCCACAGCCCAAGAGGTCCAGCCGCCAGGTCAGCGCAGGACAAGCTAACGTGAGACACTTGTTCCCCTCCTGCCCAAACACCGAGAGCAGTCCTGAGGCAAAGCGTCAAGTCCCCATAGAACCATCCAGCTCGAGGCCAGCGAGGTGTCCCCTGAGCCATAGGACAGCAAGCCCGGGACGAGGTCAACCAGAGGGCCATGCGAGGGGACAACTACCATGATGCTTCCTTCTGCCCCTGAGGCCCTGAGCTCCCTGTCAACAGAGCATGGTGCAACCTCCATGGTGCAACCAGGCACCAACCAGCCTGTTTGTGCTGCTACCACGTTTGGCAGGAAGGACGCTTTGTTCTGGAAAGGGCTCCCTGTGGCCTCAGTGACCGGTGGCTTCAATGACCAGACACCATGTGCTAGCAGGGATGAGCGAGGGAGGCTGGCACCGTGACACCCTGTACCCAACACCTGGTGCCGGGGGGTTCAGGGGCTCTGCTGCAGCTCTCCTGAAGCCAGGAAGGGGACAAACCCCACGAGCAGCCCAGCTCCCAGCGCGGCCCCTGGCAGCCACCCCGGGGCTAGCACCCCTGCCGCCCCAGGCGCCGCTCCGAGCGCTCCGCTCCGGGTTTTCAGACTCGCTCCTGCGCGGACGGGCAGGCGCTTCAGCCAATAAGAAGCCGCAAAGCGTCAGCACAGCGTTCGCTCGGCGCGGCCGGCCAATCAGCGCCGCCCGCTCCCCATGTCCCGCCCTCCGAGGACAGGCTCCGGGCGGCCGACACCGCGGCCCGGCGGCCATCTTGAGTGTGGCAGAGCCGCCGCTCCGTCTGGGGGGCCCTTTCCTCAGGCCCTCGCCCTCTCCTCCGCGCCCCCCACACCGGGGCCCGTCGAGTCGCGGCGCTGCCTCTCCCGCAGGGTGGCCGCGAGGCGCGGAGCGGCCCCCCGGAAGGCGGCAAAAACCGTGTGGTTGCCCCGCGAAGGGCTCCCGGCGCCATCTTGAGTGTGGCAGCGCCTCGCGCTCGCCGTTGAGCCCCGAGCCGGGATTGGGGGGGGGGGGGGGGGGCAGCCCCGGTGTAACGGCGAGTGCGGAGCGGGGGGCAGCTCCAGGTGCGGTTGTTATTATTGCAAAATAAACAACTAGGTGGGAGTCCCGCATTGTGCGCAGCGAGCGGCGCTTGGGGCCAAGGCGCCCGCGGAGCTGAACGTGGGGGTGGGGATGGGGGGTAACGGGACAAGGACGGGACCCCCGGCGGGCACCGTGGGCACGAGTTCCCCGGTGACGTGTGGAAAACTATCCCCGTATCAGCAGTTCCCCCAGCGGGCACCGACAGGATGGGGCTCCCCGGTGTCCCACGGGGGGCACGGGCGGGATGGGGCTCCCCGGTGGGCACCGAGGCGCTGGGCTCCCCAAGGCGCTGGGGCTGCCCGAGGCGGTCACCCCGGCGGGCACCGGCAGGATGGGGCTCCTCGGTAGGCACCGAGGCCACGGGGCTTGGGGAGGGGAGGGGCGGGGGGTGCAGCGCCGGTTCTCCCGCATTACTGTTATTATTTTTAACTCCCTATTATTATTACCCCGGCACGCGGGCTAGGGATTGGGGGGGGGGGGGGGAGGTTGGGGGCGAGAGGAGGAGGAGAAGGGGAGGAGGAGGAGGGGAGGCCCCGTGCGCTGCCGCCTCCCACGGCGAGGGGAGAGAGGGGGGGCGTGGCTGGGGAGAGGGAGCGTGGCTTGCGGGAGAAGGGGGGCGTGGCCTCGTTGGCGCGCGCCTCGCCCACGCTGAGGCCGGGCGCGAACTCATCGCCGCAGTGCCTCCCTCCCCCCCCCCCCCACCTCTCCTTCCCCATTCCCTTCCCTTTTCCCTTCCCCTCCCCACCCCCCCCACCCCCCTCCTTCGTGCCCCCATTGTTTGCGCCTGGGCCAATGGGCGCGCGGCGGCCGCG